>OY992536.1:192222092-192822092 GCA_963921195.1 Pegoplata infirma
AAATTTTTTTTTGGAAAATTTTCAGAACCCGTTCTGAAATTTTCCATTTTTAAAAAAAGTCAATTTATCAAAAATCCGGGCACTTTTTTATACCCTCCACTCTGGTGATCAGGCGCGGATCCAGGAATTTTATTTGGGGGGGGGGAGATTTTTTTTACCAAAAAAATTTCGTAAAGCAATAAAGTTTGGATGGCGTCGGGGGGGGGGATGTTTTGTGAATTTTTGTTAATGTTTTCAATATTGTAGAAAAAAAAAACAAAAAAAAAAATTTTTTCAAATGTATGCAGAAAAATACTTAAAAACTTAACAATAAGGATCCAGCTTTTGGATTTGGGGGAGCTTTTTTACTCAATTTTTATTTTTCTCAAGGGAATTCTAACTGACCGATTTACTTCATAAATAATACCGTTTAAATTCAAACGACTGACTGTGACTGCGGTAATAAAAATTTTAGACCCGACCCCTTTCGATTTATTTTATTTTAGTCCTTATTAAATGCAACTTCGACACCAATTTTCAGCCTTTTATTCCAAGATGGTGTTGAGTAATCAATTTTTCAAAATGGCGACTTTCTCCAAAAAATTAAAAAATTAAAATTTTTAATTAATTTTGACCATTAAAAAATATAGATATTTAAAAAAAAGTTGGACAACGTTTGTTGGTATTTAAATGTAGTTTTAGAAAAAAAATATGAAAAAATTATCCGAAGTAATTATCACTTATTTTTTGACGTTTAAAAATTAAAATCGACTTTTTGAAAAAGTCCGAAACCTTCGATTTTTTTGTAAAAAACCATAAAAATTCTACTCTAGATTACGCAACTTTTAAGTCATAACTCGAGATGTGATCACAATTCTTTCTATTTTTTTTTTTAATTTTTAAAATTGCACCTTTTATGTTTTGGCTCTGATTTATTTTATATGGAGCTCAAAAAAAAAAAATTGGTAGATACTGACCCTAACTTACCCTAAATATATTCATTTGGAGGTAAATATACGTCTCATAAAAATTTAGGACGATTGGACATGGGTAAGGCGTTTAGCATGGTCCTTGAAGTTTAAAAAACGGATTACAAGGAAAAATATGAATTTTTTTCTGTTTTCGCATTTTTTTTGGTATTTTAAGTTAAGTTTTAATTCAAGTGATTACAGAATTATCATGTAGAGTAAAATGCCTTTCTAATAAGGTACTAAAAACTAAAATCGGTTGAAAATCAGCGAAGTTATTACAACTTCCCCAGGCATCTAGCGTGTGCCTTACCACTTGATTAAAAAATACGAGCCTCTTTTTTAAATTTATTGAAATTTTCTACTGTAATAACATTTTTTCATTATTCATGTTTCAGTGTAATATTTTTTTGGTTTTTCCAAATTTTAAAACAAAAAAAGAATTTTTTTTTTAAAATAGAGATTTCAAAAGGGTGTTGAAAATGCAGGCATTTTTAGCACTAATTTAAAAAATGTTAGCAAAACACAATATGAAAAATACTTGTCATCTAATTACATTTGAACTTGAAGAATAAAAAAATGTTATTACAGTAGAAAATTTCAATGAATTTCAAAAATCGAGTTGTATTGCTAAATCAAGTTGTCTGCCACACATTAGATGCCTGGGGAAGTTGTAATAACTTGGCTGATTTTCAACCGATTTTAGTTTTTAGTATCTTATTAGAAAGACATTTTACTCTACATCATAATTCTGTAATTGCTTGAATTTAAACTTAACTTAAAATACCAAAAATATTGAGAAAACCGAAAAAAATTCATATTTTTCCTTGTAATCCGTTTTCTAAATTTCAAGGCCCATGAGGAACGCCTTACTCATTTCCGATCGCTCTAAATTTTTGTGAGACGTATTTCTACCTCGAAATGAATATATCTAGGGTAAGTTAGGGTCAATATCTACCAATTTATTTTTTTTGGAGCACCATATAAAATAAATCAGAGCCAAAAATTAAAAGGTGCAATTTTTAAAATTTAAAAAAAAAAAAATAGAACAAATTGCTATCATATCTCGAGTTATGGCTTAATACTTGCATAATTTAGAGTAGAACTTTCGGACATTAAAAAAAAAAAAATCGAAGGTTTCGGACTTTTTCAAAAAGTCGATTTTAATTTTTAAACGTCAAAAAATAAGTGATAGTTACTTCGAATAATTTTTTCATATTTTTTTTCTAAAACTACATTTAAATACCAACAAAACGTTGTCCAACTCTTTTTAAAATATCTATATTTTTTAATGGTCAAAATTAATTGAAAATTTCAATTTCTTAATTTTTTTGAGAAAATCGCCATTTTGAAAAATTGATTACTCAACACCATCTTGAAATAAAAGGCTGAAAATTGGTGTCAAAGTTGCATTTAGTAAGTAACATATCCAAAAATAAAATAAATCTAAAGGGGTCGGGTCTAAAAGTGAGTGATTTGGCTTGGAATGCCCCATATGCAAACCAACAAAAAAAAACTCAAAAATATTAGACTGCATTTCCAAATTTTTAGAAAAGCTCTCGAGAATTGGGAATTTCTAAACATTGTTGTAGGTTTGTATGAGAAAATATTAATATTATGACTTTACAGTCATAAAAATTAGCTTATATAAAAATTCTTATTTAAAAAATAAAAAATTATATTAAAATTCCAATATTCCGAAAAAAAATTAATGAAGTATTACACTTGTTAAGACATGTTTACTAGGGATGCCAAACGGGATTGACATTTACAAATCCCGGGATTCGGGATTTTAAAATCCGATTTCGGGATTTTTCGGGATCCCGGGATTTTTCGGGATTTCGGGATTTTTCGGGATTTATTGAAATTAAGCTTTTTTACGTTATATTTTTATAATTTTTTTTCATAAATAAATATTCAATTAATTCATAACCATTGAATAATAATCGTAAAGTTTAACATATTAGCACAGAAAACCGAAAATTTAGAAACAACTATGACCTCAAATCGAACAACTTTGACCTCAAATTCGAGCGTTGTCGGTTTGTGAAAGACGCGATGCAGTCGAATTCAAAAGATTAGAAAATAAATTTTTTTTTGTCGGCCTCTTTTTTAGACGTGGATATAAAATATTTTTTTAAATAATGATAACATTGCACAGAAAAAAATAATAAATAAATTTGAGTAAATTTTTAATACTATTGAGTAAAAAATTACTAAATTTTGCACCAGTAAACGATTTAATAGTATTGAGTAAATTTTTAATAAAAAATTATTAAATGCTTACTAAAAAATTTTTAATGGACACTATTAAAAATTTAATTAAAAATTTTTCAAGTAACTTTTTAATTGTGTCAAGTAAAAATTTACTCAAAATTTATCAATTTATTTTTTTAAAAAGTTTAAAAAAGTTTCACATTTTTTTTTCGAAAAAAATGTTTTTTCAAACTTTACCAAGTATATTTATGTCTTGAAGACATTGGAAAATTTCATAAAGATGATTTCAAACTTTCATATACATACATAAAAAACTATAAACTAAACGAGTATTCAAAACACGAAGAGAATAAAAAAAAATTATTAAATTTTGTATTAAATTATTTACTCAATTTTTTTTTTTAGTTTTTGAGTAAATTTTTAATTGCGTCAATTAAATAGTTACTCAAATCTTATTTAAAAATTTAAACAAGTGATTACTCAAATTCATTTCCTCCATATTTTTTTCTGTGTGTATTAATAAATTTGTTAAAATTTGTAGCGAGGGAATGGTGTCCCCCAATGTCCTCTGCCGATACAAAATTTGTATTAATTGGTAAACGAATCACAATTTAACAGTTTCCTTCCCTTTACGATAAATGTTTACAAATGCATTTAAATAGCTTAAGTAACAGAATTTTATCGTTATTTAAATTATTTTTTATATCCACGCCCACAAAAAGGGGCGGGACGAGAAAAATGACATTTTCTGGCTAGGTGAACCTTAAAAATGTGTCATTTATTAACAAAAGTACAAGTTGGTATAAAATTTTGGGTTTTCAGAGGCTGTTTTGGTTCCAAAAGAGTAAGAGAATTTAAGCCCAACATGCCTCATTTGAAAGATATTTCAAACACCTTTCAAACGATATCCATTTTGTTACCATCGGACAACAAACACTGAAGAAATAGTCAATTTTTATTACAAAATTTGACAAAAAAATCCCGAAATCCCGGGATTGAAAAAAATAAATCCCGGGATTCGGGATTTGTCAATCCCGAAAAATCCCAGGATTTCGGGATTCGGGATTTCCCGTTTGGCATCCCTAATGTTTACTTAAGAAAAACTCTTAGATTCTAAAATATTTTTTATATAACAACATAATCCGTTTCTGAGATATTTGTGTTTAGAAAAATGTTAGGATTTTAAACCCTTTGATGTAATTTTTTTTTAATTCTCAGATCGTATTTTCTGCAGAAAAACTCACAGATTCAATATTTTCTTATATAAAATGTCTCAGATTTTTACACTTTTTTTATAGCAATGATTTGAGATTCTGAGACATTCTTCTATAAAAAATGTTGTAATTTCTGAGTATTAATAATTCTCATATTTTAAAGTTATTCTCAGATTCTAAAAACTTTTCGTATTCAAAAATTCTTAGACCTTGAAACATATTTTTTGAAAGAAAATTATCTCTTTCAAAAACATTTTATGAAAAAATTTTGATACAATTTTCTAAAAATAAGACCTTAAATTTTATAGCATTTTTCAATAAAAAATTTTACGGTTATAGTGCCTTCTAATGTTTTTTAAGGTTCTGAAACATTTAACAAAAAAAAATATAAATATTTATAGACACATTTCCTATAGAAAAATTCTCAGAATCATTCAAAGGAAAAAAATTCTGATTCTTAGAGATATTTCGTACTAAAAAAAAAAAAATCTCAGGTTCTGATATAGTTTTCTATAGAAAAGCTCTTAAACATTTTCCCGATAAAAATATCAAAGATTTTGATAAACTTTTCCTATAGAAAAATTCGTATATTTTAAAAAAATTTTCAAAAAGAGAAATTCTTATATTCTTAAACAATTTTCCATAAAAAAAATATATTTCCCCATAAAAGAACTCAGATTCTGTAACGTCTATCTTATAGAAATTTTATCCAATTCTGAGAAATATTTTTTTTAAAAAATTCTTGTCAGATTCTGAAACGTTTTTCTAAGGAAAGATTTCTAGTTTTCTGAGGTATTTTTTCTATAGAAAAGAGATTTTTCCTAAAATTTGATATACTTTTTAAGTAAGAAAATTCTTACATTCAGAAACAAATAAGTATGAACATTTTTTCCTAAATATAAAGTCAGGAATTCTGAGACATTTTTCTATAAAAAATATTTGAGATAATACTTTTTCCTTAAAAACTGATAAGGATACCCAGTCAGAAAAATACAATCGCAAAAGCATTGTGAAAGCGTTGTAGACGGTTGTACGAGCGTTCTGTATACCAACTTCAAAGCGCCATCAGATGATCCGAATGATGACATCGATTTACGCTAGGTTTAGGAACGTTTTTTAAAGTCATCACAGTGCTTTAAAAACCTAAAGTAAAAAATTTCTGTTTTAGTTCGGTTATAATAATTTGTTTTATATACAAAGTGAAATCCGAAAAAAATTGTTTAAACTCCAAAAAACTTAGAAAGTTTTCAAAAAAATTTTCGAAAGTTAGAAAATTAAAAAAAAATTCGAAAAATTCGAAACTTAGAAAATTAAAAAAAAAATTCTAAAAATAATTTTATTACTTAAAAAACAAAAAAAAATTGACAAAAAATTGTTATTCAAAATAGTTTCGAAACTTAGAAATTTTTTTAAAAAATCTAAAGAAACCTCAAAACGATTTCGAATACGCTCGCAAGGCGTTCGAAAAAAAGGTTTTGAAAATGCTTTTTTTTGTTATAGTGCTTTCAGAACACTTTTCAAAAACGCTCGCAAAGCGTCTGAATGAGAACGCTTTTTTTCTTGTTACAGTGCCTTCAGAACGCTTTTTTTTAGAACCGTCGTCAATTTCTGCTTGGGTAATTGTTCGGTTAGAAAATTGACACGACTCGATGCCATTTAAGTTTCTCATGCCCAATTTCTTTAATTCTGAAACATCTTATAGATGCTATGTGTGCTGATGATTTACCTCTCCTAAGTATTTACATCCCGGCCATTTTATGTCTATGTTTTCCTTCCTTTTTCCTTTCCCTTTCCTTTTTCCTTTATTTTTTTCCTTTCCTTTTTTTTTCTTTTTTTTTTTTTTGTAAAATCATTTTGAGGGGGGGGGAGAGAAATCCCATTCTCCCCCCCCCTGGATCCGCGCCTGCTGGTGATAGAGGGTATATATAAGTTTGTCATTCCGTATGTAACACATTGAAATATTGATTAAGGACCCCATAAAGTATATAAGTATATTCATGATCCTTGATCGATTTTAAGTCGATCTAGCGATGTCCATCTGTCTGTCTGTTGAAATCATGTTTTCTGCAATAATCCAGAACCGATTTAAACGCTTAGGGTACCAAAAGTTGCGTAATTTTCCAAGGCAGAAACTGGTGTATTTTAAAAGTTATGAGTGAATTTCTAAAAAAACTCTAAGTTGTTTTCAACATAACCCTAAATTAACTCATATTTTGTGTAGATACAAGAGAAAATAACAGAAATGAAAAAAACTGAGAAAAAGGAAAAAAAAAATCTTTAAAAAAAATTTTTAAAATATATAAAACAATATCTAAATTTAATCTAAAAAAGTTCTTTAAGAAATAATAAAAAAAAATATCTTAAAATGTTCTCATTGATATTTATTTTTATGTACAAAGCATGTGTGTGTGTGTGTGTCCGTTTTTATGCTTCGTCATATTAACGGGGTTGCCAGACTTTTTTTGGCTTCGTCGCCAAATCGGATGTAAAATATCGCCAAAATTAAATTTTGTTCAGATTTCTTGAAAAAAAATATTTTCATTTAAAAAAAATATTTTTTTTTAAATAATAAAAGACAGAAATAAACTTTATGGCAAAAATCGCCCAAATCCGGAAAATTTTTTAAAAGTTCCAAAAAGACAATTCGTTTAATTTTTATTACCTCTACTCTAGTGATAGAGGGTATTTATAAATTTGTCATTCCGTATGTAACACATCAAAATATTGGTCTTGGGCCCCTTAAAGTATATATATTTATGATCATCGATCGATTTTAAGTCGATATAGCCATGTCCGTCTGTCTGTTTGTATGTCCGTCAATTGAAATCCTGTTTTTGGCAATAATCGGCAACTGATTTAAACGCTTGGGTACCAAAAGTTGCGCATTTCTCCTGGTCATAGGGTTATGTATTTTTTTTTTTAAATCGGTCAAGTATTTCAAAAGATATGAGGTAAAAGTTAAAGGTACCTCTAAAATTTTGCTGTATTTAACAAAAAAAATTCTATAACTTGACACCTGATAAATGTATGTGGACGAAACAAGAAACATAATGTTATTTTATCATTCTTAACTCTCACAAAAAAAAAAAAAATGGGCGGAATCGCACAATGGGGCGGGGCACCTGACATATAACCCAAATTTTAAAATATTTTGAACAAAAATTAGAAAAGTTTTAATTTCCTTGAAAACAGAAACAAATTTACAAAAAAAGTAGTATGATGAGATTAGATTTTTCGTATGTATTCCCATTCCAGTGGGTTTGAAATAAATCAAAGCTAATAAATGATAAAGATACATTTAAATGGTAACAATTCATAAAGTTCGAATAGGTTTTTCGAAAATATCGAATGTGTCTTTTGAAAATTTTTTATTTATTTTTTTTTTTTTGTAAATTAGAACATTATTAGAAAACTTTTAATTTCCTCAAAAAAGAGAAGCTAATTTACAAAAATAGTAGTAGGATCGGATGAGATTATTTTTTATCCCATTTTAGTGGGTTTGAAATAAATGAATAAAAAAATCATTACATTGGTGGAGGGTATTTAATGATACGGCACAGCCAAATATAGCTTTCTTACTTGTTTTTTTTTAATTTTTTTTAAGTTCAGATGTTTGTCCATCCACAGAAAAAAATTAAGACACGCGTTCGTCGTTTTTTTTTCAAGAAAATCGCATTTGAATTTTTAATTTCATAACAATTTTGTAATTTCCTTGTATTTTCTTGTTTTAACGTTGCGAATGAGTAATATTAATTGCATAAATATTACTCATCGCAACGTTAAAACAATAAAATACAAGCAAATTACAAAATTGTTATGAAATTTAAAATTCAAATGCGATTTTCTCGCAAAAAAACGAAGAACGTGTTTCTTAACTTAAAAAAAAAAAAAAAAATAAAAAAGAAAAAAAAAGTGGACGGATTTTTGATAAATTGACTTTTTTAAAAAATGGATAATTTCAGAACGGGTTCTAAAAATTTTCCAAAAAAAAAAAATTTTTAATCGATAGCCCATACAAAACTTTATAAGAATGTAAATTTTTGGCATTGTGGTGCATTCCGTTTTAATGTGATAAATATTTATTCAAGACAACTTGCCACAAATTTTACCATTTTTCCAATATTTGACCACGCCTCCTAAGCCCATTTTTTGAAAATTTGAAAAACCAAAAACGCAATTTTCTTAGTTTCATATAGGGCTATCCAAACAACCTATTCAGAAACTTGTGTAGCGGAACATTTGGTATGAAATGCCTCATATATATAAAACTAATAAACATGAAATTTTGAAGAAGGGGTAAAGGGGAACATTGCTACTTTTTTTATAACTTTTGAACTAAAAACCTTATTATCTCAAAACTCAACTCAAAACTTCGCATTCAAGCGAAGGACATATTCTGAAAACAAAAATTTTTGGGGGGTAGAAAATAAGCAATACATTATACAAACATTTCAAAAAAATACGTTATACAAAATACATTATACAAAGTGTTATAAGGGCCATTCCAGAAAATTTAGCTCAAATTTTAGTCATTTCTGGAAATGGTGTCTCAGATTAATTTGAGCCTTGACACATAGATAGCCCTCATAAATTTGATATATGTACCATATATCGTTTTTTTACATTTGGTGTATTTAACGAATTATGGCGGGTCAAAGATTGACTTTTTAAGCAAAAGTAAGAAAAATACATCACGTTTAAAGAGCTGTAACTTCTTAACCAATGACCCGATTTTCACAAATTTAGGCTCATGTGAAAGCTGGGGTTCTTCTTTTAAAAAATATTTTTAAAATAACACAGTTTTTTTTACAGAAATGATGCAAAAATGCAAAAACATTTTTTCTTTTCGAATATTTAAAAAAACACATCTTCGATTTTTTTTTTAAAAATTCTGGTGAAAAATAACAATGTTTTGTATAACATATTCAAAATTCAGAGTGGGATCTCCATGGGATCAAAAACTATTCTGTTTTAAGTATGAGGTTCTCATATTTTTCCCTTAGAAAATTTCCTAGAAAATTTATATTTCTAATGTTTTGAATGTTATTCAAAATTTTAATAGTATAATTTTCTTTGAAAATTTAAATTTTTATATTGAAGAAACATAAAATTTTAATTTTCTAAGGTAAAATTTAAGAACTTCGTACTAAAACCAGAATATTTTTTGATCCTATTGGGATCCCACTCTGAATTTTGGATATGTTGTACAAAACAGTATTGTTTATCACCAATTTTTTTTTTTAAAAAATCGAAAATGTGTTTTTTTAAATATTCGCAAAAAAAAAATGTTTTTGAATTTTTGCAACACTTCTGGAAAAAACCGTATGCTTTTGAAAATATTTCCTAAAAGAAGAAGAATTAAGCTTTCATATGAGCCATTACTTGTGATAATCGGATTACTAGTTAAAAAGTTAGAGCACGTTAAACGTCATGTATTTTTCTGACTTTTGCTAAAAAAGTCGAACTTTGACCCGCGATAATTTGAAAACTACAGCAAATTTTGAAAATCCAAAAATGCAACATATCTCATATAAACGTGGATATCTATTAGCCAAATTCTCAGTGGCGTCCAAAGGCATGTTTCCGAACAGTGGGGCGAAAATTTTTGGAATTACCCATAATGTAAAACCTGCTTTACTGTCGAATTTGTCAAAATTTTTATGAAAAAAATTAAATTTAACGGAGAGTTATTTTATAAAGGATCCTTGAGTAAACTAGCCTTATTGAATTAGTTAATATTTTATTAAAATTATTAACAAAATAAAAGTCGGCTAAGGTCGACTATTGGTTAACAGTTCAAATATGGACCAATTGGAATCGCTCCTGGAGGAGTGCATTGTTTTTTTTTACAATTACCATTAATTTTTACACCACAAAATTTGTTCCATTCCTAAAGTGGGCTCTCACACAAAATGACATTTTTATGAAATTAACTACCATCGCTTTATCTGTTCCATGGCTGCCCCTAAAGGAGTCAAATGTATAACCAACCCCCAATATTTTTCAATATCTCTATTGCTGCCACACAAAAGTTATAAAAAATCGATCAAAATTTTTAAAATGGTTACTTTTACTATGGCATTTTTTTGACATCTTTCGATTTTCCAAAAAGTCCGGGCAAATTTTTATTGTCCTAGGTCTTAAGCTTATGTGGTACAAATTTGAGGTCAATCGGATTAAATTAACCCGTGGCGCCCGGCGGTCAAAGTTTTGGATTTTTAAAAAATTTTGAAAAATAAAATTTAAAAAAAGTTTATCTTTTGACACATCATATTTGTTAATTTCGATGCGTTGAGCACGAATTTCATAAATAAATTAAAATCGCTCGATCGGTTTTAGAGATATCGCCATTTCAAGTTTTAAAAAAATGGCGGTTTTTTCCTACGTTCCAGAATTTTTTTAAAAAAGTCTCAAAATTTCATTCCGCCGGCCCTTTTGTAGAGCTTGAGACAATCTTTCACTTAAAACTAATTTGAGCCAAATCCGATCATTTTAAGCCGTGGCGCCCATCGATCAAAGTTTTGGCTTTTTAGAAACTTTTTACCAAAAACCTTAAACTTTGATCGAAGGGTGCAACGGGTTAAAATGATCGGATTTGGCTCCCATTAAGCTTAAATGAAAGATTGTATACAGCTCTATGAAATGGTTAAAAAAAAAAGAAATTTTTAGAGTTTTTTAAAAAAAATCTTAAACGTAGGAAAAAACCCCACGTTTTGAAATTTTTTGAAAAATTTCAAATGGCGATATTACGAAAACCATTCGACCGATTTTATAAATTTTTTGATATACGTATTCAGCATGCTAAAATTAATAAAAATAATGTATCGCAAGATATTTTTTTCTTATTTTTTATTTTAAAAAATCCTAAATTTTGGTGGAAATTTTCCAAAAGTCCAAAATTTTGATCGAAAGGCGCCACGGGTTAAAATTATCGAATTTGGCACAAATTAGTTTTAAATAAAAGATTGTTTCAAGCTCTACAAAAGGGTCGGCGGAATGAAATTTTGAGACTTTTTTTAAAAAATTTCTTGAACGTAGGAAAAAACGGCCATTTTTTGCGAATTTTAAATAGCGATATTTTGAAAACTGTTCGACCGATTTTATTTATTTTTTTTTGATATTTGTGCTCAGCACATCAAAACTAACAAATATGATGTGTCGAAAGATATATATATTTTTTTTATTATTTTTTTTTTTTTTGTCAAAAATCCAAAACTTTGACCGCCGCACAGTGGCGCCTTTTGACTTTTTTCGTTGCAAAAATCATAACTTTTGAACTAATGAAGATATTTTAAAAATTTAAAGAGCATTCGAAAGAAGACTCCCCTAGCTTCAAAATATAAATTAATTTTAAACACTTTTGTTCAATTTTTTATTAGTTTTATTTATTAATTAATTTTATAACTAACAATATTTTTAAAACTATTTTGGGTTGTTAACCGGTTTTTGTTTTTATGGAAGTATTTTTATTTAATGTAATTTTCCACAATATGGAATTTTATTTTTAATATTTAGTTTTGTTTAATGTTTTTAATTTTTTAAAAAACTTTTAGTTTTTAGTTTTTCTAATGTTTTTTTTTTTATGTTTTTAATTTATGAAACTTTTAAATTTTTTGTTTTAGAAAATAATTGTTTTTATAAAAATATTTCCACTATGTGGAGTTTGAGATTTTTATAATTTTTAATTTAAATAATTTTCAATTTTGAAAATTTATTTTAAATATTTTTTAAATATTATAATTTTTCTTATAAAGTTTTATAATGTTTTGTTTTCAAAATAATTATCCACTATATGGAAATTTAATTTTAAATATTTATTTTTTATTTTTTAAAAATACTATTTTTAGTAGTTCTTCACTTAACTATTTTTCTATAGTACAGTTTTTAATATTTTTATTTTCAAAATTTTGTTTTTTTTTATTCAAAAGGTTTTTGTTTTTAATGTTGGTTATTTATAATTTTTTAATATTCTTCAATGCAGCTAATGACAACAACTGACTCCAAAAAATAATTGGAGTTAGTTATTTTTTCTCTTTGCCTAAACAAAAAAAAAAAAAAAAAATGACGGCTGCAATTGAAACATTAAATAATAAAAAATAAAAAACAAATCAATTGCTCAGAAACACAATGTTCTCACCATTCAAATTAATAATAATAATAATATAAAAAAAACAATACGAAGGGTTAACAACAAAAGAAATTAAAACACAATTATAGGTGTTTCCCAAACTTGTGCGTTAACTTATATGAGCCGCAAGGTAATAGGCCAGCCGCGGCACTGTGCACAGTGTCGTATTTTGACTTTTTTCGTTGTAAGCATTATAAATTTTAAAGTAATGAAGATATTATCAAGATTAATAAAGCATTTGAAAGAAACCCCTTCAGCTTAAAATAAGTAGCCCGCATGGCCATTGGCCCACTGCAGCACAGTGCCTAGTGTTGACTTTTTTTCATTGTAAAAATCATAAGTTTTTAAGTTATCAAGGCATTTTTAATGTTTAAAACGCACTTGAATTTTATCTCCTTTAGCTTCAAGAAAAGCGCATCCGCATTGTAATAGGCCCGCTTCGGCACTGTGCACAGTGACACATTTTGACCTCTTTTGTTGTAAATTGTAAATCTAAAAATCATTAAAAATGTAACTTCTTGTGCGTGAAATTAAGTTAATCTGCACGCTGATATTCTCGTTAAGCGTTTTTAACTTGCCGATTAGACTAAGGGCAACAATAATCACAATACATATCTCGAAAAAATACCACTCTAATATAACAGAGAAAAAATAAGAAAAAAAAATTAGGAAATTTTTAACGGTACTGAGTAAAATATTACTAAATTTTTCACCAGAAAACCATTTGATATTTAAAATTTAATAAATGTTTACCAACAAATTTGAGTAAATTTTCAATTTATAAAACTAAAATTTTACTTGAATTTTTTTTTTGTTTTTTTTTTTAAGGAAATTTTTTAATTGTGTCAAGTAAAAGTTTACTTAAAACTTATATATTTAAAAAAAGTTTCAACTGTTAAACTAACCAATTATATTTATGTCTTAACATAGGCAAATTTTAAAAAGCTGATTAGAAACTTTCAAATACATAAAAAAAGAACTATAAACTCAATGAGAATTCAACACTAATTTTATTTTTTTGTAATTAGCTGTAGGTTCAATTTTAACAGATCATTCACTAGGGTTAAAAAAATTTAAGACTTTTTTAATTAAAAACTTATTAAAAATCTTGTTAGATAACGTTTGTTTCTTCCTTTGTACACAAACCTTTGTCTATTAAAAAAATTCTTAAAAATTCCGAGATGAAACATAATTTTTTCGCAATTTTTATGTTTAACTTTGTTTTATTAAAAATACAAAATTTTAACTTTTAAAATACCTTAATTCGTTCAGGAGTTACAGCTCGTCAAAGTGGTTACATATAGAAAAAAAAAAATCCGCTAGGGGGCGTTATAAGCAAATAAAAAAAGCCAAAAAGCAAAATAATAAATTAAAAAACAATATATCTACTAAGCTTGGTAAAAAATTCCAGTGGATCTCAAAACTGCCCAAAATCTATTAGGATATTCTAAAAAAATATCTCCTTTTCGTAGTAAAAGTTGTTACAGTTTCTTTGTTTTTTCATGTGCACGGGCAAGTACGGGCACCCAATTTTTATTGAATAAGTTAGAGTATTAAATACTTAACATCCCCTGTTTAATAGATCCCGTCACAAACCGTCACTTTTTTAGTTCTATTCTATCAAATATAAAAAAAGATCGAAATATTGTGTGTTTGCAAAACTGCTCCTAAAAACAAAGTATTCGACCAAATAACCTGTTTTGTATGTCGTTTCATTTGAATTAATATACCTTTCAAACGACACCAAAAAAATAATGATCGGTTGCATAGTTTGCCTGAAATTCAATTTAAAAGATGATATATTTTTTTTAAATTTTAACTTTTTTCAGCAGACTGAAAAATTGCCAACTTTGGGTGGCTCTATAATTCATAATTTTTATCCGATTTCAAAAATGTTTTTGGATTCATAATCAGTGAGGAGCTTTCAATCAGATGTAATCATTCATTTTATCAAATTCTTCTGTCAATTTTTGGATTTTTGCAACGCTTTTAGGGAGAAGGCGCCACAGTGCGCCGGGCGCCACGGGGTAATTTAATCCGATTGGCCTCAAACTGGTACCACATGAGGTTTAGGCCTAGTAGAATTTAAAAATGCCCGGACTTTGAAAATCGGAGAAGAAAAAATATTGCTATACAGAAAATGCCAGTCTAATGCCACAATATATTTGTTTTAGGCATAACGTCATAAAATTTTGTATGTAAGTCTTATTTATAGAAATGTAAAAGTAAATACCCAAATTTCAAATTTCATTTCTCAAAATTTTCAAAATAAAGGCGATTTTAAAAAACCCCATAAGCTGCTAACGTGATAGAGCATCTAAATAAGCATTTATAGGCTCATCAGGGACTGTGTTTTTTCACAGTGAATTAAACTTGATTTTCAGCCAACAAATGGACCAAAATTAGAATGGCGGGCGCAATATTTACAGCTCGGCATCCATATTTTGTAAACTCTTCTACGTGATGTTCTGAACGAAAATTTTATCTAAAGTTGAAGGAATGATGGTACTTTTTACAAAAAAAAATCGAATTTAAAAAAAAAAAGTGTTAAACACATTTTCTTTATTTAAACAATAATTTAAAAAATTTACTCAAAAAAACATTTAACTTGAAAAACATTTTTTACAGAAAATATTTAGGTTGACTGCATAAACTAGCTACATTGCTCTTTTGGAACACATTCTTTTTTAGAATTCAGCAATAAACCAGGAATACATTCACAACCTTCATAAGTTCGTGATCTACACATTCTGTCAGTTCTTAATGGTTTAAAACATTCTGCTGGACAATGTGTTCCATGAAGTGTATAACGTTGATATCGAGGACAATCAGTTTCTAGAGAAAGATGAAAAAATATGTTTAATTCGTTAATTTGAAATTAATTTTTATTAAACTTACCATCTGCTTGTATACATGCCACTAATAAAACTGCAGCAAATAAAAAAAGTATTTGTTTTAAGTATTTAGCCATATTAGACAATTTCCTATTTAATTAAAAAAAAAAACGCTATAATTGAATGTTGAATAACAACTGATTTATTTATAAATCAATTCAGTGGCTTTTATACAATTTGTTTTCTTTTAATTTTAAATTGACATATTAAATGTAAAAAGTTTTTTTTTTATATTATTGATAAGGCGCTATGAAAAAACCCCCAATAAAATTACCCCCAAACAGCAAAATTAAAAACCCGCAATGAAATTACCCCCAAATACAATGAAATAAGCCCCAAAGAATAATAATGAAATTACACCCAAAATAAATGAAATTACCACCAAATAAAAATTAAATTGATCCCAAATTTTGAGGTTTATTTCATAATGCAATATTTCCTAAATTAAAATATGAAAAAACACCCAAAAAATTAAATTAAGCTCAAAATAATTTAAATCACTTTATACAATTGAAAATGTTTCATCATTAATATTTTTATACCCTCCACTCTAGTGATAGAGGGTATATATAAGTTTGTCATTCCGTTTGTAACTCATCGAAATATCGGTCTGGGACCCCATAAAGTATATATATTCATGATGCCCGATCGATTCTGAGACATTCTAGCGATGTCCGTCTGTCCGTCTGTCCGTCTGTCTGTCTGTCTGTGGAAAATGCTGTCGCGGACAAAATATTGCACAGAGATGACTGAAACTTAACATGTTTATTGGAAGTTCTCCCGAGAAGTTTGGTATTGCATTTGAGCGATATCGGTTCCGCGGTTCAAAAGTTATGAACGAAAATGTAAGCACACCTCAAAAATTTCGGTACATTCAACATAACCTAAAAATACAAAATGCTTTAATTCGGCTTCTGGTTGACATATGTGAACATAATTGAACACCAAATGGTATTTACATAAGTACGAACATAATTACTGACAAAATCAAAAAAAAAAAATCGCGGATTTTTTTTACCAATTTTTTTTTTCGCGAAATTTTTTTTTTTTCAAAAGTAATTTCCTTTTAAATAAAGTTTTTTGCAATAATCTTTTTGAAATTGTGGAGGGTATCACTACATTCGGCAAGGCCGAATTTAACTTTTTTACTTGTTCTATTTTTAATTTCAATCAAAATGAAAATCCATCGATTTGTAGTTGTATATTTTTGCATATCTTGGTATAAATGCATATTTCATGAATATTTTTTCAAAAACTTAATTTAAAACCCTAAATATAAATCAAACCGATCCACATTTTTATGTACAAAATATTATTATCTTATAGAAATGCTATTCTGAGGCATTTTTTATAGAAATTTATGGAAATTTGTTTCAGAAAATACAATATTTAAATTCTACACTCAAAATAATAACTCTGTTAAATTACAGAAAAACTCTGCTAATTTAACGGAGTACACCATACTTTTTCAGCTAACAACATTTCTTTGTAATTTTACTAAAAATCTCTGTAAAATGATTTTGGCAGAAAAAAACTGTTAATTTACAGAGTTTATAGTAAAACATTGGTTAAATATGAAAGCTTTTTTACAGAGAAAACTTTGTAATTTTACTATAAAACTCTGTAAAATGATTTGGACAAAAAAAATCTGTTAATTAACAGAGTTTCTAGTAAAATATTGGTTAAATAAACCAAAAAGTAAATTTACATATATTTGTCAAATACATTTGATGCAAAAAAAAAAATACAGAAAAAACTCTGTAAATTTACAGAGTTTAGTTAAATGCATGTTATTTTGTAAAATTTTTATAAGATTTCTGAAAAAAAATTTTGATTTACTTTTTTTGCTACTTTTTCAAATTTTTCTCAAAAAAAAAATTACAGATAAAATTTTGATGTTTGGTAACAAAAACTACTCAAAACTTTTTACTCCACTTTTTCCCAAAAAAAAAAAAAATATACAGATAAAATTTTGATGTTTGGTAATAAAAACTATTCAACAGAAAACTTTTTTGGTTATAAAAAAATACGAAGTATTTTGCTTAGATCTGTATTTTAGCAGAAAACTCTGTTAATTATCTGTAAAATTAAGATTACAAAGTAAAAAGTAATATAACAGAGGAAACTTTGTTTTTTTGTGACAACAAAATAAAAAGTATTTTCTTTAAATCTGTATTTTGACAGAAAACTCTGTCAAATATCTGTTGAATTGAGATTACTGTCATTTTACAGAGTATTTTACAGAGTTATTATTTTGAGTGTAAAAAACCAGTTCTAAATATTTCCAGATACCGGATTTTAAAAACCGAAAACACAAAATTTTAAGTTTTCATCAAAACTTAAAAATTTTTATTGTGTTCAAAATAAAATTTTTATTTTATCGAAAGATGAAAATATATTTTTCTTTCATAAAAATTAAAACGAAAAAATAACAAAAGAAACTTTTTCCACAAATATATTTTAAATGATATTTATCAAAAAAATGCCTGCGAATTTTGCCCAAAACATTAAATCATGAGAATGTTTTGCGGAAGTCTTGGGTGTAAGTACTTGCCAAAGCAAAGTTTTTTTTAGAAAAAATAATGTTATATTACTTTGCCATTCCATGCAAAACGAATTGAAATATTAGTCGAGGACCCAATTAAGTTTATATGTTATTGATCCATGTCTAAGACTCTCTCTATATGTACATCCGTCTATCTGCCTGTGGAAAGCAAGATGCAGTCCAAACCAAAAGAGCTGTACATTTAATAAATGAGTGCAAATATAAGTGCAAGAAAGTGTTTTTACATTTTGGAGAGCAAAAAGTTTCGACACCGAATACACTCTCACTTGTTTTATCTACATTTGATAAACAAATGGAACATTTTTATGTGAAAAGTTTAGACTTGTTGAAAAAGTAGTTTTGGTAAAAAAAGGGGAAAAAAGATTTTTGGTGAAAAAAAGTGTCTGAGGAAAAATTTTTGATGAAGAAAAAAAAAATTTTGATGAAAACAATTTTTTTTTTTAAATAAATTTGAGAAAAAAGAGTTCATGAAAAAAAAAAAAAAAATTAAATGAAAAAAAAAATTTGTGATGAAAGAAAAATTTTTTGATGAAAATGAAAAATTTTTTGTGAAAAAATTTGATGAAAAAAAAAATTATAAAAAAAACTTGATGAGAAAAGATATTGATAAAAAAAATTTTATGTAATAAAAAATTTGATGAAAAAAAAAATTGATGTAAAAAAAAATTTCATGAAAAAAAAAATTGATAAAAGACTATGAAAAAAAAAAAAAGATTTCATTTTATGCAAAAAAATTTATGAACAAAAAACCAAAAAAATTTTAAAAACTCGCGATTTTATTCGCGATTTTAATTTTTTAAAAATCACAAAAAAACTAAAAAGTGGTATAGTTTGAAGAGCTATAATTTCTTAAGTAAATATCGGATTTTTATAATCAAAATTGAAACTAAAAGCTAAAGTCCTCTACTTTAAACGCAAAAGTTCCAAAAAAAGTGTGTCCTTAAAAAAATGCATTCTAAATGCAAATGCATTTTTTGAGTGCATTTTCGTCAACTTTTGCCCTTTTTGATTGTTTTTTTAGTTAACATATTATTAAAGTTCGACATTTTTGCAAACAAATTCAGTCATCATTTTCATGGGACACAAAGGTCAAAAGGTTTTTAATGTTTTTTTAAAAAATTTTGCTAATTTTTTTCCATACAAAAATTAAAAAATACAGTTTTTTTTTGTTTTTCAAAATATTGTAAGTAAATGATTGTTGAATTGTTTTCAATGTATTTCTGGAGAGCCGCAACTCCTTACGTAAATATCGCATTTCTATAATCAAATTGAAATGGAAAGCTATATGCTCAACTTTCAACGCAAAAGTTCAAAAAAATTGTGTCTTTAAAAAAAAGCATTTTTAATGCATTAAAAAATTGCATTTGCATGTTAAATACATTTTTATGTTGAGACACTTTTTGTGAAATATTGCGTTTAAAGGAGAGGATTTTAGCTTTCTATTTCAAGTTTGATTTTAGAAATCCGATACTTACGTAAGTAGTAATGGCTCTTTAAAAATATATTGCAAAACAATTTAGAATACATTTATTTAAAAAATTTTTAAAAACAAGAAAAAATTATATTTTTTTCATTTTTATATGGAAAAAAATTAGCAATTTTTTTTTTTTTTTAAATAATAAAAATAGAAGACCTTTGTGTCCCATTAAATTGATGGCTGATTTTTTTTTTTTTTTTGATAAAATGCCACACTTTAATAATATGTTAATTTAAAAAAACTCAATAGGGGTAAAAATTGACGTAAACAAGTACTTTTTTTCAGACGTTTTTTTACTGTATTACAAATTTTACCCCTTTTTGTCCCATTAACAATTTATTAAAAATCCGGCCACATTTTTTCTAATTTTTTTTTTAGTTTAGATATTTGTCTAACAACATAAAAAAATTCAGGAGGGAATTTTTCATATTTTTCGAGAAAATCGCATTTGAATATTGGATTTCAGAAAAATTCTATAATTCTCTTGTATTTTATTGTGTCAACACAGCGTATGAGTAATGACTATTTGCGAAACCATTAAATTTTCGTTACTCATACGCGGTGTTGACACAATAAAATACAAGACAATTAAAGAATTTTTATGAAATCTAATATTCAAATGCTTTTTTCTCGAAAAATACGAAAAACGCCCTCCTGACTTTTTTTGTGGGAATTAGAGCCTACGGTCAGTACCGTAGTACCGGTAATACCGGTATTCCCGGTACTCGGTATTACCGGGAATTGGTACCGGTTTCCCAGTTCTTGAATTATTCCTGGTATTCGCGATATACCAGGAATACCGGTTTTCCCGCTTCCGGTTCTGACGGTATTACCGTTATTCCCGGGACTTCTTTTTTTTATAAAATGGAACCATATGATCTAAATCTCGCTCGGTCGCGAATTTCACCCCAGCTGTGAATGGGCCTTTATATAAAATTTTATATGACTACGTTTTTAAAATTTTTTTCTAGTTTTATCCATTGACAACTTTTTTTATCGCAAATATTTTCGAAGCATTTTGTATAAAATTTTACATTACTCTCATTTTTTGAAATCTTTCTAAGATTTTTTCCAGGGACAACTTTTTTTAAAACGAATATTTTCTAAGAGTTTGGTAAAAAATTTTATATGTCTCAATTTTTTTTAAATTTGTCTAAGTTTTTCCGAGGGCAATTTTTAATCGCAAAGTGTTTTATATACAATTTTTCATGTTTCAATTTTTTGAAAATTTTCTAAGTTTTTCCAAGGATAATTTTTTTATTTTAATTTTTTTTGAAACTCAAGAACAAACATCTGATTTTTAAAATTGTATAAAATTTAATATAATTGGATATAATTGGATTAGACTACAACTCGTATCAAATTCAATAAAAAGTTATAAAAACTGATATTATTAGACAACATTCGATCAAATCTTATAAAGTGATTTTTCGTATACGATTATATCTAAATAGACAAGAACCGACATCAAATTATATATTGCGTCATATCATTTCATTTACTTTTTAAATTTTAAGTGCATATTTTTGATGCTTACAAACATTTTATTCACATATTTTAGATTTGTAGATGCATGAAAGTAGTTGCCCTATTGATAACAGCTAATTTTATGAGATTATTTGTTAGATTGGAAAACCGATACATACAACGAAGGCTTAATTGGAAAAAACTACAGCCACTTTTGGGATCGCTGATTTCGTAAAAATGGATTTAAAAATAATACCTTTAGTATATGAGGCATTCCACACCAAATGTCCAGCGAAAAAAACATGTGTACCGTAAACTTCTGAATAGGTTGTATGTATAGCCCTATATGGAACTTAGAAAATTTCGTTTTTGGTTTTTCAATTTTTCAAAAACTGGGCTTAGGAGGCGTGGTCAAATATTGGAAAAATGGTAAAATTTGTGGCGAGTTGCCATGATTAAATATTTATCACATTAAACTGCACCAAAATCTCAAAAATTTACATTCTTATATAGTTTTGTATGGGCAATCGATTAAAATTTTTTAAAAAAGTCAATTTATCAAAAATCCGGACACTTTTTTTTTTTTTTAATTTTTTTTTTTAAAGTTTAGATGTTTGTCCATCCACACAAAAAAATCAAAATTGTATTTTCTTGTTTCAACAGATCGTATGAGTAATATTTATGCAATTGATAATGCTCATTCGCAACGTTACAACAAGAAAATACAAGCAAATTACAAAATTGTTATGAAATTTAAAATTCAAATGCGATTTTCTCGAAAAAAACGACGAACGTGTTTCTGAATTTTTTTGTGTGGATGGACAAAACTTAAAAAAAAAAAATTAAAAAAAAAGGTGGCCGGATTTTTGATAAATTTACTTTTTTTAAAAAATGGAAAATTTTAGAACGGGTTCTGAAAATTTTCCGAAAAAAAAAAAAAAATAATCGATAGCCCATACAAAACTATATAAGAATGTAAATTTTTGAGATTGTGGTGCATTACGTTTTAATGTGATAAATATTTACACATGTTTTTCTGTAGCGGGTAATTTGGTGTGGAATGCCTCATATTAAAAAATACAACGGGGTTTCGCTAAAATAACTACAACTAAAGCGGACTTTCCACCAAAAATGAATAACATTTTTATATGTTTGGGCCACTAAATTAAAAAGAAGTATTAAAAAATATACAAATTGTTTTTTAAGATATACAGTAAACTCTAGTTATACTGAATTGATTTTAATGAGTAGTTTTTTCTTAAGTGATCGAATTATATCGGGTTCGTTCTTCTGGAATTGCGGTATAAGGAAAATTTTTTAAATAACATTTATAGAAAATAAAGTACAGCTCATTTTAAACGAATTTTGGTTTAATTCATAATTTGGTATTTTTTAACATGATAATGCTTTTAGGCTGGTATCTATTTTTAAAAAAGTTGCAGGACTCCACCTCAGTTTGAATATATAAAAAAACGATTAACAAAAAAGAAAATAAGAATTACTGTTTTTATTTTCTTAAAACCAAAAATGTTAGTAGCTTGGGCTTGTAACTTGGATAATAGTTAACTTCGTGATGAATAAAAAAAATATTCACCATAAAACATGACATAATTATATTTCATAAATATTTTTTTTAATTAATATTTTTTTTATCAATATTTATTTTTCATCAATATTTTTTTTTTCATCAAAAATTTTTTTATCAATATTTTTTTTCAGAAATATGTCTCAGAATCTGAGACTTTTTCAAAATACATATAGTATACCTACTATTTAAAAAAGGATATTAAATATTTTTTTATTTTTTTTTTTTAAATCTTGTTAAATTAACATACTTATTATAAATGTATGTGTTCCAAGATAAAATTAAAAACAAAACAAGTCAGAAAATTTTAGTCGGTCAAGACCGAGCATGTAATACCCTACACCTGTGTTTTCCCGAAAAATGGGTCCCAAGTTCAAACATGGACCGATTGGATCTATCTTTTGTCAAATCTTTAATAAGTGTTAAAAGCACTCACAAACCAAATTTGATTAAAAAAGGCTTCTATATGTTGCCAATATACGGCTTTAACTGAATATCGTGCAAAGTTGTCATATGGGGCCTAGGTCCAAAAATGGATTTTAAAGTAAGCGTTAAACACACAGAAACAAAATTTTAATAAAATATTTTCTATTTTCATGAAATTTGAGAGATTTATGTGAATGTCGGCAAGGTAGTTTGTATGGGGCTACAAGAAGAACTGTTTCGATTTCTTTAAAATTCGGAATGGTAATTATTGAATACAAAACACGTTTACCTGCCAAATTTCGAAAAAATATCTATTATACTAAGGTTATTAGAGTAAATTGTGCCAAAATAAAGCGGACATTTGTATGGAGGCTAGGTCTAAACATGGACCGATTTTTTCCAATAGGTTTCGTCCTTAGAACAAACGAAGCTTAAGTTTTAAATTTCAGGCAAATCCATTGATAATTGCGACCTATATCGTGTTTACAACGTTTATATGGACGGACGGACGGACAGACAGACGGTCAGGACAGATTTTAGCAAACTACTTTGTTTTCTTTTATAATCAAAAACCAAAATTGTTTCTGTAATTATACTTATTACTTTGCTACATTAGACTGGCATTTTTCTGTATAGCAAAATTTTTTCTTCTCCGATTTTCAAAGCCGGGCATTTTTTTATTCTACTAGGCCTAAACCTCATGTGGTACCAATTTGAGGTCAATCGGATTAAATTAACCCGTGGCGCCCGACGGTTAAAATTTTGGATTTTTGAAAAATTAAAAAAAAAATAATAATAAATTTATCTTTCGACACATCATAATTTGTTAATTTTGATGTGCTGAGCACGAATATAAAAAAAAAATTAAAATCGGTCGAACAGTTTTCGAGATACCGCTATTTGAAATTTGAAAAAAAAAAATTTTTCATACGTTCAAGAAATTTTTTAAAAAAAGTCTCAAAATTTCATTCCTTTTTTGTAGAGCTTGAGACAATCTTTCATTTAAAACTAATTTGAGCCAAATTCGATCATTTTAACTCGTGCTTTTCCAAAACTCAAAGTTTTGGACTTTTGGAAAATTTCCACCAAAAATTTTGATATTTGAAAATGAAAAAATAAAAAAAAAAAATATCTTGCGATACATTATTTTTATTAATTTTAGCATGCTGAATACGAATATCAAAAAATTTATAAAAAGGTTTGGGTTTTTGGTAAAAATTTGCTAAAAAGCCAAAACTTTGATCGCTGAGCGCCACGGCTTAAAATGATCCGATTTGGCTCAAATTAGATTTAAATGAAAGACTGTCTCAAGCTCTACAAAAGGGTCGGCGGAATGAAATTTTGAGACTTTTTTTAAAAAATTTCTTGAACGTATGAAAAAACCGCCATTTTTTACAAATTTGAAATGGCGATATCTCGAAAACCGATCGAGCGATTTTAATTTTTATTTTGATGTTCGTGCTCAGCGCATCGAAATTAACAAATATGATGTGCCGCCGGGCGCCACGGGTTAATTTAATCCGATTGACCTCAAATTTGTACTACATAAGTTTTAGACCTAGGACAATAAAAATTTGCCCGGACACTTGGGAAAATCGAAAGATGACAAAAAAATTCCAGTCTAATGCTAAATTAATTTCACAGTTAAAAAAAACGGAGTTTTCTGTAAAAATACGGAGTTTTCTGTAAAAAAACGTTTGAGTACCATTTTTTTTTTGTTTTCAAAAACAAAAACTTTATTTGCGTGTTTCCAAAAACAAACAATAGAAGCTGCCGCGGTAAATTTAAAATATGTATATCAAGCCACAGTAGCCTTCGATTAGTATTTTGAAAATTAGTGTGTTTTCAACAGACTGACAGACGGACGGACACCGCTAGATCGAGTTAAAATCGAGTCATGATCATAATGGGGTCCTAGACAGATATTTCGAGGTCTAACAAACGGAATGAAAAACTTATATATTCCCTATTTGACTAGAGTAAAGGGTATAAAAACAAATGTCATAAGGGCATAACTAACATTAAAAAAACTTACAAAACTTAAACAAAACAAACCCATTTCACTGATAAGAGATGGTGAATTCTCTAAATGATAATATATTAAAAATGTTTATATTTCAATAGACGAATCATTATTCTTACTTTATCAGCTGAAGCGTGACCTTTAACATCTATAAGTAATTGTTCTAGGAAAAAATACGCAGATTTATTTAATCAGTTTGGGGATTACCTAATTGTTTGATTCACTTTTTTTGCATTTCTAATTTCCCAAACAAATTTCATAACTAGTAGACTGCTGAATCAAGGTTTTTTTAGAAACAACCCAGTCTGAAAAATTTAGACGAAACAGTAATAGCGATGTTCTCATGGTGGTTAAATTACTAGAAAAGCAATTTATTTCTTGCAGAATAATACACCAGTAAAAAATCTCTCAAATGATTTTTAATAAAAGTAAATACATTTTTTCATATTTTTTCAGATATGGACGAAAACGAAGAGCATAGACATACCACTTTACCACGCATCCTTTAAAATTTATCAAATTTAGTAAAAATATTCTACAGATGATTATGAACAAATTCTTTTCTTATTTTTGATAAATTAGATGTAGTTCGCATTTTTGGCTGTTCAGTAAAACTATAAAAATACACGAAAAAAAAGAAAATATTGTCATAAATGAGGCATTACACACCAAATGTCCAGCGAAAAAAAAAACATGTGTACCGTAAACTTCTGATAAGGTTGTATGGATACCCCTATATTGAACTTAGAAAATTGCGTTTATGGTTTTTCAATTTTTCAAAAACTGGGCTTAGGAGTCGTGGTCAAATATTGGAAAAATGGTCAAATTTGTGGCGAGTTGCCTTGATTAAATATTTATCACATTAAAACGGAATGCACCACAATCTCAAAAATTTACATTCTTATATAGTTTTGTATGGGCTACCGATTAATTTTTTTTTTTTTTTTTTGTTGGAAAATTTTCAGAACCCGTTCTGAAATTTTCCATTTTTTAAAAAAGTCAATTTATCAAAAATCCGGCCACTTTTTTTTAAATTTTTTGTTAAAGTTTAGATGTTTGTCATCCACACAAAAAAAATCAGACACGCGTTTTTCTTTTTTTTTCGAGAAAAACGCATTTGAATATTTAATTTCACAACAATTTTGTAATTTGCTTATATTTTCTTGTTTTAACGTTGCGAATGAGTATTATTAATTGCATAAATATTACTCATACGCTCTGTGGGTCGGTAGTGGTAATTGGGGGGAGGGGCAAATTTCCTCTCGGATATGTGTCTAAAAATTCATTCGTATGCTTTTTGCACTAAAGAAATACAAGTTTGTCATTATTTAATTTTTTTTTATACCATAAAAAGGGGGCGGACCGGAAAAAAATACATTTTCTAATTCTCTGGGTCCAAATGCAGGACTTTGAACTTCTTATAGAATAAAAATGTTGAATTTTTTAAACAAAAACACAAAAAATTATGTAAAAAATGGTATTTTCCAGAGGTTGGGTTAGTTCTTCAAGGGGGAACTTTTTTCGCCTGTTGCGATTTTGCTCATTTGCGAACTTAGCCTGCCTAGGAACTTAAGTAGGAACATAAGACATATTCTTGCCAAAGTTCGGGAGTCTAACTCTTTTTTTGGACTGCATCTTGTTAACTACAGACGGACGGACGGACATCGCTAGAATGTCTTAGAACCGATTACTGATCATAATTATATATACACTCAAAAAAGTAATGCCATAAACTGTTTGTAGTTTATTTAAAAAGTTTTACGTTTTGTCTTTTTTAAAAGAAAAAAACATTTGTTTGATGTTCAGTTTTTATTAATGACTATTTCTGTCCTTTGTTTCAAAAATAACACACTAAAATATAAAGACTTTCATTAACATTTAATTTTTAAAGTAATTTTTTTTGGTCTGTAAGTAAAAACTGTTGATTATTCTTTAAATTTTTAATGATTTGTGTAAGTATTTTTTTTTGTAAATTGTTGGTATTTTTTAATGAGATATCGTTAGTAGGTTATTTTTTGTAGAAAAAAAATTCAAAAAATTATTTGTAGAAATATAAAAACATGTTTGTATCAAGTGACTTTGGCACGATGGGTAGAGTGTCTGGCCAGAATGTTGTTGATTGCGGGATCGATTCCTCAAAATCTTATTAAAAATTTTTAAAAAACTAATTCAATAGAAAATTGAAAAAAATAACCTACGAAATCATTAATTTTTAATGTTTTCGTAGGTTTTTTTTTTTTTGAATTTGTTGGTAAAAATAACAGAACTATCATTAATTTTTAATGTTTTCGTAGGTTATTTTTTTTCGAATTTGTTGGTAAAAAAGAATGAAAAAAACGTAATTTTTTAATGTTTAATGTTATTTATTATAGAAAGTTTTTTTTTGTTAAAACAAATGAATAATTACTAGGATGGTTTTCAATTGTTTATTCATTGGTTTTAAATGTGTTTTTCATTTGTTTTTGCCTACAAAATATTTTGAGTGTATAAATAATTTTCTGATTTTTTTTGTCTACAAAAAATAACCCCCATAAGTAGGTAAAAAAAAAATAACTAATGACTTCTCTTTAAAAAATACCAACAATTAAAAAAAAAAAATACGCAAATCATTAAAATTAAGGAAGAATTACTTATTTTTACTTACAGAACAAAAAAAAAAGACTTTAAAAATGTAATACTAACGAAAGTCTTTATTTTTTGTGTTGTTATTTTTGAAACAAAGAACCAAAACAGTCATTTAAAAAATTGAACTTTGAACAAATGTTTTTTTTTTCAAAAACGACAAAACGTAAAACTTTTTAAATAAACTACAAACTGTTAATGACCTAATTTTTTGAGTGTAAAATTTCTCCATACGATACTTACTAACTTCATCTAAATGTCCGAATATCGCAAATTGATGTTCAGCAAAGTTGTTAAGCTTAACGCCAGCTACATTATTACTGAACATCACTTTGCGATATGTGGACATTTAGATGGTCAAAATATACGAAAAATTCACAAAAAACTACAATTTCCCTTATAACTGCAAATCGATATATATCGATTACTAGAGCAAACCCAGAGAAACGCCGCACAGTGCTTCGTTCCCATGTAACGAAGGGACAAAATTAGAAGGAGTTGTCAGATATTTTTGAGATTTGGTACACTAACATAAAATATATTAGTTAAGAAAAATATGAATTTTTGGAAAAATCGGTGCAAGGACACGCCTACCTCCAATGTGTCCTGAAACTGAAAAATGTAATTTTAGCTTCAATAATGCACAAAAAATTACAAAAAGTGGTCATGCTGATACAAATTCCTCTAGCAACTTTTTCACTTAAATCGGCGCAAGGACTCAAGGTCCTGCCATATATCATTTTTCTTTGAAACGCTATAACACCTACAAAAATAGTCCGATTGTAAAAAAACTTTGTAAGCAAATTAATATTCTTTAGATATATATTAATGCCAAATTTGGGCAAAATCGGATTAGCAGTGTGGAAAATATAGAAACATCCTTTTTTGAAAAATAAGTTATTTTTATTTTTTAAGTCGTCTTAAAAAGGTCAAAGAAATGTATTAAATCAACTTCTGAGCTACATAATGTTCTTACACTCAAAATATTTTGTAGGCAAAAACAAAAGAAAAACACACTTAAAACAAGTGAATAAACAATTGAAAACCATCTCAGTATTTATTCAGTGGACAAAATTTTCTAAAATAAATAACATTAAACATTAAAAAATAACGGTTTATTCACTCTTTTTTACTAACATATTCGAAAAAAATAACCTACGAAAACATTAAAAATTAATGATAGTTCTGTTATTTTTACCAACAAATTCCAAAAAAATAACCTACGAAATCATTAATTTTTAATGTTTTTAATATTATATATAATATTTAATATTTTATACAATTTTCTATTGAAATATTTTTTTAAAATTTTTTAATAAAATTTTGGGGAATCGATCTCGCAACCAACTACATTCTGGCCAGACACTCTACCCATCGTGCCAAAGTAACTTGATACAAACATGTTTTTATATTTCTATAAATATTTTTTTGATTTTTTTTTTTCTACAAAAAATTTACTGACTTGTGTAGGTAAAAACTAATGATATTTCATTAAAAAATACCAACAATTTAAAAAAAAATGACTTACACAAATCATTAAAAATTTAAAGAATAATCAGTAGTTTTTACTTACAGAACAAAAATAAATGACTATAAAAATTAAATGTTAATGAAAGTCTTTATTTTTTAGTGTGTTATTTTTGAAACAAAGGACAGAAGAAGTCAATAATAAAAACTGAACATCCTTCGTTGATAAATAGCACTAAAAAACGTCAACGAAGTAAAATAATAAAATAATGGCTATTAAACACAGCTTCAAAAATAATTCGCCAGATCAATAACAGATGGCGGTGCAACAACTGTGCTCAAATTTATCAACACGCGCAATTACAGTGTTGCCATACTGAAGCCCTTCTATCTTTCAAAGCTTTCATCTCTCTTCTATCCCCTTTCCCGATAGAAACATCACGGTTACAGTAGTAATTGATAGGCAGCATTGCCTGAGTGTTGTTTCTTAAAAAAAAAAAAAAAAAAAAAAAAATGTTTTTGCTTTTAAAAACGACTAAACGGAAAACTTTTTAAATAAACTACAAACAGTTAATGACATAATTTTTTGAGTGTACATGTCTGCAGTAAAATTTGATGACGGTTCTTTTTTTCGAATACATTAACCCCCTATCTCCCATTTTTAGGGGTCATTTTTGTCCTTTTTTAACATATCTTCATAGAACAACACTAAAATTTGCGTTTCAATAGTTAAAATGTTCTACAAAAATGTTAAGCATCAAATTTCACTAGGGGTTGTCAAATACCAAAACATCGTGCGATATAATCAAAATGCTTTAAAAAGTTAAATTGTAAGGTATTATATATTGTTAAATAGCTTTTACCAAAGTAGACTGAAATAGCTCGAAAAAATGTACTAAAAATACTACTGAGATAAAAAATATCTTTAGATGTTTTCAGTGAAATTTAATGGCGGTTCTTTTGTTAGAACATACTAACCCTCCATATCCCATTTTAAGGGGTCATTTTAGTCCTTATTTTAAATATTTTTAAAATTTAATAAAACGAGCGTTTAAAGGTTAAAGCGTAATACTAGATTACTTTTTTAATGTTTCTTGAATATAATTTATACCCAGCTAGCAAGCAGACTCATTTTAGACACCAAAATGGGCTCCAAAAATATAACAAGAATTTCAAATTATTGTATGAAAGTGGTTCATCCAAAAGAGCCCTCTTTTTAGACTCCAAAATGACTCCAAAAAAATGATTCAAAAAGGGGAAATTTGTTCGTACTTTGGAGCCTATTCGGAGTCAATTTGGAGTCTATTAAAAAAGTGTAGTTTTTGGGATTTTTTTTGCTGTTTTGATTTAAAAATAAAAAAATGCGAAAATTTTTGTATATTTTGAAAATCTTTATTTATCTTACAAAAATTCGAAATTAAAAACATTTTTAATTGTACATACACATAATAATTAAAAACAAGTAAAAAAGTTAAATTCGGCTTTGCCGAATGTAGTGATACCCTCCAAAATTTCAAAAAGATTATTGCAAAAAACTTTTTTTAAAAGGAAATTACTTAAAAAAAAAAAAAAATTAAAAAAAAAATTCCGCGAAAAAAAAATTTTGTTAAAAAAAAAAATCCGCGATTTTTTTCTTTTTTTGTGAAAAAATATGTTCGTACATGTTTAAATACCATTTGGTGTTCAATTATGTTCACATATGTCAACCAGCAGCCGAATTAAAGCATTTTGTATTTTTAGGTTATGTTGAATGTACTAAAATTTTTGAGGTGTCCTTACATTTTCGTTCATAACTTTTAAACCGCTGAACTGATATCGCTCAAATATATCCAATACCAAACTGCTCAGGAGAACTTCCAATAAATGTGTTAAGTTTCGGGAATATCCGTGTAGTATTTTGGTCGTGATCACCATTTCCACAGACAGAAGGACAGACGGACAGACGGACAGACGGACCGACGGACAGACGGACATCGCTAGAATGTCTTAAAATCGATCGGGGATCATGAATATATATACTTTATGGGGTCCCAGACCGATATTTCGATGAGTTACAAACGGAATGACAAACTTACATATACCCTCTATCACTAAGTGGAGGGTATAAAAACACAGCCACTTCCAATAGCAATGATATTTTTCCTCGGATCTTCTCAAACAACAATTTGGCGTTCTCTCATTCTTCATTCATGAATTCTTCATTTTTTGCAAACTTCCTTTTATTCCCGTTTATAATGGTATTTGCATACATACATATATACAACAAAACGTTTTGAAGAAATTTATTTTCTGACTTATAATTCATTTTGAAAGAAAAAATGTTTTTAGGCTCCAAAGAAACAGTTTTTTTGAGCCTTTTTGGATGGCTCAAAAAATATTATAATTTTTTCACTTTTATGAGTCAGTTTGGACTGATTTTTTTGACGAAACAATTTCCAAAATATTTAGGGGTTCTTTTAGACTCAAATCACAAGGTTCAATATTGAATCCAAAAATTTAGTGTTTTTGGAAAAAATCTTTGAAAACTTAAATAAAATGAGGGCTCCAAAAACAATAATTTTTTAGATTAATTTAAGAGTCCTAAATTATGAGTGCTCCGAAGTTTGTTGGGTGGGTAATTAAAGAGTTATTTAACATAAGCTTCAGTAGAATACACTGTGCAACAAATTTGAGGTCACAGAGTGTATCTTAAATTGGACAAAACAAAAAATGAAGCTATACCATTTGTTAACCAAAAACAAGTTGTTTTGAATATTTAGCTCGAGTTCTTTTTATGGCCCATTGAAGTCTTTACTTTTTTAAATGGGTTTGGAATGATTAAAGATATCTATTGAATGTTTGTAGAACGTTTTAACACTCTAAACGCACGTTTAAGTGTTTTTTATAAGAATATTTTAAAAAGGGACTGAAATGACCACTTACAATGGGAGATAGAGGGTTAATATGTTTTAAGAAAAAAGAAACATCAAATTTTACCGAAGACATCTATTAACAGTATTAAGCTCAGAAGTAAATTTGTTATGTTTTGTCGAATTATTTCAATTGTGGTGAATCACAATTTAACAATATATGACAATTAAAAATTTTACTTTTTTAAGCATTTTGCTTGTATCTCACGAATTTTTTGTCTTTTACAACTAACAATAAAATTCTATGCAGAAAAAATTTTTAGAACATGTTAACCCTTTAAAAGCAAGTGTAAGTGGTATTCTACGACGATAACGGGAGATAGAGGGTTAATTTGTTCTAAGAAAAGAACCGTCATCAAATTTCGTTGCACATCTATTAACCTCATTTAGCTCAAAATTAAATTTAATAATTTTTTTGTGACTTATTCTGAACTCCTTTGAAAAATAATTAAAAACTTCAGTGGGCCATAAAAAAAACTCGAGCTAAATTTTCAAAATTCTGCGGTTGTTTCGATCTACTATTAATATACATTTATTTTGCTTTTTTACCCTTTCAAAACATAAAATCGTGTTGCACAATGATATTAAACACTCCTAAATGCCTGATATTTGAGTAAAAATCACGAATTTAGGCATTTAAAAAAAACACATATTTTTCTAATTTGTGGTAAAAAATAGGCGCTAATTTTTGAATACGCTGTTAGATAAGAGTTTAAACTTACAAAAAAAAAAGAAAAAAAAAAAAAAATATCTATTTTTTTATATTTTTTTTTTTACACTCCATCAAACTTTAGTTATTTTTGGATTTTCAACAAAAAAAAACTTGTTTTTCTGCGCAATAAAAAAATTTTTTTCTTTGTAAATATATACAAAATTTTATATTTTAGCTTCACTACAAATATATCAAAGTACTTTCAAACAAAATTTCGAACCATTTTATTAAAAACTGGATTTTTGAGAATTATTTTTGTGAAACAGATAAAAAACATTTTCCTGTTAAGTATTTTTTGCATAAAATTCTCTGAGTTTAGCGCCCTCTCGTGCTGGCAAAAGCAATCAGAAAAAATATTTTTGTTAATATTTATTTGAGATACCTTATTATCTTTCAAAAAATCTGTATTCAAACACAATTTGAGACAAAATTTTTTTTTTTTTACTTTTGTCCATGGGTCGAAGCATAGTGCGCCGCACAGTGGGGAAAAATGGACTTTTTTTGTCCGATTTTGCCTACAGGTCGCAATTCTTAACCGATTTTAGTTTTTCTTCATTTGAATTTTAGCTAATAAAATTCCTCATCGGTCTGTCATGGTGGATTTCTAAAAATCGTTTTTGTTTTATTTGAATAATTTTTTAAAGTTCAGAAAATATTAATTTTTTTAGAATTTTTGCTCTAAAAAAATTAATAGCTAGGGGACGAATAAGCTGTATGGACAAAATTAAAGGTATTTGAACCCCTTATAAACGACATTAATAGAATTTGTTAATTTATTATTATTTTAGTTTTTATAAACATATGAAAACTTAAAAATGTTCACTTTTAAGTACCAATATTATTTTAAATAATGTACCAATTTCAATGAATTTTTTTTTAGATTAAAGCTTATCATTTTCTTAATCATTATTGGTAAACAAACTATTTTTGCAAAATTGTTTAACTCCTTTTTTCGAATTTACAATGTAACAACTTTTTTTTTTTTTAAAACAGACTAAAAAATAATTTTAAAATTCCAAAAATCATAAGGTAAAATTTAAGCAAAAAATAAAATATTTTTTTAAAAAAATTTTGTGTACCAATTATGACTAAGCAAAACATAAGATTTCATTGAAATTGGTACATTACTTTTAAAGATATAGACTTTTAAACGTGAAAATTCTTGAATTTTTGTCTGGTTATAAAAACTAAAATAATAATATATTTTCAAATACTAATCACATCGTTGATAAAGGCTTACAATACCTTTAATTTAGTCTATAAAGCATATTCGTCCCATGCCTAATACATTTTTTATTGCAAAAATACTGAAAAAATTTAAATTTTTTGAACTTTAGGAAAATATAAAAAGTAATCCAAAAATTTTTTTCAAAAATCCACCATGACAGATCGATTCGGAATTTTATAAGCTAAAATACAAAAAAAGAAAGACCAAAATCGGTTAAGAATTGCGACCTGTAGGCAAAATTGGACAAAAAAAGTCAATTTTTCCCCACTGTGCGCCGGGACACGCATAACATTTTTTTGATCGATATAACTTTCCCCGGTAAGCAGAACCCCCGCCGAACACTGACCCCTACCATTTGGTCACAGTGTAATATATTAACGAATGCTAATAACATCATCTATAAGGGGTTCAAATACTTTTAATTTTGTCCATACAGATGATTCGTCCCTTGCCTTTACATTTTTTGGAGCCGAAATTCTAACTGGGCTATTCATAATGAGTAAATTAAATCTAATGTAGGTTTATTTGAATGATATTGCATGAATATTTGTCAAATAAATCTACTTTAAGTACACTTTAGGTATTATGAATAACCCCTTAAAAACATAATATTTTCTGTAGTTTAAAAAAATATGAAAAGAAAACTAAAACGGTTCAAGTTAAAAAAATGCAGAAGAAAAATTGAATTTCTAAAAATTATAGACATTTCTGGTATTTCCTATACCGGTTTCAAACACCCCAGTTAGTGTCATCATCAGTAGGATTTTAAATGTCGGTTTGTCTTGTTAATGAAACCTGTTTTTTTTATATATGTGAATGTTTATAGTTTCTGCAGAATAAATTTTGACAGTTTCCAACACTACAATTCTATTTCTAGCAATCTCAACCTCACTTCATACTTTCTTTCAACTTTTTTGTCTCTTACATTATTTCGCAAGGGTTACCAACATGATCTGGAATTGCAGACACAAATGAAGGAATTAGCATTTTCTGTTTCGGAGACGTGCCTAATGGCGACATATTTTGTCAGTAATTTTATTTAATTTTTTCTGTAAGTACAGATCGAGCACGGGCTTTAATTATATTTGTTATAAGGGTTCAAGTTAAAAAAATGCAGAAGAAAAATTGAATTTCTAAAAATTATGGACATTTCTGGTATTTCCTATACCGATTTCAAACACCCCAGTTAGTGTCATCAGTAGGATTTTAAATGTCGGTTTGTCTTGTTAATGAAAACAGTTTTTTATATATGTGAATGTTTATAGTTTCTTTTTAAAAATCCACCACGATAGATCGATGTGAAATTTTATTAACTAAAATTCAAAAGAAGAAAAGCTGTAATCCGTTAAGAATTGCGACCAGTATTAAAAATTGAACAAAAAAGAAAATTTTTCCCTATTGTGGCCCGCTTCAAAGTTTTAAAAAGGGATGTGATTTCCATGCAAATGCATGTTTTTTGCCGATATTCCAAAAAATTTATCGGCCAATCAAGAAATTTGCGTTAAAATGGCATTGATTTGTCTTTGCATACTTTTTCATATTTTGGTGAAAATGCATATTTATGCATATTTTGGTTTTAAATGCATATTTTGTGCATATTTCCAACTTTTAAATGCATATTTTTGCATATTTTGGCTTAAATTAGCAAAAACACGAATGGAAATTTATTTCTTTCAAAAACTGTTTAAAATTTTAAAAATTTGTTTTGAAAATAAGAAAATATTTTTTTTTATTATTTAAAATTTTTTTATAGATTGTTTTTAAAAAATGTTGCTTACATAAAGTTTTAAATGTTACTAGTCAACCCCGGCGTTATTTTTTACTTTTTTTAGAAGTTTTTCGCTTGAAAATAAGATTTTTATTGCACAAATTTTATTTTTTAGTGCATATTTTTAGGTTTTTAGTGCATATTTTGCATTTTTTAGTGCATATTTTAAGGTTTTTAGTGCATATTTTCGATTTTTTAGTGCATGAAAATCTCATCCCTAGTTATAAGTAATAAATTTCTAAAAAAAATAAAATTGATTTAAAATTGTTTCGTTATAACTTCTATATTAATCATATATAACTTCTTTGTTTAACTATCTGCGGTTTAAGCAAAATTTTCGGCTAATTAGGCAGACATTTAGTTTCAAAAATAATTCTAAATAGTAAAACACCAAGTATGTGAAGTTCAAAAGAACATTTTCTGTTATTTTATTTTATTTTATTTCTTTTTTTTTTTTTTTTTTCTTTATATAACAAATTAAGAAATAATTATTTTTTTAACTCATAGTTTAGCATTCTTCTTTGGTTACACATTCCGTTCCCTTGAACCAATAGCCAGGTTTACATAGACAACCCTTAACACACTGTTGATTACAGAGACGGCCATCTTCTACTGGAGAACCACATCTTGGTGTACAATTTGTTCCACATTCCTTCCATTCTTGGTTTTCGGGACATTCGTGTTCTAAGAAAAACAGCAAAAAAAAAAAAAATAATATTATTATTAGGGTGACCATTTTTTTCTGAACTCAAATCAGTACGCCCAAGTTTAAATTTTTTAGAAATAACTCTCTAAAACTCTTTTCTATCAAAAACCACTCATCATTTTTTCAAGACTCAAACAATTTCAGTTAAACCAACAAACTTGGCGTCAAATAATATTTCAGTAAAAACAACTATTAAAAATAACTATCATGAACTTTTGTCGTTATATTGCAGAAAATTAAGTTGACTTTATGTAACTTTATTTGAATGTTCTGATCGTTTGAGTGCAGAGAATATAACGAAAACCCACAGGTTTTGAGGATAAGAACACTTCGAGGACTTTTTCCCTTTGGACTGATGCAATTACATAATCGTGGTAATAGAACAGAAAATCCATTATCCCATGAACTTTTCGTTATAGAAAACCTCAAAAATTCTGTGCGCGTTTTTATTTAGTAAATTTATGAATTGAAAAACTATTAATTATGATGAAAGGTTCAAAAGTCAGTACAATCAGTACATATTTCAAAAAATCAGTACAAATCAGTACATCGTTTTTAGATCAGTACACGTGATAAGATATCAGTACATGTACTGATCAAATCAGTACGAATAGTCAGCCTAATTATTATAAAGGTCTTCTGAAATGCAATTTTTATGCAAATTGGTCCACGACCGTTATACACCGATTTACACGAAACTTACAATATCATGAAATCCAGCAAAGATTTTATAAAATCTGACCGAGGGTCTTCAAATTTATCTAATCTTTTGTACACATGTGCTCTATAGAGCCAATTAAACATATCCATTTTCAGTTTTTTATATTTTAAAAAAATCGCGATTTTTTCGCGAATTTAATTTTCTTCAAAAATTAAAAAAATCAAAAAAGTATGCTTCTTTGAACAGCCATATCTTCGGAAGTATCTATCGGATTTCTTCAATTCAAAAAGCATTCGATTCAGACGATAGTCTTACTTTATATTAATGTAATAAAAAAAAATATTTTTTAAAAAAAGTGCATTTTTGATGCAAATGCATTTTTTGGATGCATTTTTTAAAACTTTCTCCCCCTTCAATTTTTTTTAAACCTACATAAATCGAAAATATAGCATTTTTTACACAAAATTTCGTACCGCTTTTTTTGTGACGGAGTTTCGTAAAAATTTTGTAATTTTTTTAAAAATACCTTATTGGTTTTTCCATACAATTTTTTCATAAAATAACAAAAAAAAATTTTAGTCTAAGGAAAAACTACATAAACATTTTTTAAAAAAGTCACGAAAATTTTGTGAAACGCCGTCACAAAAAAAAATGCACCCAATTTTATCTAAAAAATGCTATATTTTCGATTTATGCAGGTTTCAAACAAATTGAAGGGGGAGAAAGTTTTAAAAAATGCATCCAAAAATTGCATTTGCATCAAAAATGCATTTTTTAAAAAAAAATATTTTTTGTTTGTGCATTGGTATGAAAACGAATAATCAGTTGAATCGAATGCTTTTTGAGTCGTAGAAATCCGATAGATACTTTCGAAGAAATGGCTTTTTAAAGTTACATACTTTTTTGACAAAATTTCAAAATAAACATTAAATTGATTTTTTGTATGGAAAAAATCGGATAAGTAGTTTAAAAAAAATTACGAAAATTTTTTGAAACGCTGTCACAAAAAAAACGGTACTCAATTTTGTGTAAAAAATGACATATTTTCGAATTATGCAGGTTTCAAAAAAATTGAAGGGGGAGAAAGTTTTGAAAAATGCATCCAAAAATTGCATTTGCTTAAAAACTGCACTTTTTTTGGAAAAACTTTTTTTTTATTGCATTGGTATAAAAAGGACACACGTTTGAATCAAATGCTTTTTGAATCGTAGAAATCCGATAGATACTTTAGAAGATATGGCTCATCAAATTAATATACTTTTTTGATTTTTTAAATTTTTGAAGAAAATTAAATTCGCGAAAAAATCGCGATTTTTTTAAAATTAAAAAAACTGAAAATGGATATGTTTTATTGGCTTTATTGAGAATGCATACCGTTAATATAAAGAAAATCGAAAGACCTAAGGTCAGAAAATAGCATTTTTTATGTGTTCTCTGATGGATTTTGTGATATATAAAAAACAAGTAAGAAAATTATTTTCGGTCAAGAACAACCATATGATACCCTTCATCAGTGTTTTTCGGAAAAGTCCAAACATGGACGTGAGTGTGAGTGATGAAGCTTGTGTGAGTACATGTGAGTGTGGGTTGTATTAAATTTACTAACGTAATTGTGAGCGTGAGTAGAAAAAATATACTCATGAGTGAGGCTGCGTGATTGGAAAATTTCTGTCGTGAGTTTGAGTCAAAAGTCACTTCTTTATATATATTAGATTTCGTTTGGTGACTATGTTACTTCATCATATTATAGGGTATCATAAAAAAAGTTTTTGCTAGGAAAACTGATATACAAAGTTATTTTCTATCACAACTCATTAAAAAATTAAGGCTTAAAAGATTTTTTATAATGACAAAATTGTGAAACACTAGCAGAAATTTGAAACCTTTTTAGACACGTCTATAATCTAAACTAGTGCCTACGGTCAGTACCGTAGTACCGGGAATACCGGTATTCCCGGTTCTCGGTATTACCGGGATATGGTACCGGTTTCCCGATTCTTAATTCATTCCTGGTATTCCCGGTTCCGGTTCTGACGGTATTCCCGGGACTACCGGTATGTATATTTTGTAAAATTTTGTACAATTAACATTTTTTCTTTGCTGTTACCAAAAAAAAAAACACAAAACATGTGAAAAATACCATTTCTATTTTCTTTTTCTAGTTTAAGAAAAAATAGTTACATGATTTGTAAATAATTTTACAAACACAACTAAATGTTACTGAAATACTGATTAAATAGTGCAATTTAAATATTTTACGGTATAGTATTTTTTTGGTTTTTGAGAACCGGTACCAGGATCAGAACCGGGAATACCGGTATTCCCGGGAATACCGAGAACCGGGAAATTGGGGGCACTAATCTAAACTCTCGTTTTGATTAACCTCTCAATGTTGATTCCAAATCTGGTTTCCAAAGTTTTCTATTACGTCAGATTTTTGAGAAAACTGAGGTTAAAGTTTTCAAAAAACTATTTTTTTAGAGCATTTTCTATGATATTTTTGGATGATATTCTAGTATCTTACCATTAGTTTTCTATTAATATTTCGATGCTGATTCTGAATCTGGTTTTAAAATCTTTCTATCCCGTCAGGTTTTTTAGAAAATTCAGAAAATTCAGAAAATTTCAAAAATCTTAATTCTACCCAGCAAAAAAAGTGCGGAGTACTTATATTTGGAGTGCTTTAAAACTATAACAAATATAATGAAATACAACAAAAATAACAAAAAACACAAGAAAAAAACGCAAAGGACTTCTTTTCTACTCCATTAAAAGTTGATATTCAGCTCTTAACTCATTACCATCCGGGACACTCCCATACAAATGTAAGTAGATATTCAGTAGATAAGAAGTACTCCGAGTTTTCAAACAACTTCCAACTACTTCCCGGAGTACTTCTTATCTACTGAATATCTACTTACATTTGTATGGGAGTGTCGCGGAAGGTAATGAGTTAAGAGCTGAATATCTATGAATTCTGGAGTAGAAAAAACTATTTGTGTGTTTTTGTCTTGTGTTTTTTGTTATTTTTGTTGTATTTCATTACATTTGTTTTAGTTTTAAAGCACTCCACTGGGAAGTGGTAATGACTTTTTTTGCAGGGTATATACAATGGGCGACAATACATTGGATACTTTTTTATAGTAGAAGCAATTTGTTAAAGAAAAAGTTAACAATACTAAACGTTATTATTATCAAATAATTATTATTTTAAAAGCTGTTCTGTAGGTAATTTATTAAGCTTTAATTTAAGCTTAATGGCGTCTAGATTGAGTAAATAATAAAGGTGCTACGAGGGTCGATCTAGAAAATGAAATTGTTTATAGACATTTTTTAGAACATTTTTTAAAAATATTTCCAAATCGATTTTTTCCAAGTTCAAACATTAAAAATTTAAAAAATGGTCCAATAGATTTTATTCAGTAAACAAATAATTTTTTCAACAACCAAGCAGACAGTGAAATTTTTTAAGTACAGTTGAAAAAATTCAAATTTTTTGACCTCCAATTCTTTTGACCACCAATTTTTTGTAAACAAAGAAAAATTTTAATTATTTTAATATTTCATTACTACACATTTAGAAGCACCAAAATTTATAAACAATAACATCTTTTCTTTGTTTACAAAAAATTGGTGGTAAAAAGAATTGGAGGTCAAAAAATGTGGATTTTTTTCTACTGTACTTAAAAAATTTCACTGTTTGTTTGGGTTGTTCGAAAAATTATTTGATCACTGAATAAAATTTATTGGACATCTTTTTAAATTTTTAATGTTTGAACTTGGAAAAAACCGATTTGCAAGTGTTTTTAAAAAATGTCCAAAAATATGTCTATAAATAATTTAATTTTCCAGATCGACCCTCGTAGCGCACTTATTATTAAGCTTAAACTAAAGATTTATAAATTACACTGTATCTTCAACTCACCTTCTTCAGCTTTTATAACTGCTACAAATAAAATTACAGCGAATAATAGGAAAATTGGTTTAAAATGTTTTGCCATGTTTTAATTTTTTTTTTGTCAGATTTGTATGTTATATTAAATGTTATGATGTTATAATCTGTAAGGCAGTTGTTTAATGAAAACTAATTTATTGCATCTTAAATGTTGTAGTTTTTATACAAATTTAATCTATTTAATCTGTTTAACCTCTTATGGGTGTTGCTCATATAATCGTTTGTTTACATTTTCAAATGCAAAATTCCAATTTTTTCAGCAAAGACAATTAAATAAAAATCTGAAATCTGTATAAAATTATAAGCCGAAAAATAAAACATTGGTGTTCTGGAGTATTTTTATTCATCCGATCCCCCTAATGTACATTGAAATTAAGTCAACATAAATTGTTCGCCAAAATAAATTAATCGGCATATGCACTCAAATGCTTCGTATTCGAAAGATGTGTTTTTTTTTTTTTTTTTTTTAATATCATCACTTATGCATTACTAAAGTGTTTATTTAAAAATTGATTTTTAAATTGGTATGGATTCTTAAAATTAACTACACATTTTTGGAAATTAGTTTTATAGTAATTAAATTTTAAATTCTTCCTATAAGAGGTTAATCACGATTACACAAATTAAGTTATAATTAGTTGATAAGAAGTATAATGTATTAAAAAGTTTTCAAGATTATATTGTGGGAATTTTATTTCGTCATTCTTTACACAATTTTTTAATACTTACTAGGAGATGTGGACTTTTCCGGGTCACCCATTAGATAAACTTGATTCCAGCACACTGTATTAGAATTCTGAGTGTGTCAGCCTCTGCGACTATTTTCTATACAAAAATCTTTGAAGTTTTGAATTTTTTAACATGATAATGTTTTTAGGCTGCTGTCTAATTTTAAAAATAATGCAGGACGCCATTTCAGTTTGACTATATAAACCAAGGATGATCAAACTTAATAGGATGTGCAGAATAGTGGAATTGGGACATGAAATGCGTATGCTGCAAAAATTGAGTATGCTGCAAAAAAATTAGTAGGCTGCAGTTTTTTTTTTAGTATGCTGCACTTTTTTCAATACGGTGGGTCAAATAATTAACAAAAACAGAAATTAAAAAAAATCAAAAATTACAAAATCTTAAATTTTTTTGGGAAAAATAAAATATAATTAATAACATGGCAAATGGTTTAAAAAAATCTATAAATTAAATAAAATAAAAAAAAATATAAAAAGAAATCAAAAAGTTAAAAACAACAAAAATAAAAAAAATAAAAAAAAATAACAAAAAATCAAAAAAAAAAAATAAAAATTAAAAAAAAAAAAATTAAAAAAAAAAAAAATAAAAATAAAAAACAAGTAAAAAAGTTAAATTCGGCCTTGCATAATGTAGTGATACCCTCCACAATTTCAAAAAGATTATTGCAAAAAACTTTATTTAAAAGGAAATTACTTTTGAAAAAAAAAAAAAATTCCGCGAAAAAAAATTTGGTAAAAAAAATCCTCGATTTTTTTCTTTTTTTGTCAAAAAATAAGTTCGTACTTGTTTAAATACTATTTGGTGTTCAATGACGTTCACATATGTCAACCAGAAGCCGAATTAAAGCGTTTTGTATTTTTAGGTTATGTTGGATGTACTGAAATTTTTGAGGTGTGCTTACATTTTCGTTCATAACTTTTGAACCGCTGAACCGATATCGCTCAAATGTAATACCAAACTTCTCGGGAGAACTTCCAATAAATATGTTAAGTTTCAGTCATCTCTGTACAATATTTTGTCCGTGATAGCATTTTCCACAGACAGACAGACGGACAGAGGGACAGACGGAGAGAGGGACAGACGGACATCGCTAGAATGTCTTAAAATCGATCGGGCATCATGAATATATATACTTTATGGGGTCCCAGACCGATATTTCGATGAGTTACAAACGGAATGACAAACTTATATATACCCTCTATCACTTAGTGGAGGGTATAAAAAACGAAAAACACAAAAAATATAAAAAAAATAAAAAAACAAAAATAAAAATAAAAAAATAAAAAAAATTAAAAAAAGCAAATTAAATTCAAATACGAAAAAACAAATTTAATTTTTTTGAGGTTTTTTGTGACAAAACTTTAGATTGATTTTGTTTGGAATTTTATTTGATTTTGTTTGTTTTTTTTTTTTTTTTATTTTTTATTTATTTTTTTAATTTAATTTTTTGAAAAATAATGCCTTTGGTTTTTTTCTTGTTTTTTTGTTATTTTTGTTGTATTTCATTACATTTGCTATAGTTTTAAAGCACTCCAAATAGAAGTACTCCGCACTTTTTTTGCTGGGCATGTACACAAATATTTTACCTAGTCGTCTAAGTAGACTTAGCATCTTTTTGATGGTTTTTCTAACTTACATTGGTCATCTAAGTACAGATAGCATGTTTTAGTTTGAAAAAAAAAAAAATAATATTACAATTTTTTTAATACTTAGTACGAAATTATTTTAAAATACTTAATTTAATAGAAAATACTAGCGGTATTCGCACTTGATAGCATTTTTGCAAGGGTAGTATAAATGCTATGATTTTATGCTACAAAGCGTGAGCGTCTTTTTTCGTTTTTATTGTGAGTTTTCAAACAGCTGTTGTTATTATATTTTGCTGTTGTCAAAATAGCTATTTTCTATCGAAAATCGCTTTTCTAGCGATTTTTTTTAGTAGGATTTAGCGATTTTCTGTTTGAAGAATAGTTGGCATCAGTGCTGCGTTCAAGAAGAAGATGAAATAGTTATTTTTTGTCATAATTCGTTCTAAAAATCTATTGTTATTTTTTTACACAAAATATGATAGTTTGTAATTTTTCTTATTGTTTTCCGGAAAAACTAAAAGATGTTAAGTATTGTAAGCTTGAAAGGTTTGAAAGGCCAGAATATGCTATGGGGTTTTGTCTTGCATATAAATGAAAGTCTTGTATATTTTTATTTCATGTATTTTGTTGTTGTGGTCTTGCATACTCTTGTATTTATACAAGATCTGCAAGCTTTGAAACGTCTGCAAGGGTAGTTTGCTACCAAGAGCGAATACAGCTACTGATAATTATTTTACACCCTCCACTTACAATTACTGATAGAGGGTATATATAAGTTTGACATTCCGTGTGTAACTCATCGAAATATCGGTCTGGGACCCCATAAAGTATACATTCATGATCCCCTGTCGATTTTATGACATTCTAGCGATGTGATCACAGTCAAAATATAACACGGAGATGACTGAAACTTAACATATTTATTGGAAGTTCTCCCGAGAAGTTTGGTATTGCAGTAGAGCGATATCGGTTCAGCGATTCAAAAGTTATGAACGAAAATAAGGACATTTTTAGGGCAAATGGTTATTTTTAGCTATCTGACTATTAAACTATAAGGACCAGGAATAACACCCAAGAGGAGGACATATTTTAAAATTTTAAGTTTTAGGGTAAAAAGGTGTACCTGGTAACAGTGGTGTAAAATGGTACTTTTCATATCTATAAGATAAGGACACTAGAACGTTTTATTTATTTAACGCATATTATACGGAGAGGAATGAAACTTACATGGAACGAAAGGAGATGGAATTGGAAATGAAATGGAGTAGAACGCGGAACGAAATGGAATAGAGAAGGGAATAATATGGAATGAGACTTTTCACTAAAATTTTTTGTATTTAACTTTTTTTACTCCATATTTTTTGTCTCTATTGCTGTGTTTTCCAATAAGTGGATTTATTTTCTGGTTAATCTTATTTTATTTAAGAAATATATTTTAACATACCAAAACAAATTTGGAATTTTTTTTACATAATCTTCGCTAAATTAGCAATTTATCCAATACAATCTAAAATGGACTTATTAAATCCCAAAATTTAGTTGGATTAATTTTGTTTTATTTATATATTTTTTTATATTCTAAAATTTATTATTTTTTTCGGACTATAATTGCTAATAGATTGTGGAAAAAATATTCCAAATTTGTTTTGGCATGTTAACTAAACTAAATAAAATAAATCCGAAAATAAATCCAATTATTGAAAAACACAGCATACATATATCGTGAACCTATATTCAGAATATGCCGACTCAAATTTGACCGAAAAGAGTTTCCGAAGGCAAATAGCTCCCCTATGCAATACCCATCTGTGATAATAATTTCAGAGCAAAAAAATAATATTTTGTCGTTTTACATCCATTTTTGTTATTCTGCTGTCGCAAAGTATATATTTTTTTGGTGAAAATAAATGCCAACTCCCATTGTAAATTTCCAAAAAATTTTATATACAACATATCATATTGCATTTGCCATGCTGAACATGAATCTGGTAAAGATTTTGATATCTAATGTCTAGTTTTCGAGATATTGCCATTTTGAAAATATCGGTAAATAGTGGTTGCAAAAAAAGAAATTGCTTATATATATGAGGCATTCCACACCAAATATTTCACTACAGAAAAACATGTGTCCCGTAAATTTCTGAATAGGTTTTTTGGATAGCCCTATATGAAACTAAGAAAATTGCGATTTTGGTTTTTCAAATTTTCAAAAACTGGGCTTACGAGGCGTGGTCAAATATTGGAAAATGGTAAAACTTGTGGCGAGTTCCCTTAATTAAATATTTATCACATTAAAACGGAATGCACCACAATCTCAAAAATTTACATTCTTATATAGTTTTGCATGGGCTATCGATTGATTTTTTTTTTTGAAAATTTTCAGAACCCGTTCTGAAATTTTCCATTTTTTCAAAAAGGCAATTTATCAAAAGTCAGTACACTTTTTTTTTAATTTTTTTTTTTAAGTTTAGATGTTTGTCCATCCACACAAAAAAAAATCAGAAACGCGTTTTTCGTTTTTTCGAGAAAATTGCATTTGAATTTTAAATTTCATAACAATTTAGTAATTTGCTTGTATTTTCTTGTTTCAACACCACGTATGACTAATATTTATGCAATTAATAATACTCATTCGCAACGTTAAAATAAAAAAATATAAGCACATTACAAAATTGTTATGAAATTTAAAATTCAAATGCGTTTTTCTCGAAAAAAACGAAAAATACGTGTCTGAATTTTTTTGTTTGGATGGACAAACATCTAAACTTAAAAAAAAAAATTAAAAAAAATTGTTCGAATTTTTGATAAAATGACTTTTTAAAAAATGGAAAATTTCAGAACGGGTTCTGAAAATTTTCAAAAAAAAAAATTTTAGCCATAGCCCATACAAAACTATATAAGACTGTAAATTTTTTAGATTGTGGTGCATTCGGTTTTAATCTGATAAATATTTAATCAAGGCAACTCGCCACAAATTTGACAATTTTTCCAATATTTGACCACGCCTCCTAAGCCCAGTTTTTGAAAATTAGAAAAACCAAAAACGCAATTATCTTAGTTCCATATAGAGCTATCCAAACAACCTATTCAGAAATTAACGGGACACATGTTTTTCTGCAGCGGGACATTTGGTGTGGAATGCCTCATATATGTTTTTCTACTCAAACTTATTTTTATTCCAATTTCTCTTTCACTGATCTATTTATTCACTCAAAATCCCAAAACCCGAAATAAGGGCTCGAAAATTGTCAATATCTTTTTTCACAGGAACGAGCATGATGACGTACCAGCAAAGTTATTGAAATTTTATTGTTTAAATTATTTATTGAAACATTATTTTATGAAAGACTTAAACGTACACAAGTAAATAAATCAAAGACTACGTGGGGAACTTTTTTGAAATCGATAGAGTAATACTGATCCTTCTTTTAACCGGTATTCAATACAACCGGTAACGAAGTACCGGGATGGTAAGCTAGTTATTTTAATAAAGAAACAAAATTATGTGCACCTGTTTTCCCATGTAATGAATCATAATCTACTAAATGACAGCTGGGGAATTTCTCATGAAATTAAGAAATATTTAAAATGTCAAGAATTGCCGATTTAATAAAAAAACTAATAAAATCATTTGTTATCAATAAAAAACCCATTACTTAATAGTGTTTGTTGGATTTTTTAATCTGGTTTATAAGCGCAAATTAGGTATAAAAGTAGCTGCTTATATTTTTTGACATATCAATTGTGATTCAGTATTTATTAAATAGAAATATTTTTTTCCAAACGTAATAGAAGAAAAATTTCAACTATGGCTAAATACTTAAAACAAATTTTCTTCCTTTTGGCTGTTGTTTTATTAGTGGCATTTATTCAAGCAGACGGTGAGTTAAGTTTGGAATAATTTGTTATATTAAGGAATTACATTATATTAACATATTTTATTATTTGTTTTCTAAAATTTAAGATTGCCCGAAAAATCAACGATATACACTGCACGGAACACATTGTCCAGCCGAATGTGGTAAACCATTGAGAACGGACCTGTTTTGTAAATCAAAAACTTTTCAAGGTTGTGAATGTATTCCTGGTTATGTGCTTAATGATAGAAAGGAATGTATACCAAAAGACTTATGCTAAACTACTTGCTAGAAGTTTCATCATAAAAATTGCAAGTCTTAAAATAATGTTAGTTTTCTACTGAATCTTTGAAAAAAATCAGTAGGAAAAACAAATGTATTAAAAGTAATTAGATAAATAAATTTAAAAATAAAAAATTACTACTCATAAAACTTTTTATTTAATAATTTTTGGTGGCTTGTGATATTTTTATGAAAAAAATTACTCCGAAACTAGCAGCTTTACCAAAGAACGTTTTTGTTTTACTTTTATATATTTGTTTTTTTTTTACTCCTACAAGGTGCATAGGGCCGTAAAGGGCCAGGATCGGATGCTTTGGCCCAATCAGCCATTCATCTTAAACAAAATCTGATTACCGAAACCGACTTTTACCGAAAATAAAATATACATCCAGAAAGAATTACAGAAAAAAATAATAAAAAAATTGGATAAATTTTAAATACGATTAAGTAAAAATTACTCAATTTTGCACCAGTAAACGATTTAAAAGTATTGAGTAAACTTTTAATAAAAATTTACTAAATGTATGCCAAAAACCTTTAGTAAATTTTTAATTGACATAATTAAAACTTTACTCAAAATTTTTATCATTTTTAATTAAAGTTTTTAATTGCCCAGCAAAACTTCCATTACCAAGTAAATAACTTTTGGGTTTATAACGAAAATGAGTAACTAGTTACGTCCTAATTTCATTGTTAATTACTTTAACAAGGCGATGTCATTGGAGGCAAGGCCTTCTTAGTTCGCTTACGAAAATGCTAAAAAATAATAACCCATTCCTAGCTCGCTTACGAAAAGCTGAAAAGGTAACTGCATTGTTTGTTAAGTTGCTCTTATAAAATGAGAGAAAAAAATGAACAGTAAAATGGTTTTTAATTATTTTTATGAAACTTAACAGGGTTTTTAAATTCAGATTGCAAATCTATTTACAAACGTAAGGCCTTTTTTTGGGTATAAAGTAACGCAGCGAGTAATTAGTACTCATTACCAGGTAATCCAATTGGGAATGAGTACTCATTACCAAGTTTTTGCTGGGTGTGTCAAGTAAAAATTTACTCAAAATTTATCGATTTATTTTTTTAAAAAGTTTGAAAAAGTTTCACATTTAAAAAAAAAATTTTTTTTTTTAACTTTTACCAAATATATTTATATCTTAAGGACATAGTTTGAAATCAACGATGATTTCAAACTTTCGTATACATATCCAAAAAACTATAAACTATAAAGAAAAAAAAAACTTTCTGTTCAAAGCAGAGATGTAAAGAAGACACTCTAATAAAGAGAACCTGTGGTCAAAGTCAAAAATCCAATGAGAATATCCAGAGGCAAAAATAATTTAGAAAATGTTGTTTTAATTTTTTTGCATTTAATTTTACTAAAAATATCATTAAAATTTGTACAAAGAAATGTATGGAAAAAATATACAAATTTGGTTTAAAACTTTGATTTCTTTTGAAAACATTTCTAGATATACTCAGTGGATTTCGGATTTTAGCCACAGGTTCTCTTTATTGGAGTATCAACATTACTTATCTGCTTTGAACAGAAATTTTTTTTTTTTGCAAAATTCGGATTCTCATAAGGATAACACCAAAAAAGGGACATTTAGAATTTCTTTATAATGTCCTGATGGTATCATTTATCGAATCAAATCCGAATTTCTTTCAAAAGTTTGGTAATTTTATTGGAAATTTGAATTAAAAGAAATATGAATAACTTTAACATACACTTTTCCAATATTAAAAATTTTGTCGGATTTAGGGGCTTGGTCCACAAAAAATCAAAATGCCAATATTTCGAGAAGACGATTTGATACAACTTTTCTGATGACAGATTCGTGATTGGGAGGCCATAATACTTTAGAAAATATAATCTAAAAGTCTGCTCAAAAAAAGACATTTTTTGTAGAGTTCGATTACACGACTTCAAATTTAAAATTTTGAGTCGCATCACAGAAAAAAATATGTGAAAAAAGTTTTGAGTAATCATTTGTTAAAATTTCCAAAAGTTCTAAAAAACTTTGAGTAAATAATTTAATAAAAATTTGATAGCTTTTTATAAATTTTTTTTTATTTTTTATTTTTTTTTTTTTGAATTCTGATTTAGTTCATAGTTTTTAGGGAATGTATATAAAAGTTTGAAATCATCTTTATGATATTTTTCTATCTCCTTAAGATATAAATATACAAACCAACTCGGTTATAACGAACTCGGTTATAACGAATTCTCGGTCATAACGAACTTATTATAAAGACCCGACGTTTTAGCATAAATTTTCACACAAAATACTTTTTTTATAACGAACTCGGTTATAACGAATCCTCGGTTAAAACGAACTGCTTATTATGGTCCCACGAACACATTTTCACCTTTTTATAACGAACTCCCATAAATATTTTTTAATGTGTGGCAATCATGTTTATCAAACTAACAAAAGGTTGGAATTTTTTGGTTTATATAATTATTTTTATAGAATTTATATGAGCAATTGTCATTAACTTTTAATATTTAAGAAAAAAAAATTGCGATTTTTTTTTCGTGGCACATTGATAAGACTTTATAGGTAAATAACATTATAAATAAGTAAGTCTAATCCGTCCGCGTGCATTAATTTGAGCGATCGCACCCAAAACTATAGCGGTTTAAAGTTAAAATTTTTAAAAAAATTGTCAAAATTACATTTTTTATCCGAAGATAACCAAACGTACCATTTTGTATTATGCTTACCCAGAGCTAAAATACATATTCAAACAAGCATAAAATATTTGCTAAATATCGAGATATTTGCATTTAACCAATTTTTTTTCGGCACATTTTCCAATATTTTGGAAATAAAAATGTTTCCAGCGGTTTTATTTTTTTTAGAAAAATATTACCAAATGCATTAACAAAATCTCAACATATTCTTAGTTAACACAATTATTCTATCTCTAATAGGTAAGAAACAGCAGTGGTTTAAAGGGAACATTTTTGAAAAAAAAATTTAATAATTTTGAATTTAATTTTTTTTTAATATTAAATGTCTCATTTTACAGTGTTGTGTCCTTCACTGAATATTGAAACTATTCAAAGTATGATTAATTATTAATATTAATAACCTAATATTAAGGTTATTACGAAATATTTTAACGTTATTACTAATTTTATCAAGGTTATAAAAAATTTTAGCGATTTTTCGCGATTTTCGCGACTGCAAAAATCAATGGACTAATTTTGAAATATTATTTGAATAAGACATGTCAAAATCTATCAAAATACATTTCTTTTCTACTTTATTTAAGTAATGTAAGATTTTATATAACCATTAAATTTAAAAGTATCAAAAATTTAAAACCACCAAAAAACCAATAAAACGTCAATTGTTTTTGGGTGCGAATGGAATGAAGATAAAGCATAAAAAATACTACCAAACGCGCTTTTCACTGACCAATTTCGACAAGCTTCCTGGATGTGCCTTACAAAAAACGTAAAACAGAAAAACGCCGCGGAATTCGCCAATATTAAGTTTTGATCAATGTTGCTGTCCATGATTTATTATGTTTGCACATACCATTGTTTCTACATGTTCAACTTTCAGCCATGCACATTTGGGTGTCAAATAATGCAAAACTAAAATATCGAAATTTTGCAAAAAATTTAAAAAGTTCATAAAATTTTTGCAATTGAATATTTTTTGGGTGCGTTTGTAAATCAAGTGGGAAATGGTAAATTATAAAGTTCACAAAGCATTCGGAACCATTCGGAATAAAACTGGGAGTGTGCCTCGCAAAAAACAGACTTTTTAAAAAATTCACGTTTTTTCTTCCCATCTTTGGAGAGCTGCAGCTTCGTAACCATTGCGAGCACATCACTCGAATCAGTCTCAGATTGTGCATATTTACAAGGGCTTTTATCATGTGTATTTGAATTTTAAAATTACAGTTTGCACCAAAAGCTACAATCAAAAAACCTCGAAAAATTGAAAATTGAAAAAAATTGGTATCAAAGATTTAGGTCCATGTAACTTTTTTCTTATTGATGGCACATCCACTGAACCTACACCAAATAATTGCCCAGGTCTACTGATTAAACGGTATTCAATTTGGAGCAATAGCTTTAACGCACCCAACAATATGGAACTTTGAACGAAAAATTTCATGAGAGTTTCAAGCGACTTTTTTACATTTTTCAACTTTGCACGTTCCTTACCATGAGATAATGAGACTATTTGCGCTGTGCCTTTGCAGAATTACTCATTATGGTTCCCTTAACATATCTACATTCACAGGTACCACCTAGTTTACAAATAAAAATGTTATTGCGAAATTAGTAAAATATCACAAGCGTTAAAAGTTAATGACAAAAGTCCATATATATAATTTCCCTATTTGTGTGTTCCTCTTTTTTTGTCTATCCAGAGCTTTTTGAAGCCCACTGATGAGCTACAAAGCTGAAAATTGGCATGCTTATAGTAAAACACCTGGGGCAGATCCTAACGTAGCCGGATTTTCGATTTTATGCCTGTGGGCGGAGAAATAAGCGGGAAAGTGGGCGTGGCAAAATGCAATTTTTTTACGGTTTTGCTTAATTTAAAGCCCCCAAATGACTTAGGAATCTGAAAATTTCCTAGAATATAGTCCTAACGATGCCGCATATCCCCAAGTAGTCAGATTTAAAATTTTCGCAATGTGGGCAGAGAATTGAGGGGAAAAGTGTAGTAGCAAAATTTAGATTTTTGTAACATTTTTACTTCTTTTGAAGCCCCCAATTGACTTAGGAAGCTGAAAATTTCCTAGAATATAGTCCTAACGATGGCGCATATCCCCAAGTAGTCAGATTCAAAATTTTCGCAATGTGGGCGGAGAATTGAGGGAAAAGTGGCGTGGCAAAATTGGGATTTTTTTAAATTTTAACATCTTTTGAAGCCCCCAAATGACTTAGGAAGCGGAAAATTGCATAGCATTTAGTTCTGACAATGAGGCATATCCTGAAGTAATCGGATTTAAATTTTTTAAACTGTGGAAGGAGAATTAAGAGAAAAATGGGGCGTGGCAAAATTGTGTTTTTTAATATTTAATTTGAAGACCCCCAATGATCTATGAAGATGAAAATTGGCATTTTTGCTTATTTTAAAGTCCTCTAATGACTTAGGAAGCTGAAAATTTTCTAGCATACACAGAAAAAAATAAAAATGAATTTCAATTACGAAATTCGTTGATTCAATTAAAAAAATAATTGAAGTCGGACGTATCACGAAAATGCGCATATTAATTAAAATATTTTTTTTTTAAATAATTGAAATTATTTTCAATTAAACTTTTAATAACTTTTTTAAAAAAGTTTAATTGAAAATAATTTAAAAATTCAATTAAAATTTTAATTAAATGAATTAAAGATTTTATTGAATATAAAGCTAAAAATCAATTAAAATTGTAATTGAATATATTACACTGATAATTGAAAACGGAAATAAAAATCAATTAAAATTTTAATTCATTTAATTAATTTTTTTAATTGAAATAAAACCAAAAATCAATTAAACTTTTAATTAAATAAATTAAAATATTTAAAATAAAAATGTTTTTTGTTATATTTTTTAACATTTTTTTATTACATCAAAACTAAAATGACATCAAACCTGATAACTGTACAATTTTTCACACACTTGTATGTAGCCGAGAAGGGATTAGTTTGCCAACGCCACAAATTTCACCAGATTTCACTAAAAAAATTCTAATTAGTAAAAAAAGAAATACAAATTAAATTGCTTTACTTACTTTGTTATAGGCTTGGAACTCTCAAAAATATCAGCTTTTGACCCTTTAAATGTTTTCTTGAAATTTCCGCCTGTCTGCTAAAATAAAAAAAAAAATACTTATAAATATATACATATTTTTAATATATTAATTTTTTTCTATACTTACTTTGATTATTCCACAAAATAAACACACGACTTAACAACACAACTTATTTAACCTTTAATTAACGAGGTGAAATTGTACCCCCTAAAATTGCACTAAAAAAATATAATAAAACTTTTTTTTTATTATTTTTTGTTTATTTAAAATAAAATTCAACATTTTTTTTTTTCAAAATTCAACTGAATAATAACGATTACGGTATGAGAAGATACTTAGAAAATTAAATTAAAACAGCTCTGGGGTAAAATTTACCACCACCTCGTAAGTTAAAGGTTAAGCAAACTGTTTACATAGATCGACGAGACAACGCAGTTTGCTTCAGCAAGTGTTAATGCATTTTTGTATTTTCTTTAAAACACCAATGATGTTATAACGGGAATAAGAAGCATATACACACAACAACAACATTTCTTTGGCAAATATTTTAATGTGTATTGAAGAAACACAAAAAGAGCGTACAAAATGTTTGATACAGAAAACTAACATGCAAAGCAATAAGAGGGTTGATTTTTTTTTGCAATGTAGAGTATTTTGTACAGACAAGATACTCTACATTTCTTTAATATGCCAAAAGAGCTGCTAAGGAAAGTCTTAAAAAAAACATTATTTTTAAAAAAGCAAAAGAATCAATTAAAAAAATAATTGAATCAATTAAAATATTTAATTGAATATCAATTTAAAGTGAATTAAAATTTTAATTGAAAAATAAAATTGGATATTTTTTTCTGTGTATAGTCCTATTGATAAAGCATATGCTGAAGTAGTAAAATTTTAAATTTTTGGACTGTGGGCGGAGAATTGAAAGGAAAATGAGGAGTGACAAAATTGAGATTTTTAACATTTTAACTTCTTTTGAAGTCCCTAAAGGAAGCGGAAAATGCACAGAATTGGCATGTATATAGAAGGTTTCATGGATCAACACGAGCCTGGATTTTTGATATCCAGTGCAGTGTTGGTATTTGAAAACTTTCAATTAGTGCCAAGTTGATGGCAAAAAAGGGCCAAAATAGGGTTAAAAGGGCCACCAAATTTTTTTTAAATACTTTTAAGGTTTTTGTACTTTTGACAGCAGCAATCAGAGAGTAAAAGGAATAAGAGGTACCATGGGTGAAAATTTGGTTAAAGTTAAATAAAAAACTACGATTATCTCGAGATCTTTGCTTATAAGGGGGGCACACACTGTACTGTATGCTGTACAATTTGTTGGATGAAAATGCGATCTTTTCAACAAGTTGTACAACAATACTGCAAGTATATGGCCACCTATAGAATCTCGAGATATTCGTAGTTTTTAATTGCTTAAAATAATACATTTTCACCCGTGATACCTCTGATTCTTTTAACTCTATAACTGGTCGATAAGATCAATTGACACGTTTGTACTGGTCGTATAACCAGTTCGCGTTGAACCAGTCATAGGATAGGTTTTACTGATCAATTGTTCCTGTAAGACTAATCAATTTCCAGCAGGGATTAAATAAACATTTTTATTAAAATTCTTTTAAAATCATAAATTTAAAAAACGAAAACTTACATTGTTGCATTAAATGGTAATAATCTTAAAAGGGAAACAACTAATACTTTTTGTCCTTTTTGTAATAATTAAATTTTAGTAAAAATATTTTTTTTTAAATTTAAGAGGATGAAAAAGGGCCAAAACTGTTTTTTATGGTGCCACTGACCATTCAATAGTGCCAAAATGGCACTATTGTGCCACATTTCCCAACCGTGATCCAGTGTATGGGTGGAGAATAAGAAAGGCAAAGGGCGTGGTAAATTTATTTGCATCTATTTTCTGAATATATATTTTATTTTTTTGTGTTTCTCTTATTTTTTGTGTATCCAGCGCCTTTTGAATCTCATTGGTGGACTTAAAAGCTTAAAATTGGCATGTATATAATAAAACACCAGGGACGGATTCTTACGAAGCCGGATGTTTTGCCTGTGGGCGGCGAATTACGAGAAAAAGGGGACTTGGCAAAATTATTTTTTTTTTTTAACATTTTAGAATATTTTTAAGCTCCGCCCCAATGAATACGGAAGCTGAAAATCCCTAACATGTAGTCCTAACTATGAAGTATATTCTAAAGTAGTCCGATTTAATATTTTTGGAATGTAGATGGAGAGTTGAGAGGAAAAAGGGGCAAGGCAATATTGTGTTTTATTTTTTTTATTTGACTAACTTTAAAGCCCTAATGACCTACGCAGCCGAAAATTGCAAGCATATTGTCCTGACACTGGAACATATCCTTAAGTAGTCAGACTTAAAATTTTTGGACTGTGGACGGAGAATTGAGAGGGAAAAGGGGCGTGGATACGAGTATAGTACTAACGATGGAGCTTATCATAAAGTAGTCAGATTTAAAAATTTTGGAATACACCGAAAAACAGTTTAATTGTGCCAGCCGAATTAAGAGCCATGGTTTAATTACAAGAACTGAAATTTTCGGCTGCGATTACCGAAATTTATTTGGACCAACAGAAGTTAAATTTTCAAAACAAATTTTGGTTATGGCAACCGAAAATTTCGGTTGTTGTTATTAAACTATGCAGTTGGCTCTAAATTCGGCTGGCACAACTAAACTGTTCTCTCTGTGTAGGGACGGAGAATTAAGAGAAGAATGGTCGTGGAAAAATTATGTTTTTACATCTTACCTTATTTTGAAGACACCTTATGACCATGAAAGATGAAAATTAGAAAACATATGGTACGGACTATGGCAAAGATCAACTCTGACCTGAATATCCAGTGAAAGGGCGGATATACAAAAAAAAATCCGTTGTGAATTTTGTTCAGTTTATATATATAATCTGTAACGTAGCCGAATTTTCGTCTTTTAAGACAGGGGGAGTGGCGGAAGGCGGCGAAATTTAGTTTTTAAACATTTAAACTATTTCTGAAACCCCTAATGACTAAGGAAGCTAAAATTGTAAAGAATAAAGTATTGACAATGGATCATATCCATATGAAGTCAAATTTAATATTTAAACTGTGTACAGAAAATTATAAGGAAAAATTTAAGTGAAAAAATTGTGTTTTTTTAAATTTTATCTAATTTTAAAACCCTTCATGATAAAAAGAAAGATAATAATTGCCATGTATATAGGAGTGACCATGGGACAGATCCACATGATGGATTTTTGATATACGGCTTAAGGACGGAGAGACGAAATGGGCGTGCTAAATTTAGTTATAAAATTTTATCAATAAAACCTTTTATACTCACTAAATTTTTTTCCAGTTTGGGAAATACATATATTGATGTAACTCAATCTAACAATATTAAATTTTTGAACTACAAACATAATTTTTTATAAAGTTTGGTAAAATATTAGAACTATTGAGAAATGTGATTTGGTGTTCCGCCTGGCAGGGACAGGCTATTCGACTAGTGCATTTATATAAAGTATTCAAAAAAATTTACATTGCAGTATTCAAACGGTCAAAAAATAAACATAATTATTTTGAATGTATTTTATATGGTATGGAATTGGGCACATTTTTAAGCGCGAAAAACACAAAAACGAAACAAGCTACAGCATTTTAGATGACAGATTTGGATTCTACAGGTCCATATTATATAAAATCCACTCCTTAATGGTCAAAACGTACTCTGAAAATTTAAATACTTTTAGGCATTTCTTTTAAAAAAGGGAAAATGAAAATTAATTGTTGATTTCTTGTAAGAGTCCTAACACCTTTAATGGGAAATGAAGTGTTGATTTTTTAGAATCCTAACAGGTATTGCTTAGACTTTTAAGCTCTTAATTTCCTTAGTTTTTCTCTTCCTTGCTTCTGCAGAAACAAGGTCAGGTCAAAAAAAAAATATGTATATCGTTGACTGTGACTTTTCATATTTTTTTTTAACTATCCCATTATGCCAATAGTTAATCAAGCTGGAGAGAAATTGGCATCGGCCTGACCAATTTTGCTCGGATGCGGCTCAATTTTTTATTTTTTTTTTTTGTAAAACATAATGGCCGACTTTTAAGCCGGTTGGTTTGTTTGTCTGATGCCAAAGTGGTCCTATTCTATATTCTATATATATAAAAGAGTAATGTGACTGACTGACTGACTGACTGACTGACTGACTTATTGACTGATTCATCATCGCCCAGCCCAAACCGCTGAAGCTAGAGACTTGAAATTTGGACTGTAGGTTCACCTCCCGGAATATAGATCCACTAAGGCTGGATTTTTGCCAATGTTGATTCTAAGGGGGTAAAAAGGGTAAAAAACTGTACTTTTGGTACTTTTTATATCTCCTGAAATAATGGTCGTAGAGACTTGAAATTTGGACTGTATGTTACCCTCCCGGAACATAGATCCCCAAAGGCCGGATTTTTGCCAGTGTTGATTCTAAGGGGGTAAAAAGGGAAAAAAACTGTACTTTTGGTACTTTTTATATCTCCTGAAATAATGGTCATAGAGACTTGAAATTTGGACTGTATGTTTACATTATGGAATTTAGATCCAGTAAGGCTGGATTTTTGCCAATGTTGGTTCTAAGAGGGTAAAAAGGGTAAAAATCTGTACTTTTGGTACTTTTAATATCTCCTGAAATAATGGTCATAGAGACTTGAAATTTGGACTGTATGTTCACCTCCCGGAATATAGATCCACTAAGGCTGGATTTTTGCCAGTGTTGATTCTAAGGGGGTAAAAAGGGTAAAAAACTGTACTTTTGTTACCTTTTATATATCCTTAAATAATAGTACTAGAAACTTGAAATTTGCAATGTAGGTTCACCTCCCGGAAAAAAGATTCACTAAGTCTGGGTTTTTGCCAATGTTGATTCCACGGGGGTAAAATGGGTAAAAAAGTGTACTTTTGGTTCTTTTTTATATACTGAAATAATGGTCATTCAAACTTCAAATTTGAAATGTAGGATCCTTTAATGAAATAAAACATTCTGGAACAAGTACTTTCTGAAAATTCTGTACTGTTTATAAAAAGTACCTTTTAAAAAAAGTACCTTTTATAAAAATACCTTTTATAAAAAGTACCTTTTATAAAAAGTACCTTTTATAAAAAGTACCTTTTATAAAAAGTACCTTTTATAAAAAGTACCTTTTATAAAAAGTACCTTTTATAAAAAGTACCTTTTATAAAAAGTACCTTTAATAAAAAGTACCTTTTATAAAAAATACCTTTTATAAAAAGTACCTTTTATAAAAAGTACCTTTTATAAAAAGTACCTTTTATAAAAAGTACATTTTATAAAAAGTTCCTTTTATAAAAAGTTCCTTTTATAAAAAGTACCTTTTATAAAAAGTACTTTTTATTAAAAAGTTCCTTTTATAAAAAGTTCCTTTTATAAAAAGTACCTTTTATAAAAAGTACCTTTTATAAAAAGTACTTTTTATAAAAAGTACCTTTTATAAAAAGTACCTTTTATAAAAAGTACCTTTTATAAAAAGTACCTTTTATAAAAAGTACCTTTTATAAAAAGTACCTTTTATAAAAAGTACCTTTTATAAAAAGTACCTTTTATAAAAAGTACCTTTTATAAAAAGTACCTTTTATAAAAAGTACCTTTTATAAAAAGTACCTTTTATAAACAGTACCTTTTATAAAAAGTACCTTTTACAAAAAGTACCTTTTACAAAAAGTACCTTTTATAAAAAGTACGTTTTATAAAAAGTACCTTTTATAAAAAGTACCTTTTATAAAAAGTACCTTTTATAAAAAGTACCTTTTATAAAAAGTACCTTTTATAAAAAGTACCTTTTAAAAAAAGTACCTTTTATAAAAAGTACCTTTTATAAAAAGTACCTTTTATAAAACGTACCTTTTATAAAAAGTACCTTTTATAAAAAGTACATTTTATAAAAAGTACCTTTTATAAAAAGTACCTTTTATAAACAGTACCTTTTATAAAAAGTACCTTTTATAAAAAGTACCTTTTACAAAAAGTACCTTTTATAAAAAGTACCTTTTATAAAAAGTACCTTTTATAAAAAGTACCTTTTATAAAAAGAATCTTTTATAAAACGTACCTTTTATAAAAAGTACCTTTTATTAAAAGTACCGGAAGTACAATTTTTGATACTTTTTTATTTCCTAAAACTATATTTATAAAAACTTTTTATATTTCCTAGAATCTTAAAATTTTTAATGTAGGCAAATTCGGTAAAAAAAGCATTCTGTGAAAAATAGGTTTTTCCGGTTCTTAGTGGGGTAAAAAAGCTAAAAAAGTGTATTTTCGGTACATTTGCTATTTTTTGACGTAATGGTTCTCGAAACTTAAAAATTCATTTCATTTATTAAGTCAATGGAAATATAAATTCCTTACAGACTACTATTAAAACTAGTTAAAAATAAATAACAAATTATTTTTAAAATTGTTAAAAATAAATAATATCAAATTATTTTAAAACTTGTTGCAAAAAAGTTTTAAAGCAAAATTTAGACGTGCTAAACTCTATTTGAGGATTACCTTTTTTTTGTTGATCTAAATTAATGGCATTAAGATGAACAAAAATTAGGAAAATTCTCTTTGTACTTTAAATATTTGCTAAAATAATGATCCTAGAAAATTGAAATATGGAAAAGGGGATCCTTCGGTGAAGAAAAAAACATTCTGGAAGAGGTTCTTTTTCGAAATTCCGTTTATAACGGGGGTAAGAAAGTGTACTTTGATACTTTTTTTTTTGGTTCTTATAATAATGAAAAAGTGTTAATTTTGATTATTCTTATATTTCTTGAAATATTAGTTCGGAAAATTGATATTTTAAATAAAGAAAGAATAAGGGGAAAAGGGGGCAAATAAATGGTTATTTTTACGTATCTAACTATTAAGATCAAAGCCCCAGAAATAATACCCAAGAGAAGGACATATTTTAAAATTTAAACTTTTAGAACGAGGAACGAAATGGAATACAGCAGGGAACAATATGGAATGATACTTTTTCCTCAAATTTTTCGTATTTTACTTTTTTAACTCCATAACTCATTTTTTTCCAATTTCTTTATTCACTGAAATATTTATTCACTCCAAATCCAAAATCCCGATATTAGGGCTCGAAAATTATTCAAATATTATTGTTAAAATTTTTCATTGAAATATTATTTAATGAAAGACTTAAACGTGCACAAGTAAATAAAACAAAGACTTCGTAGGGGAATTTTCTTGAAATCGGAAGAGCAATTCTGATCCTTCTATTATCCGGTATTCAATGCAACCGGTAACGAAGTACCGGGATGGTAAGCTAGTATTACATAAATACGCTAACGAAGGCTTTTCGAAATTTCTTAAAACTATATAATCATACTGATGGCCAGGCAACGATATGTAGTTTTGGTTCACTTACGTCAACGTTACAAAAAATTTCTTCTGTTTCTGTTGTATGTTTCATAAAAATATTTGAAATTCAAAAAAAAAATCAAACAAAGAAACTTAAAAAAAATTGTCATTTTGTATAAATTTTTCTAGATAAGTAATAGAAATTTTATTCTATAATAATTCTGTTGAATTTACTGACATAATATTTTGGGTGCATGTAATAAATAAACATTTCGGTATTTATCATTATTATCAGATATCATTCCATTTCGCAAATCGCATGTTTTTAAATTTGATTATATGACCGCTAAATTTTATCATAAAATTTCATTTTCTAGTCCCCTGGATTCAACTGCAGGACGTTGAAGTTCTTCTGCCATAGAAATATTTCATTTGCTTCTGCCTTTTTTCAAATTTTTAAATATGATCCGATTTGGCCCATTTCCGTACTTAACCAGCCTCAGACCATAAGATATATTTCTGCCAAATTTTCGCAGTCTAGCTCTTTTATTTTGGATTGTATCATGTCTTCCACAGACGAACGGACGGACATCTGCAGAATGTGTAACAATCGATCACTAATAAATAATATATATTTTATGGTTTGTTAGATAGATATTTCGATGCTTACACACGGAATGACAAAGTGAGTATACTCCTTAAACCAACCTATGAAAGTCGCCAATTTTTACAGATTTTTATACTTTTCTTTAAAAAAAAGTTTTGTTAAGTAAATATTTGATTAAGTTTATAGCTCTGCACTTGGAATTTCCTAAATCACAACTTAACTTTTCTGAATTCAAATGGACTTTTTATAAATTACAATTTATAAGAACCTGATATTAAAACAAAACTGTTTTGTAAGAATAATTTTTTGTTAAACTGTACAAAATAAATAAAATAGTTTTTTTTTCAAACACAAAATTTTCAAGAATATTTATTTTTTGTTGTTTGAATAATACGTTATTTATTTGAATTTTTGTGAATAACCAAAAAAAATCACAAATTTTTGTTGATTATTTTGAAAAATTATATTTTGTTTGTTTGAATAAAAAAAATCAGAAAAAATTATTCGATTTTTCGTTATTCAAATAAAATCAAAGTAAATATTATTCATTTTCAAATATTTAAATAATCTGTTATTTGATTATTTTTGAAAAATATTGTTATTTATTCATTTCGTTATTTCAATCATAGCATACAGCTATGAAATTTTTTTTAGAGCCCCTTAGGGGCTCTAAAAAAATATTGTGGGTCGGTCATACATTTTGTTGCTCTAAGGGCACTATTAGGGCAGTTAGAGCGGTTGGAACAAATTTTAAAAAATGTCGTTTTGTGTGGGAGCCCCCTTAGAAATTGGAGAGAGGGTATTAGTTTGTTCCAAAGAAATGTTAAGACGTAAAAATTAATGGGGGTCGGTCTTATAAAGGACCCCTCTATGACGCACCATTGGAGCAGTAGAAATGATTTTAAGATTGAAAAATTACAATAAAATTTTTTCAAAAAATTTTAAAAAATAGTAATAATCGTTATCCCACGATCTTCCTGGGCAAAAAATTTGTAGAATTGATAGAAGTTTTACACAAAAAAATTTCAAAAAAATCGAAGAGTACAAACATTTTCAAAATTGAGATTTAAATTTTAAAACTTAAAAATCGCATACTAGAGCGCTTTTAAGAATTTTTTGGGATTTTTTTTAGAAAGTACGTAAAAAAACAAAAATTTTGAAAAAAAAAATTTGAAATTCGGACCATTATTGAAGAAGTTATGATTAAAAGAAGTTTGAGTAAAGGAACAAACTACCAATTTTTAAAAATTCGATATCTTTTGAACGGGTCATCAAAAAAATCTGAAAATTTACCACGAAGGAGTTTTCGAAGGGTACTAAAAACTGTAAACAAATTGAAAAAATCTAAAAAAAAAGTTTTTCAAAGTGTCCGATTTCACATGGAATGCCCCATTTATATCTTAAGGACATAGAAAAATTTTATAACGATGATTTCAAACTTTCGTATACATATCCAAAAAACTATAAACTATAAAGAAAAAAAAAAAACTTTCTGTTCAAAGCAGGGATGTAAAGAAGACACTCTAATAAAGAGAACCTGTGGTCAAAGTCAAAAATCCAATGAGAATATCCAGAGGCAAAAATAATTTAGAAAATGTTGTTTTAATTTTTTTGCATTTAATTTTACCAAAAATATCATTAAAATTTGTACAAAGAAATGTATGGACAAAATATACAAATTTGGTTCAAAACTTTGATTTCTTTTGAAAACATTTCTAGATATACTCAATGGATTTCGGATTTTAGCCACAGGTTCTCTTTATTGGAGTATCAACATTACTTATCTTCTTTGAACAGAAAGTTTTTTTTTTTGCAAAATTCGGATTCTCATAAGGATAAAACCAAAAAAGGGACATTTAGAATTTCTTTATAATGTCCTGATGGTATCATTTATCGTATCGAGTCCGGAATTCTTTCAAAAGTTTGGTAATTTTATTGGAAATTTGAATTAAATGAAATGTGAATAACTTTAACATACACTTTTCCAATATTAAAAGTTTTGTCGGATATGGGGGCTTGGTCCACAAAAAATCAAAATGCCTATATTTCGAGAAGACGATTTGATACAACTTTTCTGATGACAGATTCGTGATTGGGATGCCATAATACTTTAGAAAATATAATCTAAAATTCTGCTCAAAAAAAAGACATTTTTTGTAGAGTAGTGTAATCGACTTCAAATTTAAAATTTTGAGTCGCATCACAGAAAAAAATATGTGAAAAAAGTTTTGAGTAATCACTTGTTAAAATTTCTAAAAGTTCTAAAAAACTTTGAGTAAAGAATTTAATAAAAATTTGAAAGCTTTTTATAAATTTTTTTTTTATTTTTTTATTTTTTTTTTGAATTCTGATTTAGTTTATAGTTTTTAGGATATGTATATAAAAGTTTGAAATCATCTTTATGATATTTTTCTATGTCCTTAAGATATAAATATACAAACAAACTCGGTTATAACGAACTCGGTTATAACGAATTCTCGGTCATAACGAACTTATTATAAAGACCCGACGTTTTAGCATCAATTTTCACACAAAATACTTCTTTTATAACGAACTCGGTTATAACGAATCCTCGGTTAAAACGAACTGCTTATTATGGTCCCACGAACACAATTTCACCTTTTTATAACGAACTCCCGTAAATATTTTTTAATGTGTGGCAATCATGTTTATCAAACTAACAAAAGGTTGGAATTTTTTGGTTTATATAATTATTTTTATAGAATTTATATATATTTTTTATGATTTCTTATCAATAAGTAGTTTATTTTTAAAAAAAAACATCAAATAAACAGAATTGGATCTATTTTTTTGGAAATAATACTAGGTTGATAAAAAAATTAACCCACTTATAGCGAACTTCGCTTATAACGAACTATTTTTACTGGTCCCTCGGAGTTCGTTATAACCGGGTTCGACTGTAATTGGTAAAAGTTAAAAAAAATAACCCCCTAAAAAAATAATATTATCTGTACTTTAAAAAAAATATAAAAAGAAAACTAGAACGATTTTTAAAAAATCCACCATGACAGATCGATGTGGAATTTTATTAACTAAAATTCAAAAGAAGAAAAGCTATAATCCTTTAAGAATTGCGACCAGTATTAAAAATTGAACAAAAAAGTAAATTGTTCCCTACTGTGTCCCGCTTCAAAGTTATAAGTAATAAATTTCTAAAAAATAAAATTGATTTAAAATTTTTTTTTTAAAACTTCTTTATTAATCATATATAACTTCTTTATTTAATTATCTGCGGTTTAAGCTAAATTTTCGGCTAATTAGGCAGACATTTAATTTCAAGAATAATTCTAAATAGTAAAACACCAAGTATGTGAACTTCAAAAGAACATTTTCTTGTTATTTTATTTGTATTTTTTATTCTCTTTATGTAACAAATTAAAAAATAATAATTTTTTTAAACTCATAGTTTAGCATTCTTCTTTGGTTACACAATCCGTTCCCTTGAACCAATAACCAGGTTTACATAGACAACCCTTAACACACTGTTGATTACAGAGACGGCCATCTTCTACTGGAGAGCCACATCTTGGTGTACAATTTGTTCCACATTCCTTCCATTCTTGGTTTTCGGGACATGTATGTTCTAAGAAAAATAGCAAAAAAAAAAATAATATTATTATAAATGTCTTCTGAAAAGCAGTTTTTATGCAAATTGATCCACGACCGTTATATACCGATTTACCTGAAACTTGCAATATGTAAAAAACAAGTAAGAAAATTATTTTCGGTCAAGAACAACCATATGATACCCTTCATCAGTGTTTTTCGGAAAAGTCCAAACATGGACGTGAGTGTGAGTGAAGCTTGTGTGAGTGCATGTAAGTGTGGGTTGTATTAATTTTACTCACGTAATTGTGAGCGTGAGTAGAAAAAATGTACTCATGAGTGAGGGTGCGTGATTGGAAAATTTCTGTCGTGAGTTTGAGTCAAAAGTCACTTCTATGGGGGTTTTCGTGTCAACTGACACAACTTTTGAAATCGATGTCTTCCGATCGGTATGAAATTTACACCATGGTTAGTCCTATTGGATAGTAGTTCAGACACAATTTTTTAACGAGATCGGTCAAGGACACTCTGAGTTTTAGCAAAATGTGTCCCAAATAGTTTAGATAGATATTTAAAACAAAAAAATTTTGATTTTTTTGTTTTAAAATCCAAAACTTTTTTGACTTTTTCCTCAAATCGGGCCTTTTTTTTGTTTTTTTTTTGACCCAAAAGAAAGCTAAGGTATTTTCCTTTAAGTGGTAAGTACCGATTTGAGGAAAAAGTCAAAAAAGGTTTTGATTTAAAAAAAAAATCAAAATATGTTTTTTATTTTTTTATAGACAGTCCTTGACCGATCTCGTTGAAAAATTGTACCTGAACTACTATCCAACACTAACACTCCCATATATTAGAGTTCGTTTGGTGAATATGTTACTTCATCAGTTTATAGGGTATTATATTTTTTTAAAGGATTTATGGGAGATAAAAATAATGCCGCGACTTTTTTGGAAAAACGTTAGCTTGTTTAACGCTTTTGAAATCGCGCATTTTAAGCTGATCTTTCTGCAATGCAAAAAACGGTGAAACGGTGAAATCAGATTTGCAATATATTTGCAAATCTGATTTCACCAGTCGATTCTACACCAAAAATTAATACAAAGGCCTTTTTTCGATCATTAAGAAAAATTCCAAAACAGCTTTTGCTAGGAAAACTGGTATACAAAGTTATTTTCTATCACAACTCATTAAAAAGTTATAAGGCTTCAAAGATTTTTTATATTGACCAAATTGTAAAACACTACCAGAAATTTTTAAACATTTTTAGACACGTCTGTTATCTAAACTCTTGTTTTAAATAAACCTCTCAATGCTGATTCCAAATCTGGTTTCCAAAGTTTTCTATTACGTCAGATTTTTGAGAAAACTGAGGTTAAAGTTTTAAAAAAACTTTTTTTTAGATCATTTTCTATGATATTTTTGGATAATATTCTACTATCTTACCATTCGTTTTCGATTAACATTTCGATGCTGATTCTAAATCTGGTTTTAAAATTTTTCTATCCCGTCAGGTTTTTTAGAAAATTCAGAAAATTTCAAAAATCTTAATTCTATATACAATGGACAACAATACATTGAATACTTTTTTATAGTAGATGCAATTTGTTAAAGACAAAGTTATCAATATTAAACGTTATTATAATCAAGTAAGTATTATTTTAAAAACTGTTGTGTAGGCAATTTATTAAGCTTTAATTTAAGCTTAATGGCGTCTAGATTGAGTAAATAATAAAGGTGCTACGAGTGTCGATCTAGAAAATGAAATTATATATAGACTTTTTTTAGAACATTTTTTAAAAATATTTCCAAATCGATTTTTCCAAGTTCAAACAATTAAAATTTAAAAAGTGGTCCAATAGATTTTATTCAGTAATCAAATAATTTTTTGAACAACCCAAACAAACAGCGAATTTTTTTAAAAACAGTTGAAAAAATCCAAATTTTTTGACCTCCAATGCTTTTGACCACCAATATTTTGTAAACAAAGAAAATTTTTAATTATTTTAATATTTCATTAGCATTTAGGAGTACCAAAAGTTATAAACAATAACATCTTTTCTTTGTTTACAAAAAATTGGTGGTCAAAAAAATTGGAGGTCAAAAAATGTGGATTTTTTCTACAGTACTTAAAAAATTTCACTGTTTGTTTGGGTTGTTCGAAAAATTATTTGATCACTGAATAAAATCTATTGGACATCTTTTTAAATTTTTAATATTTGAACTTGAAAAAAATCGATTTGCAAGTATTTTTAAAAAATGTCCAAAAAATGTCTATAAATAATTTAATTTTCCAGATCGACTCTTGTAGCGCACTATTTATTAACTCAATCTGGACGCCATTTAGCTTAAACTAAAGCTTTATAAATTACACTGTATCTTCAACTCACCTTCTTCAGCTTTTATAACTGCTACAAATAAAATTACAGCGAATAATAGGAAAATTTGTTTAAAATGTTTTGCCATGTTTTAATTTTTTTTTGTCAGATTTGTAAAATGTTATGATGTTATAATCTTTTAGGCAGTTGTTTAATGAAAACTAATTTATTGCATCTAAAATGTTGTAGTTTTTATACAAATTTAATCTATTTAACCTCTTATGGGCGTTGTTCACATAAACGTTGGTTTACATTTTCAGATGCAAAATTCCAATTTTTTTCAGCAAAGCCAAGTAAATACAAATCTGAAATCTGTATAAAATTGTAGGCCGAAAAATAAAACATGAGTGTTCTGGAGTATTTTTATTCATCCGATCCCCTTAATTTACATTGAAGTTAAGTCAAAATAAATTGTTCGTCAAAATAAATTAATCGGCATATGCACTCAAATGCTTCGTAGTCGAGAGATGTTTTTTTGTGTTTATTCAAAAAATTATTTTAAAATTTGTATGGATTCTTAAAATTGACTACACATTTTTGGAAATTAATTTTATATTAATTAAATTTAAATTTGTCCTCCAAGAGGTTAATCACGATTACACAAATTAAGTTATAATTAGTTGATAAGAAGTATAATGTATTAAAATTTTTTTCAAGATTATGTTGTGGGAATTTTATTTCGTCATTCTTTACACAATTTTTTAATAATTACTTGGAGATGTGGATTTTACCAGGTCACCCATTAGATAAACTCGATTCCAGCACACTGTATTAGATTTTTTACGTCTTAAAATCTGAGTGTGTCAGCCTCTACGACTATTTTCTATACAAAATTCTTTGAAGTTTTGAATTTTTTAACATGATAATGTTTTTAGGCTGCTGTCTAATTTTAAAAATAATGCAGGACGCCACCTCAGTTTGACTATATAAACCAAGGATGATCAACCTTAATAGGATGTTCAGAAAAGTGGAATTGGGACATGAAATGCGTATGCTGCAAAAAAAATAATTATGCTGCAAAAAAAAAATTAGTGTGCTGCAAAAAAATTAGAATGCTGCAGTTTTTTTAAAGTATGCTGCACTTTTTTCAATACGGTGCACAGTGCCACATTTGCACAATCTAGGACGACAAAAATCCAATTTTAATTAAATTGCCTTGAAATTCGGTATAAATGTTCGTTTTGACTTCGAAAATAACATTATGAAAAATGTGGGAGGCCGGTTAAGGGCCACACCCACTTTTTTAAAAATTTGTAATTTTGGTTATAACTTCTTTAAATTTGGTATATATACTCTCAATGACTGTGGAAATAATATCACAAAAAAAGGGGGCGGTCAGACAACTGCCACGCCCACTTTTTTAAAATATGTTTAAAAAATATGTAAAAACAAGGTTTACATATCGCCCCACTGTAGTCGGCGTAGCAGACGGTCGCAAAAGTTAGCCGGGGAAATAAGTACTATGGATATTGGTCAATATATCTGAAAAAGTCCGGCGACCAATACGCCCCAAAAACAAAAGTTCTATTCCATCAAAAAAAAATAAATATATAATTTTCTTTTCAAAAATTTTTATTTTGTTAAAAATTTAATAAAAAATAGAAAAATTTGTTTAAAAAATGAAGAAAAGATATGACTTAAAGCATTTAAATATCCTTTAAAATTACCACAATAGAGTGGATAAATATCTCTTTTTGTTCAAAAGTTACAGCAGTTTAAACTCGACTTAATTTATGCGAAATAATGTACACTAGTTATAGGATTTTACAAGATGCAACTTTATGCACCCACCTTTTAGTAGCGAACAGAATTATCGTTCTTATATGATTATTTCCGTGCTATTAGGAATGTTCTATAATACATACAAACATATTATGAAAATGGGGGAACTTTTTTTTTTTTTGATTTTTGCCGTGCTAGATTGGCCAAATGTGGTACTGTGCGGTGGGTCAAATAATTAACAAAAACGGAAGTTATTGAAATTATTTCAATCAATTACCATAAGAAAAAGGCTATTTTTTTTACTTTTGGTCTTCAGGTTTTTTCATATTGTGTACCTAGGAGCCATTTTACAGTTATATTAAATTCCAAAATCTCGCGATTTTCATTTTTTAAAAATCACAAGAAATGAAATAGGGATGTAGTTTGATGAGCGATAACTTCTTAAGTAAATATCCGATTTTAACAATCAAAATTGAAATTAAAAGCTAAAGTCCTCTAAATTAAACGTAAAAGTTCAAAAACAATTGTGTCATTAAAAAAATGCATTTTAAATGATTTAAGGTTTTTAAAATTGTTTATCGATGTACTTTGAAGATCTATAATTCCATAAGTAAATATCGGATTTCGATAAGCGAAATTGAGATTGAAAGCTAAAGTCCTCTACTTTAAACGAAAAAGTTCAAACGAATTGTGGCAATAAAAGAGTGCATTTTTAATGCACTTAAAAACTGCATTTGCATTTTAAATGAATTTCTGTATTGAGATATTTTTTTGAACTTTTCAGTTTAAAGTAGAGGATTCTAGCTTTCCATTTCAATTTTGATTTTAGAAATCCGATATCCACTTATGGAGTTATGGCTCGGCCCTTTAAAGTATGTTGATCAACAGGGCAAGGGGTTCATGTAAAAACATGTTTGTTGTCGTTAGCCTAAGAATAATTATCTTCGCGAATCATCGAATTTGCTTGAAAATGGCATTGATTTGTTAGTACATATTTTTGCATATTTTGATGAATATGCATGTTCTTGCATATTTTGCTTAAACTACATATTTTCTTGCATATATTTTGATATGTTTTAAAAAAAATATTTTTTTTTGTTATTTTTGTGATTATTGTGATATTTGATGTTCATTATTAATTTTTTGATACAGTATTTCAAATCAAAATTTCTTTTCGCAAAAAATTAACAAATAGTTTTCTGGGCAATTATTTAGAAAATGTCAGCTCTTCTCAAACAAATTAAAAAAAAATAATATTAAACAAGAGAATTTGCTGCTTTGGAATTGAACCAACAATTTCGTCAAACGCTCTTTTTAATGTTTTAAACTTGTTTGAGACCAAATAAAATAAATTTTACATTTGAAAACTTAAAAAAAACTTGTTTATCTGTGTTATTAGATAGAATATAACCCGTACCGAATTATAAATTTTTAGGTTGGCCCGCCAAAATATGACCGATTATGGAAAAAATAACGAAAATTATTTTGGACAAAGAGCTAGTTCTATACCAGCTTAAAAGATTGCAATCTCAGTAAATTTTGATAAAAAAAATAATAAATATTTTTTTGTCAAAAAATTAAAGCAATAAGTTTTACAATCAGGGAAAAATATTAATAAAATGTTCATGGAGTAAAGTAATTTTGGTCAAGGATTGCACGGAAAGGAGTGTTCATATTTTTTTCAATTTATTTTTTACTAAACTGTAATGAGATTTAAAAAAAACTTATTATATGTAATTTTTTTTCTTCTTATTTTTCCCGCTCAAATGTCCAAATTGCGTGTCGTTTAGGGACAAGCATATTTAAATTCGAAAAAAACAAATTCTGGACGCGCTAACGTACATATTTGCAAATATTTACATGTACATATAAATATTTTTCACAATGGAACTGAATTTTATGTTTTACGATTTTTTATAAAAAAATATTAAAATAACAATAAAATGGCACTAAAAAGGGAAGTCTCCCTGGTGTCACCCTCCGATCTTCATGAAAGTTGAATATGTTGTTAAAAACGAAAATTAATTCGACACGTATTTTTTTTTTAGCGGCCCAAACTGATTTTTAGGGGGGTCGATTTGTATGGGGGGAAATTGACCTCTTTCAGTTTTTTACGCTTTACGCCTATTTAAACAAAATTAATATAGACGTGTGTGGTATCAGATTAAAGGTATTAAAAATACCTATCTCGTGGTGCTAACAATGGGCCAAAGAAGCTAATATTTTTCGACTTATTAACAAAAATGTCCTAAAATTTTGGTATTTTACTCTATATGACAAAAAGTTTTGCATGTTTGGACACGTTCTTAGCACACGTAGATAGGTTCTCCAAAGACCTTTCATTTGGTATGTAACATGACTTGGTTTCTTTGCATAATATAGGAGATAAATGAAAAAAACTGAAAAATTGCCTTGTCTTCTCCCTCCTTTTTTCCCCCTAAATATGAATTTGGGCCGCTAAAAAAAAATACGTATCCCTTTAGTTTTTCTGCTCTACAAAATAAAACCAATTCCATAAAGATCCGCGGGTGACACAAGGGAGACTTCCCTTGTAAGCCAATTTTTCTAATTTGTACTGCATATTTTATATATTTTTATCGCTAAAAACGCGATTTTTACTGCATGAACTTCCTTGTCCTGTTGAAAAACCATTTAAAAAACATTTATTTTTAAAATTTTGAAAAACAAAAAAAAATTCTTTTTTTTTACTTTAAGCCAACACTCAGGGGATGCCCCCTACTAATGCAATGCATTGTGTTGGTATTTGGAAAATATGTGTCTTTTGTTAGATCTTTATTTAGTGTAGAAAACACACACAGAAAAAATTTTAGTGGAATTGGTTTATTTGTTTGTATATAGACCGATTTAACTGAATATCGGTTGAAATTTTTATATGGGGGACTAAGTCCAAAAATGGTCCAATTATATTCCGATTTGATAAGGTTACTAAAATACACGTTTAACACCTAAAAATAAAATGTTTATCAAATATTTCCATTTTTATGAATTTTGAGGGATTGTGTGAATATCGGGAGGGTGGTTTGTATGGGGACTACCAGAAGGACTCACCCGATTACTTTGAAATTTAAAATGATGATTCGTGCATACAAAATTTGATTACCTGCTATATTTCAAAGCAATATCTATTATAGTACGGTTATTAGGGTCATTTAAGCCGAATCCGAAGGGGGCGTTTGTATGGGGGCTAGGTCTTAACATGGACCGATTTTCTCCAATTTCAATAGGCTTCGTCCTTGGGCCAAAAGATTCTTTCAAATTTCAAGTCAATCGCTTGAAAATTGCGACCTGTATCGTGCTTAAACCGAGAGATGGACAGACGGACGGACGGACGGATATCGTAAATCGACTCAAAAAGCAATTCTGATTCGATCGGTATACTTGAAGGTAGTTCTACGACCAATATTTCGGGTAGTTACAAACATCAGCACAAACTCATTATACCCTGTACCACAGAGTGGTGTAGGGTATAAATCAGTGTCGGACATTTTTGTAATTCCTATTCCCGCGGGAATAGGCTAAAAACGCTGCTTGTTCGCAGTCGATACACGTACACAATAAAAGTCTGTTGCTTGCTTGACTTAAGCGAAAATTTTCGCTTGCTACTTCCACACAAGCATAAATGTTATAGTATGTGTGTGCGCACCACTGGTCAGGCTTTACTAATACCACTACTAGGCGAAATTTGCAAATAATATTACCACAACCATTGTCTAGTTTTTATTTCATTCAAAACGGTTTAGTATTTTTTTTGATTGCTTTTGTTTTTGCGTGTGTGTTGCTAGTAAAAAAATGAGTAACACACACAAGTTGTCTCTCTAGCACTAGCACATAAATTAAAACGAAGAGCTGGTTACTAGTTGACAATGTCGAAATACGCACTAGCTGCTACTAGCACTTTGAAGAATTTCTATCAAGTGCTGCTAGATGATTGTCTGGTACATTGTGATGAACAATAAAATTTATAAAAAATTATACGCAAGTGTAAAGAAAAAATAATATACACATGTGTATGTTTATATAAAAAATTGTACGAATTAATTTATTTCATACAATTTTTGCTGTTAATTGTTTTATAACTGTATAAATTATGTAATTTACAAAAAAAATGTTTAAAGACAATATAAATCTTTAAAATTGTTTAAAAAAATTTTTTTTGGACATTTTCTTATAATCAGATATTTTTTTTTTTTTTCAGAAAAATTGTCTAAGAAAACCAACAAATTTTTAAGTAAAAATGTTGTAGCATCTATGTATGAATTTTACTACAAAATAGAAAAATACACAGGTGATTGATTGATCGATACTTGCATGTTATCTTTGTATCCCTCTTATTACTGATAAGGATATATATTAGGGTGGATCGAATTTTTAAAAAATTTTCTCTGAAAAATTTTTAAATTTTTTCCGAGGCCAAAGTGTTCGTAATAAGCTTTTTTGTAGAATTTTTTTTTATTCTTTTCTAAATCTTATAGCAAACCAAAATACGTTAAAAATATAAAATTTAATTTAAAAAAAAATTTTTTCTCAGAAAAATTTTTCAATTTTTTCCGAGGCCAAAGTGGGAAAAAAAAACATTTAAAAAATCGATTTTTGTGTATAAAAATTTTTTTAGGGTTTTTTTTTATTTTTTTCTAAATCAAACCAAAAAAAGATAAAAATAAAAAATTGACTAAAAAAAATCAATTGGAACTAGCAATCGTTTCAATTAGAAATTTGGTATGATAAGAGAGTTAGCATTGTAAAGTTAATTTTTCATGAGATTTTCAATAAGTATTTAACAGAGAATTTTGGAAAACCTTTAAACTTTAACAATGATTTACTTGAAATATTATGAGCGGGATTTGGCCACATTGGCTTCCAAAAAGTTCATATTTTATAATTTCCTTTTTTTATATTTATTGTTCACAAGCCAAACCATCATTTCTGAAAATTATATGAAGTATAAATTTAAAACTTATTAATACCTTTGTTTTCATTTTGTGTCTTTTTTTTTGAATAACTTAAACATTTTTTTCTCTGCTTAGTACTTACTCACAATACTCACCTAGCAGTTGAATTTTACTGCTAGATGCTGCTAGATTGTTTTTTGATCTTTTGTCTAGCACACATTGTGTGTTTATTTTTTTACAAATGGTTAGTTTTTTTCTGCTGGTTGTGTTTTTTTCGTTTTTGCAAACACAACCAGTGCTGCTACTTATTGCTTTTGTTATTTTTAAAAATCAACCACCTGCTAGCTAGCTACTATTGAAATGTGTGTGTTTATGGAAGTGTACCAGTTGATCGCTATTTGTTTTTGATGATATTTTTACCAGTGTTATAGTACAATTTCAGTGTTTCTTACTACCACTGGGCTGGTTTTTTAAACCTTGCCACTGGTATAAATATTAAAAATAAAAGATCTTTGTGTCCCATGAAAATTATGACTGATTTATTCTCTTAAAATGGCAAATTTTAATAATATGTTAATTTAAAAAAAATCAAAAGGGGAAAAAGTTGACGAAAATGCACTCAAAAAATGCATTTGCATTGGGTTGAGGTCAGTTTCATACAAATTTTCAATATGTCATCACTAAAAGTCAGCAGTGGTCAGAGCTGACCTTCTGGGGTCATGTCATTTAAGACTTCTTTGGGGAATGTCTGACGTAGGTCATGCGAAAATACAAAAAATTTTCGTATTTCATTTGGTTTTAACTTTTATCCATTTTCCTTTATAAATTATCTTCCTCATATATAGAATAAACTTTTCGCCTTTTTAAGTCCCAACTGGATTTGATCCTGGAACCTCAAGTTTATTAGTCCCACGCCTAACTACTTGTTCCAAACTTTATTTTGAAAATCGTTTGTCTGTTTATTACTTTAATTCTAATATTGCCATCTTTTTTTGGAAATTGAAGAGTTGCCCAGATTTAAAATTCTAATTTAATATACTGCTATTCTAAAGACATTTCCTTTTAGACGTCTTAGAGGAATTGTCCACACTCTTACAGCAAAAATTCAGTGCTGACAATTCTAGGACATGTCATCAAGGATTTCCTATGATTTGCCAAAACCTGAGGACATTTCCTCAAGGAATCACTGTGGAAATTTCCTCAGTGACACATTTTCTAACTGGGTCCTTTTTGTACTTTTAATATTTGCTGAAACAATGATCCTAGAAAATTGAAATATGAAATGTAAGATTTTTCGGTGAAGAAAAAAACATTCTGAAAGAGCTACTTTTTGGAAATTCCGTTTCTAACGGGGGTAAGAAAGTTTCCTTTGGTACTCTTTATCTGTTCCTTTAATAATGACCTTAGTATCTTGAATTTTGGAATGTAGGGTCCATTGGTGAAAAAAATATTCTGCTAAAGTATTAAAGTGTGTTTGATACTTTTTATATATTTATTCATGAAGTAATGATCCTAGGCACTAAAATTTTGAATGCTGGAAGAAGTTATTTTTGGAAATTCTGAAGGAATAAAAAAGGGAATAATATGTAATGATACTGTCTCTTTTGTAGAGATGTGTCGTTCACGAACGAACTAGTTCAATTGAACTATTCACTGAACTGAGCCGATTTATCTAGTTCGTTCATTTCAGCTCTTTGAGGTCTTTTCGTTCATTTAGCTCAATTGGTCATTACTTCATTTTGATCTTTCAGTTCGGTTGTTCAATTATTTTTTGTTAAATTTGTCACTAGGCGTTAGTTTTCTCTCCTCTTTGGTAGAATAGAAATGATCAAAATGATTAGTTCACGAACTGGTGAACGAAAACAAAAATTGACCCATTTGAACTAGATGAACGACCAACAGACATGATCAAAATTACGTTTACGAACTGTTAAACGAGAAGAGCGATTGAACTAGATGAACGAACTAGGTCTTTTATCTGAAATGAACAAAAATGAGCGCTCACTCAATTGAACGATTAAGCACAAGTCTACTCTTTTGCTGTGTTTTTCAATAAGTGGATTTATTTTCTGGTTAATCTTATTTTATTTGAGAAATATGTTTTAACATACCAAACAAAATTTGGAAAATTTTTTCCCTAATCTACGCTAAATTGGCAATTATAATGCGAAAAAATAATGAAAAATTTTGGAAAATGAAAAAAGATATAAATAAATCAAAATTAATCCAAAATGGACTTAAAAATTTTTCTCAAAATTTAGTTTGATTAATTTTGGTTTACTTATATCTTTTTTTATATTCCAATTTTTTTATTTTTTTCGGACTGTAATTGCTAATATATAGATTACTAGCTAACTCGCCCGGTACTTCGTTACCGGTTAGCTGTAAAAAAAAAACTTTATTACTTCAAATTCTTACCATTTTTTAATTAAACATAAAAATTGTTAGTTTCGGCCTTTAAAATATTATATTTTGAGTAGATTTAAAGTTGCAAAAAATTTTATTTTGGCGAAACGATCCCATAGTTCAAACTTTAAGTTTAATGTAATTTCCGCAAGTGGATCGTAAAGTACCAATTTTAAGTATTTCTACTTTCTCCCTTTTTCCCCATTAGAAGCAGAATTTTCATAAAAACTTATTTTAGAATGTTATTTCCGCGAAAGGATCGTACAGTCCAAATTTCAAGTATCTAGGACCATTAATTCAGTAGATATAAAATTGCCCTACTTTCCCCAATTTCCCCCTTAGAAGCAGAATTTTCTAAAAAAGTGCTTCTTCCAGAATGTTATTTCCGCGATAGGATAGTACACTCCAAACTTTAAGTATCTACGACCATTATTTCAGCAGATACAAAACAGTTCAAAATTCAAGTATCTAGGACCATTAGTTCAGCAGATACAAACTTGCCCTACTTTCCCCCTTTTCCACCTATAAAACAAAATTTTCAAAAAAGTACTTCTTTCAGAATGTTTTTTCCGCGAGAGGATTGTACACTCCAAATTTCAAGTATCTAGGACCGTTAGTTCAGCAGATACAAAATTGCCCTAATTTCCCCCTTTTTTCCCGTAGAAGCGAAATTTCAAAAAAGTACCTCCATTAGAATGTTGTTTCCGCAAGAAGATTCAAATTTCAAATTTGCCCTACTTTCCCTCTTTTTCCCCCATAGAAGTAGATTTTTCCAAAAAAGTACTTCTTCCATAATGTTATTTCCGCGAGAGGATCGTACAGTCCAAACTTCAATATCTAGGACCATTAGTTCAGCAGATAAAAAATTGCCCTTCTTTCCCCCTTTAAAAAGTAATTTTCAAAAAAGTACTTCTTTCAATATGTTATTTCCGCGAGATGATCCTATATTGCAAATGTCATGTTTTTAAGACCATTAGTTTAAAATTTACCAAATTGCCCTATTTTCCCCCTCTTGGCCCTCCTTAAAACCAAAATTTTCAAAAAGTGTATTTTTCAAAAAATTATTTCCGCGAGAGGATCAAAACTTAAAGTTTTAGTTCAGAAGATACAAAATTGCCCTAGTTTCCCCTTCTACTTTTTTCAAGATGTTTTTTTTGCGAGATGATCCTAGAGTTCAAATTTCAAGTTTCTGGAGCCATTTGCTTAAAAGATAAATAATGTACCGATTTTCCTTATTTCCCCCCCCCCTTTCCCACCGTGGAGGAGGAATTTTTCAAACAATATTTTTTCTGAATGCTGTTTCCGCGAGAGGATCCTAAAGACCAAACTTCACGTTTCTGGGACCATTTGTTCAGAAGATAAAAAATTTACCGATTTTCACTATTTTCCCCTTTTCCCACCCTTGGAGGCGGAATTTTCAAAAAACTTTGTTTTCCGCATGTTAATTCCGCGAGAGGATCCTAGAGTTCAAATTTTAAGTTTCTGGGACCATTTGTCCAGAAGATAAAAAATGTACCAATTTGCTCTATTTTCCCGACCTTGGAAGCGGAATTTTCAAAAAAATATTTTTTTAGTTTTTTTTTTGCGAGAGGATCATAGAGTCCAAATTTCAAGTTTCTAAAACTATTAGTTCAAAAGATACAAAATCCCCCAAAGTGCCCAACTTTCCCCTTTTTTCCCATAGAAGTGGAAGTTCTTTAAGTATGTTATTTTCGCGAAAGGATCGTTCAGTTCAAATTTCAAGAATCTAGGACCATTAGTTCAGCAGATTCAAAATTGCCCTTCTTTCCCCCTTTTTCCCACAGAATTTTGAAAAGTACTTTCTTAAAAATGTTATTTCCGCGAGAGGATCGTTCAGCCAAATTTCAAGTATCTAGAACCATTAGTTCAGCAATTTTAAAAAAGTACTTCTTTCAGAATGTTAATTCCAAGAGAGAGGATCGTGCAGTCTAAGTTTCAAGTATCTAGGACCATAAGTTGAGCAGATACAAAATTGCCCTACTTTCCGCCTTTTCCCCCTTAGAAGCGGAACTTTCTACAAAAAGGACTTATTTTAAAATGTTATTTCCGCAAGAGGATCATACAGTTAAAATTTCAAGTATCTAGGATCATTAGTTCAGCAGATACAGAATTGCCCTACTTTCCACCTTTTCCCCCTTTAGAAGGAGAACTTTCAAAAAAGTACTTCTTCTAGAATGTTCTTTCCGCGAGAGGATCGTAAAGTCCAAACCTCAAGTATGTAGGACTATTAGTTCAGCAGATTCAAAATCGCCCTACTTTCTCCCTTTTCCCCCCGTAGAATCAGAATTTAAAAAAAAGTACTTCTTTTAGAATGTTATATAACCCCCCCCTTAAAAGTAGAGTTTTCAAAAAAGTACTTCCTTGAGAATGTTATTTCCGCGAGAGGATCGTACAGTCCAAATTTCAAGTATATAGGACCATTATTTCAGCAGATACAAAATTGCCCTACTTTTCCCCTTTTCCCACTCAAAATCGGAATATTTAAAAAAGTACTTCTTTCAGAATGTTATTCTCGCGAAAAGATCATTCAGTCCAAATTTCAAGTCTCCCGGACCATTAGTTCCACTTTCCCCCTTTTCCCTCTTAGAGGCGGAATTTTCCAAAAAGTCCCCCATTCGAATTTTATTTCCGCGAGAGGATCGTGCAGTCCAATTTTCAAGTATCTAGGACTATTTGTTCAGCAGATACAAAATTGGCCTACTTTCCCCTTTTTCCCCCTTAAAAGAAGAATTTTTAAAAAAGTATTTCTTTCCGAATGTTATTTCCGCGGGAGGATCGTACAGTCCAATTTTCAAGTATCTAGGACCATTAGTTCAGCAGATTCAAAATTGCTCTATTTTCCCCTCTTTTTCCCCTTAAAGCTTAGTACTCTGTTTTTTACGGTGAAAATTTCACTTAAACTTTCAACGCCTTAAATCGTAATAAGACATTTAAAAATCAACAAATTTTTACAATTATAAGAAAGAAACGATCATAACAAAACTGAAATGTCACTTTTTCACGGCAATTTAAATTGTCTTGTATAATAAAAATGGGTGAAAACTTTTTTTAACAATTTCCCTATAATTTCTCGCGCTGCCAAAATTTATTTTTTTTATATGGAGTTTGACAGATTTTTTCCTGTGAACTCGAACAGAGTACTTTGCTTAAAAGAGGAATTTTCAAAAAAGTATTCCTTTCCGAATGTTATTTCCGCGGAAGGATCGTAGAGTCCAATTTTCAAGTATCTAGGACCATTACTTTAGCATATATAAAATTGCACTAAGTACTTTCCCCCTTTCTACCCCTTAAAAACGAAATTTTCAAAAAAGTACTTCTTTTAGAATGTTATTGCCGCGATATGATCCCATATTCCAAATGTCATGTTTCTAAGACCATTAGTTTAAAGTTTAGCAAATTGCCCTATTTTCCCCCTTTTGGGCTTCCTTAAAACCAAAATTCTCAAAAAAGTATATTTTTCAAAAAATAATTTCCGCAAGAGCATCCAGATTCAAAATTTCAAGTTTGTTCAGAAGATACAAAATTGCCCTATTAAACCCCTTCTACTCCCACCCCCACCCTTATAAAAGGATTTTTCAATATATTACTTTTTACAAACTGTTTTTTCCGCGAGAGGATCATAGAGTTAAAATTTCAAGTTTCTGGGACCATTCGTTTAGCAGATACGAAACTGCCCTTCTTTCCCCATTTTCCCCCTTTAAAAACGATTTTTTCAAAAAAGTACTTCTTTTAGAGTGTTATTTTCGGGATAGGATTGTACAGTTCAACCATTAGTTCAGCAGATACAAAATTGCCCTGCTTTCCCCCTTTTTTGCCGTAGAAGCGGAGTTTTTAAAAAAGTTTTTCTTTAACAATGTTATTTCCGCGAGAGGATCGTTCAGTTGAAATTTCAAGTATCTAGGACCATGAGTTCAGCAGATTCAAAATTACCCCACTCACCCCCTTTTTCCACGGAATTTTCAAAAAGTACTTTCTTAAGAATATTATTTCCGCGAGAGGATTGTACTGTTCAAATTTCAAGTATCTAGGACCATTAGTTCAGCAGATACAAAATTGCCCTACTTCCCCCTTTTTCCTTGTTGGAGCGGAATTTTTGAAAAAGGTCTTCTTTAAGACTGTTATTTTCGCGAAAGGATCGTACAGTTAAAATTTCAAGTATTAAGGACCATTAGTTCAGCAGATTCAAAATTGTCCTACTTTACCCCATTTTCCCCCAGAATTTTGAAAAATTACTTCCTTTAGAATGTTATTTCCGCGAGAGGATCGGTCACTCCAAATTTCAAGTATCTAGGACCATATTTTCAGCAGATACAAAATTGCCCTACCTTCCCCTTTTTCACCCTTTAAAGCGGAATTTTCAAAAAATTACTTTTTTCAGAATGTTATTTCCGCGAGAGGATCGTGCAGTCCACGCGAGAGGATCGAGCAGTCCTATTTGTTCAGCAGATACAAACCGGAATTTTCAAAAAAGTACTTCTTTCAGAAAGTTATTTCCGCGAGAGGATCGTACAGTCCAAATTTCAAGGATCTACGACCATTAGTTCAGCAGACACAAAATTACCCTACTTTCCACCTTTTTCGCCCTTAGAAGCCAAATTTTCAAAATAGAATTTTCTTTACAATGTTATTTCCGCGAAGGATCCCATAGTCAAAATTTTTAAGTTTTTGTGATAATTTGTTCAGAACATACAAAGTGTACCAAATTGTCCTATTATCCCCCTTTTCCACCCTAGAAGCGGAATTGAAAAAAAAAACTTTGTTTCGGAATGTTTTTTCCGCGAGATGATCTTATAGTCCAAACTTTAAGTATCTAGAACCATTAGGTCAGAAAAAAGAATATGTACCAAAGAAGTGCCTTTTTAAAAAAGTACTTTCTTCAGAATATTATTTCCGCGAGAGGTTCCTATAGTCCAAATTTCAGGTTTCTGTGACCATTAGTTCACAATATAGAAAATGTTCAAAATCGTCCTATTTCCCCACCCCCCAAATTTGAATGAAAAATTTTCAAAAAATACTTTCTTCAGAACATAAATTCCGTGAAAGGATCATATAGTCCAAATTTTTAAGTTTCTAGGACCATTAGTTCAGAAGATACAAAATGTACCTATCCTACTTTCCCCCTTTCAACCCCCTAGAATCAGAATTAAAAAAAAAACTTTGTTTCAGAATGTTTTTTCCGTTAGAGGATCTTATAGTCCAAACTTTAAGTTTCTAGGATCATTAGGTCAAAAGATAGAACATGTACCAAATTGCCCTTTTTCCCCCATTTCCCCCCATTTTCCCTTCTTATTGAAAAAAAAAAAATACTTTCTTTAGAGTATTATTTCCGCGAGAGGATCCTATAGTCTAAATGTTAGGTTACTGGGGCCATTAGTTCAGAAGATGTTCAAAATTGTCCTATTTCCCCCTAAATTTATGTGATTAAATCAATAAATTCCCAAAAATAAAAAAATAAATGAGAAAAAAATTGAGTAAAAAATTTGAGTCAAAAAATTAAGCGAAAAAAATTTTGAGTAAAAAAAAATTGAGTAAAAAAAATTTGGGTGAAAACACCTTCTAAGTAAAAAATTTAAGTAAAAAATTTAAGTAAAAAAATTGAGTAAAAAAACTGAAGAATAAAATACAATTGAGTCAAAAAAATTTTTAGTAAAAAAAATTGAGTGAAAATTTTTGAGTAAAAAAAAGTTTTGAGTAAAAAAAAATTTTTGAGTGAAAAAAAATTTTGAGTGAAAAAAAATTTAGTGAAAAAAAATTGAGTGAAAAAAAATTTTTGAGTGAAAAAAAATTTTGAGTGAAAAAAAATTTTTGAGTGAAAAAAAATTTTGAGTGAAAAAATTTTGAGTGAAAAAAAATTGAGTGAAAAAAAATTTTTGAGTGAAAAAAAATTTTGAGTGAAAAAAATTTTGAGTGAAAAAAAATTTGAGTGAAAAAAAATTTTGAGTAAAAAAAAATTTTGAGTGAAAAAAAAATTGAAAAAAAAAAAATTGTAAAAAAAAATTTTGAGTGAAAAAAAATTTTGAGCAAAAAAGTTTTGAGTGAAAAAAAATTTTGAGTGAAAAAAAATTTTGAGTGAAAAAAAAATTTTGAGTGAAAAAAAATTTTGAGTGAAAAAATTTTAGTAAAAAAATGTTTTTTCCCCGAGAGGATACTATAGTTCAAATATCTAGTTTCTAGGACCATTAGTTCAAAATTCACCAAATTGCCCTATTTTCCCCCATTTTGTCCCCCTTAAAACCGGAATTTTCAAAAAAGTACTTTTTTCAAAATGTTATTTCCGCGAGAGTATCCTATATTCAAAATTTCAAGATTGTAGGACCATTAGTTCAGAAGATACAAAATGTACCAACTTGCCCTATTTTCCCCCTCCCCCCACCTTAGAAACGGAATTTTCAAAATATTACTTTTTCCAAAATGTTATTTCCGCGAGAGGGTCCTAGACTTCAAATTTCAAGTTTCTGGGAGCATTTGTTTAGAATATAAAAAATGTAACAATTTGCATTATTTCCCCCTTTTTCCCCCCTTGGAGGCAGTATTTTCCAAAAAAAATTTTTCCGAAATTTTATTTCTGCGAGAGGATCCTAGAGTTCAAATTTGAAGTTTCTAGGACTATTAGTTCAAAAGATACAAAATCCCCCAAAGGGCCCTATTTTCCCCCTTTTGCCCCCCTTAGAATCGGAATTTCCAAAAATCCCTTCTTAGTGGGTGGTTTTGTCGGGAGCCGAACCTACATTCCAAATTTCAAGTCTCTAGCTTCAGCGGTTTGGGCTGGGCGATGATTATTGCCAATCAGTCAGTCAGTCAGTCAGTCAGTCACCACACTCTTTTATATATGGGGCATTCCATGCCAAATCACTCACTTTTAGGCCCGACCCCCTTCGATTAATTTTATTTTTGGATATGTTTTAGTACGTATTAAATGCAACTTGCAGCCAAATTTTCAGCCTTTTATACCAAGGTGGTGTTGAGTAATCAATTTTTCAAAATGGCGATTTTTTCCAAAAAATGAAAAAATTTAAGTTTTCAATCAATTTTGACCAGTAAAAAATATAGATATTTTAAAAAAAGTTGGACAACGTTTTGTTGGTATTTAAATGTAGTTTTAGAAAAAAAATATGAAAAAATTATTCGAAGTAATTATCACTTATTTTTTGACGTTTAAAAATTAAAATCGACTTTTTGAAAAAGTCCGAAACCTTCGATTTTTTTGTAAAAAACTATAAGAATTCTACTCTAAATTATGCAACTTTTAAGCCATAACTCGAGATGTGATCACAATTCTTTCTATTTTTTTTTAATTTTTAAAATTGCATCTTTTATGTTTTGGCTCTGATTTATTTTATATGGAGCTCCAAAAAAAAAAAAATGGTAGATACTGACCCTAACTTACCCTAAATATATTCATTTGGAGGTAAATATACGTCTCACAAAAATTTGGGACGATCGGACATGTGTAAGGCGCTTAGCATGGTCCTTGAAGTTTAAAAAACGGATTACAAGGAAAAATATGAATTTTTTTCTGTTTTCGCAATTTCTTTGGTATTTTAAGTTAAGTTTTAATTCAAGTGATTACAGAATTATGATGTGGAGTAAAATGCCTTTCTAATAAGGTACTAAAAACTAAAATCGGTTGAAAATCAGCCAAGTTATTACAACTTCCCCAGGCATCTAGCGTGTGCCATACAACTTGATTAAAAAATACGAGGCCCTTTTTTTAAATTTATTGAAATTTTCTACTGTAATAACATTTTTTCATTATTCATGTTTCAGTGTAATATTTTTTTGACTTTTCCAAATTTTAAAACAAAAAAAATATTTTTTTTTTTTAAATAAAGATTTCAAAAGGGTGTGGAAAATGCAGGCATTTTTAGCACTAATTTAAAAAATGTTAGCAAAACACAATATGAAAAATACTTGTCATCTAATAACATTTGAACTTGAAGAATAAAAAAATGTTATTACAGTAGAAAATTTCAATGAATTTCAAAAATCGGATTGTATTGATTAATCAAGTTGTCTGCCACACGTTAGATGCCTGGGGAAGTTGTAATAACTTGGCTGATTTTAAACCGATTTCGGTTTTTATGACCTTAATAGAGAGACATTTTACTCTACATTTCAATTCTGTAACCATTTGAATTCAAAATTAACTTAAAATACCAAAAAAATTAAGAAAACAGAAAAAAATGCATATTTTCCCTTGTAATCCGATTTTCAAACTTCAAAGCCGATGCGGAACGCCTTACCCATGTCCGATCATCCTAAAATTTTCTGAGACGTACTTTTACACCCAAGTTAATATATCTAGGGGAAGTTACGGTCAATATTTACCAAATTATTTTTTTTTGGAGCACCATATAAAATAAACCAGAGTCAAAAAAAAAAAGTGCAATTTTCAAAATTTGAATAAAAATAGAACGAATTACGATCACATCTCGAATTATGACTTAAAAGTTGCGTAATTTAGAGTAGAATTTTTTGACATTTTTAAAAAAAAAATCGAAGGTTTCGGACTTTTTCAAAAAGTCGATTTTAATTTTTATACGATAAAAAACAAGTGATAATTACTTCGAATAATTTTTCATATTTTTTTTCTAAAACTACATTTAACTACCAACAAAATGTTGTCCATCTTTTTTTAATATATCTATATTTTTTACTGGTCAAAATTGATTGAAAATTTAAATTTTTCATTTTTTGGAAAAAATCGCCATTTTGAAAAATTTATTACTCAACACCACCTTGGTATAAAAGGCTGGAAGTTGCATTTAATACGTACTAAAACATATCCAAAAATGAAATTAGTCGAAGGGGGTCGGGCCTAAAAGTGAGTGATTTGGCATGGAATGCCCCATATATAGATTGAAAAAATATTCCAAATTTGTTGTGGCATATAAAAATATTTTTTTTTTTAACTAAATAAAATAAATCCGAAAATAAATCCAATTATTGATAAACACATCATACATGTATGTTTTTCCACTCAAACTTACTTTAATATCTCTTTCACTGAAATATTTATTCACTCAAAATCCCAAAACCCGAAATAAGGGCTCGAAAATTGTCAATATCTTTTTTTAGCGGAACGAGCATGATGACGTACCAGCGAAGTTTTTCAAATTTTATTGTTTAAATTATTCATTGAAATATTATTTTATGAAAGACTTAAACGTCCACAAGTAAATAAATCAAAGACTACGTGGGGGAATTTTTTTGAAATCGATATAGTAGTCCAGATCCTTTTTTATCCGGTATTCAATACAACCGGTAACGAAGGATGGTAAGCTTGTTATTTTTATAAAGAAAAAAAAAATATGTGCACCTGTTTTTCCATGTAATGAATCATAATCTACTAAATGACAGCTTCATGAGAAATTCATGAAATTAAGAAATATTTAAAATGTCAAGAATTTCCGATTTAATAAAAAAAGCTAATAAATTCATTTGTTATCAATAAAAAAACCCATTACTTAATAGTGTTTATTACATTTTTTTAATCTGGTTTATAAGCGCAAATTAGGTATAAAAGTAGCTGATTATATTTTTCGACATATCAATTTTGATTCAGTATTTATTAAATAGAAATATTTTTTCCAAACGTAATAGAAAAAAATTTCAACTATGGCTAAATACTTAAAACAAATTTTCTTCCTTTTGGCTGTTGTTTTATTTGTGGCATTTATACAAGCAGACGGTAGGTTTAATTTGGAAGGATTTTTTATATTAAGAAATTACAAATGTATATTAACATATTTTATTATTTGTTTTCTAAAATTTAAGATTGCCCTAAAAATCAACGATATACACTACATGGAACACATTGTCCAGCCGAATGTGGTAAACCATTGAGAACAGACCTGTTTTGTAAATCAAAAACTTTTCAAGGTTGTGAATGTATTCCTGGTTATGTGCTTAATGATAGAAAGGAATGTATACCAAAAGACTTATGCTAAACTACTTGCTAGAAGTTTCATCATAACAATTACAAGTCTTTAAATAAAGTTAGTTTTCTACTGAATCTTTGAAAAAAAATCAGTAGGAAAAACAAATGTATTAAAAGTAATTACACAAATAAATTAAAAAAAAAAAAAAAAATACTACTCATAAAAACTTTTTATTTAAAAATTTTTCGTGGCTTTTGATATTTTTATGGAAAAATTTACTCCGAACTTAACAGCTTTACCAATGAACGTTTTTGTTTTTTAAAGTCAACTTTTATATATTTGTGCCTTTTACTCCTACAAGGAGCATAGGGCCGTTAAGGGCCAGGATCGGATGCTTTGGCCCAATCAGCAATTCATCTTAAATAAAATCTAATTACCGAAACCGACTTTTAACTAAAATAAAATATACATGCAGAAAGAATTACAGAAAAAAAATTGGATAAATATTAAATACGGTTAAGTAAAAATTACTCAATTTTGCACCAGTAAACGATTTAAAAGTATTGAGTAAATTTTTAAAAAAAATTTACTAATTGTATGCCAAAAACTTTTAGTAAATTTTTAATGGACACAATCAAAACTTTACTCAAAATTTTTAGAATTTTTAAAATTTATCGATTTATTTTTTTAAAAGTTTTGAAAAAGTTTCACATTTTTTTTTCAAAAAAAAAATTGTTTTTTTTTTTTAACTTTTACCAAATGTATTTATTAGGGTGGAGTAATTATATTTACACGATATTCGACTTTTTTAGTTGGGATTATTATTTGGAACATATTGTTTTACTAATAAATGTTGCTTTTATTTTGTATTAAGAGGTATACCTGGTATTTTTGGGTACGGGGAAACCATATTTGATATTTATTTCGCTCTAAACCGCCGCTAGATGGCGCTAAAAAACAAAAATCTGGACTTGGGTCTTCAGATTTTTTTTTGTTATGGGAGATACTCTAAGGAGCCATTTAGACATTCCCATTTACAGATTAATTAAATTCCAAAAACTCGCGATTTTATTCGCGATTTTAATTTTTTAAAAATTCACAGAAAATTAAAAAGTGGTGTAATTTGAAGAGCTATAGCTTCTTAAGTAAATATCGGATTTTTATAATCAAAATTCAAATTGAAAGCTTAAGTCCTCTTCTTTAAACGTAAAAGTTAAAAAATTGTGTCATTCAAAAATTTTATTTTATATGTAAATGCATTTTTTGAGTGCGTTTTCGTCAACTTTTATCCCCTTTGATTTTTTTTAAATTAACATATTATTCAAATTTGCCATCTTAAGAAAAAAAATCAGTCATCATTTTTATGGGACACAAAGGCCTTTTATTTTTAATATTTTTTTAAAAATTTTGATTATTTTTTTCCATATAAAAATAAAAAAAGATAATTTTTTTTGTTTTTCAAAATTTTGTAAATAAATGTTTTTTAAGTTGTTTATTAATATACACTGTGAATCACATCAATAAGGAATCGAGTTTTTCACTTTTTAATCGAATATATCTTTATAACGAATAAGCGGAAAAATATACAAAAATGCACTAATAAAGCTTATTACCTAGCTAATAATGTCAAATAATAACAATAATCAAAAGACTGAAAAAAGTCCTTTAAAAAAATATTTTTCCGCAACTTGTTAAAAATCACTAGTTTTTTTTTTTTTGAATCACTTAAATAAGGAATTTTGGAATTCAGACCAAGTAATGAATAGAAATCCCTCAAACAATAAAAACAAAACAATTTTGATTCGAATTTTAATTGAAATCGCGGAAATAATAGAGAGGGGGAAAACTGCTTACGCCGACATCTTCCAAAATTCTCAAAGAAAGTAGCGTTAATGCGAGTATTTGTACAGTCCGTCGCGTTTAAAAGTCAATTGAGTTCATAACTCGTCGAAAATTACGCAAAAATTAATTGCTAAATGCCAAACGTAGTTAACAGCGCCTTAAACTCGCCAGGAATTCAATGACACGGTCTGAGTAATTTTTTAAAGTAATTATTCCGACGAAAAAAAATGAATACCGTTGCATTAGATGGATACAATTGTTTTCGGTGATTTGGGACAATAACAACAGTTTTTTCATAGCAGACAGATCATAGAAGGTGTTGTTATGGATTGGGGTGCGATATAAGTACTACTGTGGCATCATCACTGTTCCTTAAGTTACCATCGATGCTTCTTAAGTTTGCAATTAAGAGGTGGCTTTTTTTGCAATTTTCCACAGACTATGAGCTCATTTAATTTTAAATCTTGATGGACTGTACAAATACTCGCATTAACGCCACTTTCTTTGAGAATTTTGAAAGGTGTCGGCGTAGAATTTGGGGGAATTCTTAAAATTATTGTCTATCTCGTTCTGTTGTAGCCATTTTAGTTCGCCCATTCATGTTTTTTCCATAGTTCTGAATGTTATTTAGATAATTGCATACAGCAGTTTTCCCCTCTCTATTATTTCCGCGATTTCAACAACCTTTAGCACTTTGGACTTCAAATTCAGTTTTTTTCCTTTTCGGAAGAGCTAAGAGCTTAATGAGTCCCATTTTCATTAAAATTCGAATCAGAATTGTTTTGTTTTTATTGTTTGAGGGATTGCTATTGTCAAAAAAAGCCATAAAACAAATTATCCTTAAAATTAAAATTTGAAGACTAGACTAAGTGTCCATTTTCACACTTAGATTTACCCCCGATCAACGACGAGGATTTCGACCCCATTTTGAGTAACTTTACGTTTATTTTTTTATTTATTTAATGTTTTATTTTTGTTTTAAAAACAGAGATAGTTATATAAGATCTACTTTATTTTCTCACTTAAGTGAAAACCGCAATTAAAAATTAAAGATTAAGGCATAAGCCTGTACATTAGGGTTATGACTTTTTGCATTTTTTTTTTTCAAATATCAAAATTTACCTGCCCTAGCCAAAAAGGCCATAAAAAATATTAAGAATTGCATTTTCAAAAATGCACCAAACGAGACGAAATTCTATATTCTATATTTTCTTAATTTAATTGAAACTAAGAAAATATGAGACCCAAACGATGCGTAGGAAAAGCTTTTTAGAGTCAAAATGACGAATGCTTTATGGAGGGACTTTTTTTGACTCCTTCAAGATTCAAATTTGGCGGTTTAATCCTTAACTGCATAAAGTTAACTATTTATAACGTCAATTTTGGCAGCATGTAGCTCCAAAAGTAAAAGTCCGAGTGGCATTATTTTTATTCGTAATTGTTTACAAGATTTTTTTTATATAATTCATTTATTGGAAGGGTTGAAATTACCTTATTTTTTTAAAAATAGGACTTAAAACAAAAAATATCTGTGACTTTTTAGAAATTGCGTTTGGTGCGGAAGGTTTTTTTTCAAAATGACCCGCAAATACGATTTTTAATATTAATTTTGTATTTTGTCAAAAATGAGTCATAACCCTACTGTACATAAAAAAATATATAAAAACAACAAAAAAACTTAAACACCTCAAAATGGGGTCATTTATAACCACATCCTCGTCGTTGATCGGGGTTAAAGCTAAGTGTGAAAACGAATGGGCATTTAGTCTACACTAAAAAAAACCTTGTAAAATTACAAGAAAAACGTGTAACTTTTTTTTTGATAAAAATTCCTAGTAATTTTACAAGATTTTTTGTTTCGTAATTTTACTAGATTTTTTGCTACCTCCTATTTTACGAGAATTCCTAGTAATTTTACAAGCATTTTACCAATAATTTGGTAAATTAACAGTTTTTTGACGCAATTAAAATTACAAGGAATTCTCGTGAATTTAGTAGATTTTTTTTTGTAAAATTATCTTGGATTTGTAAAATTACAAAAAAAAAATGTAAAATTACAAAAAAGAATGTTAATTTCGATTTGTTAAAAAACAAGGAAAACTGTCAAATATTGGTAAAATAGGATTACGAGACTTTTTCTTGTAATTTGACAAAGTTTTTTTTTTGTGTAGTCTTAAAAGTTTGATTTTGATTATTTGTTTTATGGCTTTTTTGACATTAATAAATATGTATATGAAATGAATGGTTGCATGTGATATAATTTCAAAAAAGTTTAGTTTTATTAAAACAAAATTAGTCCGCACGTAATCCTAATTCAATGTTATCATTTCGGCTTAAAAATCTGTTAGTGGGCCACTTTTGACCTTTATTTCAGAAGGGTTAACGCTTTCGGCAATATCAAAATTATTCAATTAATTATTTATGACTATTTTAAATACAAAAATTTTTTTTTTTTTTTATGAAAAACATGAACATTTTGGTAGGGGACATTTTTGGTTGCATGCACATCAGGGTTAAAGATGTCCAAAAATATGTATGTTTCAAAATTAAGTCAATATGATTAAATAAAAGATTATACAACACAATATTCAACACAAACATGATTTTGCAACCATTAACTTCATTAAACAGTAGTTAAAACCTAAAAAAACTCAGTACGGGACACTTTTGGCCGCTGACCGATTAGGGTTAAAGATGTCCTATAAATATATCGTTTCAAAACTAAGTTACCATGATCAAATGGAACAAGATAGAGCATAATATTGGTCAATTTGTACAATAATGTAGTTTATAAAAAATAAAAACTCAAAAAAATGGCAAAAAATACGATTTCCTTGAAATCCGCTCAATTGAAACCGCTCCCCACAAAAAACTACCGAACGGATTTTCGCAAAAATTTAAATCTTTAGTCTTTATGATGTTTTCAATAACATTGAGTAATAAAATCGATATATTTTGCAATTTTAATAAAAAATAAAAATTAAATTAAAAAAAAGTGGTTTTTAGAACCGCGTCAAAAATATGATTTTTTTTGTATCTTAAATAAAAATATGTTAATGATGGCATAAAATTCCAATATTTAATACATAAGTTATTAGTATCAAATGCAATAAAAAAAAAATTTTTTACTAAGCAAGAAAATGAAATTTATATTTTTAAAATTTTTTTTAAAATTTGGCCATTTTGACCAAAATCTCAATTTTGACCACCGATGCGCTAATAGAGTTTTTGATCGATTAAAAAGTTGTCTTCCATAAAATGCTTATATTACCCCATTACCACTTTCCCGCACTAAGGACAATCGATCCTTAGACTTTGTAGGATTTCGACCCAGTCTAATGGACATATAAGTTTATAAATAGCATTGTATTTTTCCTTATTTTTTAATATGATAACATACATATTCCTATCTATTTATATACCGATCTATATGAAATTAGATATGACATATAAGGTCGGGAATTTTTAGATATGACAGATAAAAAGATATATGATTTTATTTATAATTATATCCCGAAAAATTTTTCAAAATTTTCTATGTCCCGGACAATTAAAAAAAATTAAAAAATTTCAAGTTCTAAAAAATTTTATGAAAATTTTCCAAAGTCCCGGACACAAAATTTTTTTGGCAATTTTTTTGGAGTAAAAAAATCATTGAAAATGTTTTTAGGAGAAATTTATTTTTTTTTGAAAAATTTTTAAGCTTCGAATGTTTTTAAATTTTCTAAGCCACAAACATTTTTTGGAATTTTAAATCACTTATAAATGATTTTAGAAAAAAAAAATTTACAAATTTTTAATAATTTGCTAAGTCCCCAAAAATTCCGAAGAATGCAATAAAAGCTCTTCTAATTGATAATGTATCTAATCTGATCAAATAATTTCTAATTTCACGTTTAAAATTCCAAAAAATTTTACCAGATTTCATCTAAATATATAAAAATTTATCTAATTTTAACAGATAAGATATGATTTAATACAATTAGATAGACCCATTTTTGGGATAAAACTTAATCAAATTTGATATTATTTTATCAAAAATAATAGAATTTGATATAATCGTATAATATTCGATCCGCCAATTTTCGGATCAAAATTAATATGGATTTACATAAAAGCATATCTGTTCATATAAAATTAAATATTGCGTCATATAACTTTTTTTTACTCGGGATGGGGACAAATCTCGGATCCAAATATATCTTATCAGATCAGAACTGATACAATTATATAGAAAATAATTGGATCAAATCTGATACATTCATACACATAATTATACGTTTACACGGCTCGTGCCTTTACAAATTTTCTTTAACTATGTACATTTGTTAAAAAAAAGAGTTGATTTTAATACCCGAGTAAAAATAATCATATATAACAATATATAACTTGATGCAAACATAATAAGTCATATATGATTACACATCGCGTGAGATATTTTCTAAATTTTTTAAATGCAGTCATATGTAGTTATATATAATTTAATCATGATTCGGATTAAAAGGGATACGGTTGATATAATTACATAAAATTATATGAGGGTCAATACAAAAATCTGTTTTTCTGTATAATTTAACATCAAATTATATATAGATTATTCTGTTCCATATAAAACTTTATCAGTTTTACCACAAGAAAATAAAATAAATTTAAAATGAGCTTTTAATTTTATTTCCATACAAATTGTTTTTGTTTTTAAAATCGACTTTCAAAAAATGTATTGAAAATTTGAAATTTAAAATAAAACTTTTGTTAAAATAGACTTTTTGTTTTCTTGTGTTAAGGGCCTATATGTTTCCAATTAACCAAAAATTTTCTAAGTTTTTTAGGGAAAGTATAAGAAACTTTTTAAAATGTTCCTAAACATTTCCTTATTAGGGTTATGTATATCACCTATCTGGTTCGAAGCGTACCCAAACATTTTTTTGTTTTAGAAAATTATATGTTTGGTGAATGTATCGTTGACCTGTGGTGTATCTCAACCCAAACCAAAAAACACCAGGATTTTTTATGTTTTTATGCAATTAGATCTAATTAGATCCACCAATATATAGCAATGTCTGGTCAAAACTCGGATGAAATCAAATCATATTTTATACAAGTTGATATTTTTTAATTCAAAAACATCCACCATTATTCGGAACAAATTGTGTATAAATATATATTGTGTTACATATTATTATATATTGCATCATATAAAAATTTTTACTCGGGTATTTAAAATTTGCTTTTATTCAAAAAATATAAAGTAAAAGTATAGTATAGATTATATAAAAGTACATAGATTAATAAAACTGTTAATATTTTTTTTTTTTTTATATAAATTTGGGCGTAAAAATGCATAAAATGGGTAAAGGTCTAATGTATGACAATTTAATAAAATATTCGTTTGCACCCTCACCACAAAAGTTCAGAAATCACGAATTCAATATGTCTTATCCGTATATGTACCAGTGGACATGGATATTCATGTTTTGTTCTTCTTTAAGCTAATCAAATCATTTAACCAAATTCACAATCTGAAGACTTCAAACTTAAAATGAAATGAAACTTTAAATAAAAATTAGCGGTCAAAAATGCAAAAATGTTGGTTCAAAATTATTCAGGATGAGAATTTGGTAAAGATGATCATTATGAAAAGTTTTTCCAACCTAACGTTGGGAGAATACAAAAATTGTTACTGTCTTGTAAACAGGAAACTATTTCCCATTTTATGCATCAAAAACAAAAACACAGCAAACTTTCGTTAATGGTCCATAACAGTGAATGCGTTTCCTGCATTTATCAGTCTTCTTATTTTCCGTTTTCAGAATTCGATATATTTTTTGAATTTTCTTGCCAAGGAATTATAGTTATGCAATTAGTCATGTTTCTTGCTGTGGTTTCTTTTTCCATTTTTTTTTTAAATTGACGAAAATTAAATTATAGACCGATAGATAATCTACGACATATCCATGTAAATTTTATGAAGTTACCGCGTTAAAACAAATAAAACGCGACAACATTTATAAATACAATAAAAATATATTTCTTTTGTTTGTGTTGAAAAATATTTTTTTTTGACATTGTTTTCTTTTATTGAAATATCAAATTAACAAAAAAATAATAACTTTTTTTTTTTTTTTATTTATTTTTGGTTGGAAATATTAAAAAAAATCGAATTAGACCGAATTTACATTGGGCAATTTTAATTGCGGCAATTCTGATTTTTTAATGTATCAGAGAGAGAGATAAGATTCTTCCCTCTCTCTCCGATACACTATAAAATCAGAATTGCGGCAATTAAAATTGCCCTGTCTGAATTTGGACTTATTGCAAAAAATAGTTTAATGAAGATTTTAAATATAAGGGTTGTTTATCTTAACAACATAAGAAAAAAAAATATTGATATGGTAACAGATCTGATTAGATATACAATATCTTTCTATATATGGCAGATATAAAACGAAATGAAACAAAACGTATGAACGTGCCTTACGAGATCTGGGTATATATAGTACAATATCTAGCATATCTTTTCATATCAAATTTGATCTGGTATCAGATATTGTAAGATATATTCTTATATAATTAGATCTAATCATTTTTACACGGGTCTATAAATTTTGGGTAAATTTTTACTTGACACAATTAAAAACTTAATTAAAAATACAAAACATTTTGAGTAACGTTTTATTTGTGTCAATTAAAAATTTACTAAAAGTTTTTGGCATACATTTAGTAAATTTTTATTAAAAGTTTACTCAATACTTTTAAATCGTTTGCTGATGCAAAATTGAGTAAATTTTACTTAATCGTATTTAAAATTTATCCAATTTTTTTTTTTTATTTTTTTCTGTAATTTTTTCTGGAAGTATATTTTATTTTAGGTAAAAGTCGGTTTCGGTAATCAGATTTTGTTTAAGATGAATGGCTGGTTGGGCCAAAGCATCCGATCCTGGCCCTTTACGTCCCTATGCTCCTTGTAGGAGAAAAAGGAACAAATATATAAAAGTCGACTTTAAAAAACAAAAACGTTCTTTGGTAAAGCTGTTAGGTTCGGAGTTAATTTTTTTCTATAAAAATATCAAAAGCCACGAAATATTATTAAATAAAAAGTTTTTATGAGTAGTATTTTTTTATTTTTAAATTTATTTATCTAATTACTTTTAATACATTTGTTTTTCCTTCTGATTTTTTTCAAAAATTCAGTAGAAAACTAACTTTGTTTAAAGACTTGTAATTTTTATGATGAAACTTCTAGCAAATAGTTTAGCATAAGTCTTTTGGTATACATTCCTTTCTATCATTAAGCACATAACCAGGAATACATTCACAACCTTGAAAAGTTTTTGATTTACAAAACAGGTCTGTTCTCAATGGTTTACCACATTCGGCTGGACAATGTGTTCCATGTAGTGTATATCGTTGATTTTTCGGGCAATCTTAAATTTTAGGAAACAAATAATAAAATATGTTAATATACATTTGTAATTTCTTAATATAAAAAATCGTTCCAAATTAAACTTACCGTCTGCTTGTATAAATGCCACAAATAAAACAACAGCCAAAAGGAAGAAAATTTGTTTTAAGTATTTAGCCATAGTTGAAATTACTTTTCTATTACGTTTGGAAAAAATATTTTGATTTAATAAATACTTAATCACAATTGATATGTCGAAAAATATAAGCAGCTACTTTTATACCTAATTTGCGCTTATAAACCACATTAAAAAATGTAATAAACACTATTAAGTAATGGGTGTTTTTATTGATAACAAATGATTTTATTAGTTTTTTTTTTTTTATTAAATCGGAAATTCTTGACATTTTAAATATTTCTTAATTTCATGAGAAATTCCCCAGCTGTCATTTAGTAGATTATGATTCATTACATGGGAAAACAATTTTTATATAATAAAAATTTCAATTTCAAATGGATTGGATTCCAATAAAAAATCAGATATAGTGATTTTCCCATACAAAAAAAAAATCCTAAGCTAAGAGATAGTTTTATAGACAGTGAACTTTTGGGCTGCCTAAGGTGAAATTTAAATTTTTAATATTTGAATTTTTCCAAATTATTTGACAAATTTAATAGATAAGACTTTTTCGGAACTACTTTGAATTTGATTTTTAAGATAACAAAAATAACATTTTTGATCAGAAGTATTTTATTTTGTGTAAAAAAACTTTTTTTAGTAATTTTTGAAAAAAAAAAAAAAAATAATTTACTAAATGTTGTTTTTTTTTTTTGTTATTTTTAGTACCAAAAGGTACATAAAAATAAAATGTATTTATTCGGCCTTTATATATGTATATATATTCGATTAGAGTTTTATTCTAGTTCGAGGCCCAAAAATATTTCTATATATGATATTGTCATAATAGAGTATTTTTAATTTATTGCTTTAAAAAAGTTACTCATCTCATAGTATATCTGTACTGATCAGTTTCATCCCCACTAAAGGAATCATCAGCAGACTTTAGAGAATCATCGTTGGTCAATCAAACATCAAACCAGACATAATATTTGATATATTTCACAAGTTATATGAGAAATATTACTATGAAGGTCCGAAATATGTTTTCCAACAAAAATAATTCTTTTAAAGCAAAAATTGTATATACTAAATCACCGTCGGTAATTATAAGTATACGTGTTGCTGTTATTTTCATGATGAATATTGCAATGTACGAAAAGAAGTAAATAGGAAAATAAAAAGAGCAAAGTCGGACTATTACGCCACACGGTTCTCATCTGCTGCTGGTTCAAAACAAACTTGGAGAGAAATGCTTGGAGAGCTGCTAATCTTACTTCATATAACTTATATTTTTAATAATATAATAACAAAGAGTGTTTATCCACAAAGCTGGAAGTATGCAAAAATAATACCAGTACCTAAAACAAACAATGACTATCGCCCAATTGCTATACTTCCTTATTTATCAAAACTGTTTGAAAGATTAGTGCATAATCAAATAAGCAAATATGTCAATGAAAACAACCTACTTACAAAAAGGCAATCAGGATTTCGACCTGGGCATAGTTGTATTACCGCCCTAATTGATGTTTCTGAAGATATACGTAGAAGTATTGATGATGGAAAAGTCTCGTTCCTTGTTCTTTTAGATCACTCGAAGGAATTTGATATGGTAGATCATGAAGTTCTCTGCTTGAAGTTACGTAGAATGTTAAATTTTTCTACTGCCTCTGTCTCTTTGATGTCTTCTTACTTGACCAATCGTAAGCAGTCAGTGTTTTTAAATAATAAAACCTCACAAATGCTACCAGTCTCAAAGGGTGTACCGCAAGGATCAATTCTCGGACCGTTACTGTTTGCTATTTACGTCAATGATCTACCTACTCAATTACAACACTGCAATGCACATTTGTACGCGGACGATGTCCAACTTTATCTTAGTAGTAGCATAAATAACATAGCTGACAGTGTTGAAAAGTTAAATATGGAGCTAAATCGTACTCATGTTTGGGCCAATGCAAATGGTTTGTGTCTTAACCCACAGAAATCAAAGTGTCTTATAATAACTAAGAAAACAATGAAGTTACCTTTTGAACCGATGATAATGCTTGACACTCAGAAAATTGATATTGTAACTTCCGCTAAAAACCTGGGTATTATATTCAATAACACACTTACGTGGTCAGACCACATTAATTCTGCAGCTGGGAAGACTTACGCTAAGCTAAGGACTCTATGGAACACTCAACATATAACCCCACCTAATATACGTATTTTGCTGGCAAAAACATATCTTATGCCAACATTGCTATACGGCTGTGAAATATATGCAAGTTGTGATTCTGCCAGCCAAAAAAAACTTACAAATACATACAATGCAGTTTTGAGATATGTGTTTAACCTGAGGAAATATGACCGGATTTCAGAATATGTCAAAAAGCTCTACACATTATTAAACCTACTGAATATAAGAACCTTAATGCTTCTACACAAAATTATTTTTACCTTTAAACCAATCTATCTGTTTGATAGAATCTTATTTACACAAACAAGAAGGTCAAATGACATTATTCATATACGATATCGAACTTTAGTATCTGAGTGGCAATTTTATGTTCATGCAATCCGTCTTTGGAACTCGTTACTGCCGACCACACAGTTTATATGCAACGCACAGCACTTTAAAAACGAATTATTTAAGCATTATTTTTTGCTTTAAAAGAGTTATTTTTGTTGGAAAACAGATTTCGGACCTTCATAATAATATTTCTCATATAACTTGTGAAATATATCAAATATTATGTCTGGTTTGATGTTTGATTGACCAACGATGATTCTCTAAAGTCTGCTGATGATTCCTTTAGTGGGGATGAAACTGATCAGTACAGATATACTATGAGATGAGTAACTTTTTTAAAGCAATAAATTAAAAATACTCTATTATGACAATATCATATATAGAAATATTTCTGGGCCTCGAACTAAAATAAAACTCTAATCGAATATATATACATTAGAGTGTCCCTTATTTTGGAAATGTTGGAAATCTTGAGACGGTACCCGCTCATTTTTTTCCTTTTGACTTAAAAATAACTCAGGAAAAATTTTACGCCCCTAGGACCACGCCTTCCCTACGCGACGGGGCCTTAAAGAGCGGGGCCTTAAAAATCATTTTTCCATACAAACCAAAAAAATTTTTTTTTGATTTTTAATTTTTTTGTTATTATTTATTATATTACTTGGTTTGCTTATTCACGACAAAAAATTTGATATTGGTGGGATAAGTCTTTCAGCGCTAAAAAATTTTTCGCAAAAAAAAATTTTGAGCCGCCGGGGTCCTACAGTAAAAAATTTTTAAAAAATATTTTTTTTTTAGTTTTGACCAGCAACGGGTTTAGCTGCTATGTTGCTTTAAATGATATATATTCATAAAAAAATATTTTTTGTATCTGTGACATCTTTATCGTGTTCTAAAAAAGGGTAAAAAATGCATTGTTGATTTATTTCGATACACGATAAAGATGTCACAAATATGAAAAATATTTTTTTTGGAATATATATCATTAAAAACAACATAACAACTAAAACCGTTACTTTTCAAAACTAAAAAAAAATATTTTTTAAAAATTTTTTACCGTAGGATCCCTACGGCTCAAAATTTTTTTTTCGAAAAAGATAAAGATGTCACAGATATGAATAATTTTTTTTTTGGAATATATATCATTTAAAGCAACATAGCAGCTAAAACCGTTGCTGGTCAAAACTAAAAAAAAATATTTTTTAAAAATTTTTTACTGTAGGACCCCGGCGGCTCAAAATTTTTTTTTGCTAAAAATTTTTTAGCGCTGAAAGACTTATCCCACCAAAATCAAATTTTTTGTCGTGAATAAGCAAACCAAGTAATATAATAAATAATAACAAAAAAATTAAAAATCAAAAAAAAATTTTTTTGGTTTGTATGGAAAAATGATTTTTAAGGCCCCGCTCTTTAAGGCCCCGTCGCGTAGGGAAGGCGTGGTCCTAGGGGCGTAAAATTTTTCCTGAGTTATTTTTAAGTCAAAAGGAAAAAAATGAGCGGGTACCGTCTCAACATTTCGAACATTTCCAAAATAAGGGACACTCTAATATACATATATAAAGGCCGAATAAATACATTTTATTTTTATGTACCTTTTGGTACTAAAAATAAAAAAAAAAAACAACATTTGACACAAAGTTTAGTACGACTTATCCTACCAACACTATTGTTTGGTTAGGTACTGTTGTTATTGTAAAATAACAGCAACACGTATACTTATAATTACCGACGGTGATTTAGTATATACAATTTTTGCTTTAAAAGAGTTATTTTTGTTGGAAAACAGATTTCGGACCTTCATAATAATATTTCTCATATAACTTGTGAAATATATCAAATATTATGTCTGGTTTGATGTTTGATTGACCAACGATGATTCTCTAAAGTCTGCTGATGATTCCTTTAGTGGGGATGAAACTGATCAGTACAGATATACTATGAGATGAGTAACTTTTTTAAAGCAATAAATTAAAAATACTCTATTATGACAATATCATATATAGAAATATTTTTGGGCCTCGAACTAGAATAAAACTCTAATCGAATATATATAATTTACTAAATTTTTTTTTTGAGTGTAAAATTTTTTTTAGTGTAAAATTTTTTTGAGTGTATTTTTTTTGTTTTAGTGTAAAAATATTTTTGAGTGACAAAAATGCGTTGTAAAATATTTTTGTGACTTACCAATGTTTTTAGAACATGTTTAACAGGGTTTCAACACTTAAATTTACGGTTTTGCTAATAACTTTTGAACCACTGCACAGTGGTAAATTCCGGCCAAAACCCTATAACTTCTATATATTTCTATGTAAACTTATAAAATGTTGTAGGTAGGTAAAGAATATAATAATAAACCAATTTCGCGAAAAAAAAAATATTCCGCGAAATTTTTTTTTTTTGTTCGCGAAAAAAATTTTTTTGACGGTGTTTTAAGATGTTGTGTCCTAATCGTCAGTATTTCATCCATCTTCTTTTTTATGTGTTTTCCACAGCTCAAAAAGCTCTTTATTTGATATAAATGACCCAACTTTAAAAGGCTCTAACTGAAAGACTTGGTTAAACTTGGTACTGATGTTAATTAGTACTTACTTGGGAACCCTTATACTAATTTGTGGTATATCGACTTAAGAGCAATTTCGAGCAAAAAGTATTTTTTTTGGGCTTTCCAAAGTTTGTATTTTTTATAAATTTTTTATTTTTTTAGATTTATTTTCACCACCACTGTTTAAATTGATCCTCGCACTCGAAATTGCCGAAATGCATATCACATGTAAAAATAATGCTAGATTTTCTAAATATATCATTTTCAAGGCAAACATTTTTTTTTTAAGTTTACAGCCTACTTGGGTTTCAAAGTTGCAAACCACAACTTTTAAATTAAAAAAAAACAAGTAGAAAAATTAAATTCGACTTGGTCGAATCTATGAATACCCTCCACAATGTTATCTGATAGTAATTTTCTAAAAAAAATTTAAAAAAATTGCATTACAAATTTTTTATTAGAAATATGTATATAATTTTGAGTCAAACTTTCTTTTAATCAATCAAATTTTTTTGAGTGTAAAAGTTTTTTGACTGTCAAAATTTTTTTGAGTCTGCAATTTCATTCAAAAAAAAAAATACTAATAATGTGTACATTTTTTTTTTTAGTTTAACATTTTTTTTGAGTGTAAATATTTTTTTAGTGTACAATTTCTTTGAGTAACAAATTACTTTGTAAAATATTTTTGTTGTTTTATACCTATATGAGGAGTCGCAGAACAAAACGTACTTTTTCGCATTTTTTGACAAATTGATTTTTTGTTCTTTTTATATTATTTGGTTCGAAATCTACCAGAAAAAATGTCCATAGCGTGAATTTTTTGTGTTTTTCATCAAGAAAATGGATTCTTTAAAAATAGGTGCGTAACAAAACGTACTTTTTTTTCAATTTTTTTATCAAAACGTACTTTTTTCATTGTATTTCATATTCAAGATTTTTCATAATTTTTTAGTTTGGCATTTTACTCTTATATTCCATATACATATAAATGCCCACCAATATTTTTTGAGGCCTTCTTGCAGGCCAGTGAAGGATTCCCCCTTATTCTTGTTATTGGTCTATTTACACCCCACAACTACAGTATGAGGGTACATTACCTTGGCCAATTCGTGTGTAACGTGTCTAAATATGAGCTAATGAGGCTCTTTTGTAGTTTTTAATAAATAAGAACATTTTTTAAACACTCGATCATAATAGTATCGTCTAAAAAAATACGCACATCAAAACGTCGTTTTTCAATTATTTTTAAACAAAACGTACTTTTTTCATTATTTTTTAACAAAACGTACTTTTTCCAAAGTAAAAGTGGTTTTATTTAAACATCCTTAACATATAATGTGGTGACTTATAGCAGTTTGATGCATCTCTTGATAAGCAAAAAACTTGTTTCCATATTCAGGTTCATGCAGTTTTTTAAAGGGGCGAAATAAATAAACCTCAATTTCCCCAAAAATTTTAATATGCGAAAAAGTACGTTTTGTTCTGCGGCTCCTCATATGTAATACAAAAAAAAACTATTTCACATATTTTTCTCTTTTTATATTACCATCCTCTTCTTTAAAAACCAAAAACAAATTAACATTCAATCATACACATACTTTATTTGATTTTTTCCCGTTACATACAGTTACACTAACAATAACAAAACAATAACAAATATTTACTTGTCTAACAACTACACCCCACAACTGCACCCCACCACAAGAAAACAAACAACAACAAGTTTTACAAAACTGGTATTTCACCATGCTTTTAAAACTTGTTTAACGAGTTTTCAACAGTTTAAGGTGAAACAAATCTGAAATTCACTGCTATGCTTATAACTTTTGAACCACTGAACCGATTTTGCTGAAATTCAAAACCAAATAGCATTGGGGAACGACAAATATATATGCTAAGCTTCAGCCCCCTCAGAATTGTCTTTCGAAAGTTATAGTGGTTTTAATCTTGTAAATTCGAAAAATACCCTTGCCGAAATTTACTATTTTGCTCATAACTTTTGAACCACTGGACCGATTTCGCTGGATTGCAATACCAACCTAACCCGGTAAATGAAGAACATATATGTCAAACTTCAGGATCCTCCGTAAAGTCTTTCAAAAGTTAGCGTGTTTTCAACAGACAGACAGACAGACGGACGGACGGACGGACGGACATCGCTAGATCGACTTAAAATCGATCAAGGATCATGAATATATATACTTTATGGGGTCCTAGACCAATATTTCGATGTGTTACAAACGGAATGACAAACTTATATATACCCTCCATCACTAGAGTGGAGGGTATAAAAAATAAAAACAAATACTCAACTTTGCTTCGTTATAAAACCTAAACTAGTCAAGGGATTGGCACAAAATTTAGTAATCGCATGTTTTGAAGTGTTAGCTCTCATTTGGCATCAATTTGGAAAATAATAAAACAATTTTTTTTTTCTAGTTTTGGCCGGTTTTTACCTCTGTGCACTGGACCGATTTGGCTGAAATTCAATATGAATCAGCCCAGGAGAACGTCAAATATATAAAACAAGCTATCCTCAGAAGTGCCTATAGAAAGTTATCGTGTTTTTTATCTCGAAAATTCGCGAAAAACCCTTGCCGAAATTCACTCTTTTACTCTTTTGCTCATAGCTTTTGAACCACTCGCCGGATTTCGCTGGATTGCAATACCAACTTGACCAGGTAAATGCCCAACATATATGTCAAACTTCGGGAGCCTCCGTAAAGTCTTTAAAAAGTTATCGTGTTTTCAGCAGACAGACAGACACAGACGGACATCGCTAGATCGTCTTAGAATCGAACGAGGATCATGAACATATATACTTTATGGTGTCGTAGACCAACATTTCAAGGTGTTACAAACGGAATGACAAACTTATGTTTTAGGGCGGAGTAATTATTTTTCGACAAAATCGTCTAGCACAGCGGTTACCAACTTTTTTGGCTCGCGTACCCCTAATTTTAAATTTTATCAGCCGCGTACCCCCAAACGACTTTTTTGTTTTAGTTAAAATACTTCACATACACACAGAAAACAAATTTGCTAATTTTCAACTGAAATTCAGTTGTTGCAACAAAAAATCGGGGGAAGCATTTGAATTAAGGGTGAAACAACTAAATATTGGTAGTTACAACAAAATTTTGTTATTACAACTGTATTTTAATCGAAACAACTATAAAATTCGTTAGCCAAATCAAAATATAGTAGCAGCAACCGAATTGTGAGTTAAAACAACTGAAAAATTCAGTTGGAAATTTATTTTTCTCTGTGTATTAATATTAAAGTAAATTTTGAAATTTTTTAATCAGCGGGTATATAATTTTTTTTAAGGATTTAGCGAGATCAAAAAAATTGGTTGTATTTTTTTGGAAAAATGTTCGCTCCTTAAGGGTGCATCTGAAAACGCGGATTTTGAGCTGATTTTTCTGCAGAGCAAAAACGGCTGAAAATATTGCAAATCTGATTTCACCAGTAGATTCTACACCAACTCTTAAAAAAAGTTCCAAAACCTATCACAGGGGGCGGAAATATAATGTTTTTATTTTTTTAATACGAGGGCAGATCAATAATAGCATGACTTTTTGAATGAAATACCGTCGCATATACAATGAAAAGGCATTTGGAGCTTAACAAGATGGTACCAAAATTTCCACACTATCACAACCCGTCTCAAAAATGCCCAAAAATACGTTTTTGAGAACTTTATCATAAACCTGACATCATAAAACAATTTGGAAACCATATTCGGAATCAGCATGAAAAGGTTAATCGAAAACTAGTGGCCAGATCTCAAAATATCATCCAAAAATATCAAAAAAAATGTTCTCTAAATTTCACATAAATACGTTGTTTGTGAACTTCCACCTCAACTTTCTTAAAAACCTGATATTATGAAAAACTTTGGAAGCCAGACAAATGTCCAAGTTACCATAGGTTGGTAACCGCTGGTCTAGCATATTCGGATTCTGCATAAAATTCTAAGAAAAAATGACGAACAAACCATGTCCCAAAAATCAGTTTTGACCCCCCCACCCCCCCCCCCCCCCATTTAAAAAAAAATAGTTTTGCACGATATACGCCTTTTTAGCTGCCCGGCTAAAAATGTTGTATATAATCATATATGATATCATATATGAGACCATATACAGTATCATATATAGTATCAAATATGGTCTCATATATGAACATATTCCAAAATTGGCGCTTATATAAGACACGGTCATATATGATCCAATATATGTGATCATATATTAGATCATATATTGAATCATATATTGGATAATATATTGAATCATATATGGGATCATATATGATGTTGTTTTAAATTTGTTTTACATTCTTTTTCATATTTTTTTTTTTTATTTTTTCATTTTAAACTATATGTAATAGATTATTATGTATATATTCACCAGAATTGCAAACGGTATACATACATAACTATAATTTAAAAATATTTTTTTTATTAATTTTGGTGTTTTCATAACCCTTTAATTTTATGATTTTCATTTTTTAGTTACTATCGTTTGCATTTTTGGTGAACATATAAAAACAAGTAAGAAAATTATAGTCGGTCAAGACCGACCATATAATACCCTACACCAAGGTTTCCCGGAAAATGGGTCCCATGGATCGATTAGATCTATATGTTGTAAAACCTTTAATAAGTAAAGAAAACACTCACAAATCAAATTTGAGTGAAATAGGCTTCTATTTGTTGACAATAAACCGCTTTAACTGAATATCGGGCGAAATTTTCACAAGGGGCCTGAGTCCAAAACTGGTCTGATGATTATCAGGTTTGATAAGGTTATTTAAGTACGCGTTTAACATACACAAACAAAATTTTAATTAAATATTTTCTATTTTCATGAAATTTGAGACATTTATGTGAAAATCGGGAAGGTGGTTTGTATGGGGGCTACAAGAAGAACTGGTCCGATTTCGGAATGATGATATGTGAAGACAAAACATGTTTACCATCCAAATTTCAAAGCGATACCTTCTACAATACGGTTATTAGAGTCATTTGAGCCAAAACTAAAGAGGACCTTTGTATGGGGGCTAGGTCTAAATATGGACCGATTTTTTCCAATTTCAATAGGCTTCGTCCTTGGGCCAAGAGAGACTTAAGTTTCAAATTTCAAGTCAATTGATTAAAAATTGCGACCTGTATCGTGTTTACACCGTTTACATGGACAGACAGACAGACGGACGGACGGACGGACAGACGGACGGACGGACGGACGGACATCGCTAAATCGACTCAAAAAGTGATTCTGAGTCGATCGGTATACTTAAAGGTGGGTACCAATATTTCGGGTAGTTACAAACATCAGCACAAACTCATTATACCCTGTACCACAGTGTGGTGTAGGGTATAATAAATAATTTAACTTATAGATATGAGAATACATTTTGATAGTCAACAAAATAAATTGAACATAAAAGATCTTATATATCAAGTTTTTCAATTGATATCGAAAGATGCGAACAAAGGGCTTATTAAAGGAACGTTGATTTCCTTTGTGTTTCTTGTTTTAGTGTTAATTCCGATTATCTTCAGACTTAGCGTTTTTGTTATGGTATAAGCCTCTTTTTTACAATATTTATAGTCAAAATCTAAAAAAGGATATAAAATAATATTAATATTTGAGATATTTCTAGAATTTTTATTGTATTAAAGTATTACCAACGATATCATTTGGTGCTAATAGGTTAATGATAACACGGATGTCATTTAACGAAGCAACCATCTACCTTTAAAGATTGGCTAGATACTGCTAGTTACATACATACATGTTGGAGTGGATTTTGTTAAGACCATGGGATGCTTAAGCCCATTGGATGCTAAAGACTATGGAATGCTTTTTAAGGAAAGATATATTGTCTTTCAGAAATCCATCTGAAAAAATATTAAAAATTATTACACATTTCTTTTTTATTCCAGCAAAAAAGAACTTGCTACTACTAAATGCATGTATCAAAATTCATAGCAAGCAAATAATTACTTAAGACTTCGATTAAAAGCAATATATTCAGTAGTATTTATTTTATCTTGCTGGGTTATGTTTGTAAGAATATTTGAAGGATAGGGATAAAAACTATTTCTACTTACATCATGTTTGTAAGGATATTTGAAGGACTGGGATAAAAACTATTTCTACTTACATCATGGTGACAATGTGCCAGATTGTCACTTTCGCTTATAGACAGCTTTCTTGTAATTGTATAAAAACGTTGTCCTTCCTAAATCGTTACTCAACCTTAAAACTGATCGTTCTTTTCATTTCGATTTGCTATGGCGATAGTAAGCGATTTCAAAATAGTTTGTGGTGTTGGAACCGTAGTGATAACGTTATGGTCGTGCATATGCCCTCTGCTCCAAGTTAAGCGAGCTTAACGTACCTCCGCATAGTTAAATTTTCTAGTAACTCGGTCTTCAAACTTCTTATACATACGTTCTTTCCATTTCCAATTTGCTACAGTAAGGGATTTCAAAATAATTTATAGTGTTGGAATCGTAGTGATAACATTTTTGGTGGTGCATATGTCCTCTTCTCCAAGTTGAGTGAGCTTAACGTTACTCGGACTCAAAACTGCTTATACGATCTAGCATTCCAATTTGTTATGGCGACATTAAGGGATTTCAAAATAGTTTGCAGTATTGCAATCGCAGTGAAAACATAATGGTGGTGCATATGCCCTCTCCACGAAGTTGCACGAGATTAACGAAGCTGCGTAGTTTAATTTTCTTCAACATCAAAGCACTCTATATTATTGTATTTGCGACATATGTTCATTTACTCCCCAGCAAAAATTGGCATTACTAGTAATGGGTTTTGTAATCCGAAGCAGATGTTAATAAGTAGTTACTTATTGAATGAAATAGTAATTATTTTAACAACCCGGGTAAAAATGAAATATATATGATCATATATGAAGATATATGGATCATATATGGATTTATATAACCATATATTATCATATATGCCTCCATATATGTTCATATATGATCTGATCCGAAAATTGGCCCGATATGACCTCATATCGGGCCAATTTTCGGATCAGATCATATATGAACATATATGGAGGCATATATGATAATATATGGTTATATAAATCCATATATGATCCATATATCTTCGTATATGATCATATATATTTCATTTTTACCCGGGAAGGGCGTGAGACAAAAATAAGTAGTGAAGAGTATGGAGATAAATAAGTAGTTACTGACTCGGATTACTAATAAGGAATAAAAACCCATTACCAATAAGAAGTAAAATAATTAGTTAATTAAAACTTTTAAAATTTAACTTGTTTTTACAATAAATTAAAAATTGCGTAATTTTTATTAAGTTTTTAAGTACTTTTTAAATTAATTGAATTGTAAAGGTTAAAAACTGCAAGTTTATGGAGATATTATTACTTAGAGGTGCTTTTATAACATATTACTGAGAAGTAGTTACATTTGGGCTTAAAATAATGTTAATGGTAATGGGTACTCATTATAAATAATGTACTTGGTAATGATTACTTTTCACAACTCATTACCATGTTTTTGCTGGGTCATTTTGAATATGATCTTGTTTTGGAATAAAATGTCCAGGCTTATACTTGTTATGACGATGAACTGGAAAAAATAATACATATGATTTTAAAATTCTAAATTCATTTCAAATTCTCATAAAAACTTACCTTTTCCATTTTCTTTATATAAAAGTAACATTTTTAATCAGAATATTTTGCAACTAGGAAACAATATTTTTTAAATTATTGATACGAATCGGTATTAAGATATAAATATGGTAATAAAATATAATTTCAATCGTACAAAACTTTTATTTTGTAATTCCGGTTGATATTTTCATACACATGCACTAAAATTTAACATTTTATGATAACATATATGTTTCCATATATGATATCATATATGGCACATATTTTATATACGGCCACATATATGGGATCGTTTCTTGCATATATGGTCACATATATGTTTCCATATATTTCATATATGATCATATAAAGATCTATATATAAGCATATATGAACATACACATTTATTTTTAGCCGGGTGGGCTTATTATTTGGAATATATTGTTTTACTAATAAACGTTGCTTTTGTTTTGTATTAAGAGGTGTATCGGTATTTTTGGGTACGGGGAATCCATATTTGATATTTATTTTGCTCTAAACCGCCGCTAGAGGGCGCTAAAAAAACAAAAATCTGGACTTGGATCTTCAAATATTTTTTTTATTATGAAGGCAGATACTCTAAGGAGACATTCCCATTTACAGTTTAATTTAATTCCAAAAACTCGCGACTTAAATTTTTTTTAAATCCACAAAAAATTTAAAAGTGGTGTAGTTTGAAGAGCTATAACTTCTTAAGTAAATATCGGATTTTTGTAATCAAAATTGAAATTGAAAGCTTAAGTCCTCTTCTGTAAGCGTAAAAGTTAAAAAATTGTGTCATTAAAAAATTGTATTTTTTATGCAAATGCTAGTTTTGAGTTTATTTTCCTTAACTTTTATTCCTTTTGATTTTTTTTTTTAAACTAACATATTATTCAATTTGCCATTTTAAGAGAAAATATCAGTTATCATTTTCATGGGACACAAAGATCTTTTATTTTTAATATATTTTTTTTTTAAATTTGGATAATTCTTTTTCCATATAAAAATAAAAAATGGTAATTATTTTTTGTTTTTAACAATTTTGTAAATAATGCCTCTGTTCTGTCTTTCACAACTTTTCAATTCACATGAAAATTTCCGAATGACATGAAATTGGGTTTGGTGTTTTGTTGTTTACGATTTCATTCCAAGTTGAAATCAAATAACTAAAATTTAAACAATTATTAGGGAAAAAGTGCGTTCGTTTTACTTTCACCAAACTTTAATTATTTGAAACAAACCGAAAAAAAAATTCGGATGTGAAATCTAGAACACCAAAAAAATGCGGAAATTTTCACTTTCACATTTTTTATGTGAATTGTTTTTTTTGGAACAGCGGCCTAATGAAATTGGGTTTGTTTATCAATATACTTTAAAGAGCCATAACTCCTTAAGTGAATATAGGATTTCCTCTACTTTAAACTAAAAAGTTCAAAAAAATTTCTCAATACAAAAATTAATTTTAAATGCAAATGAAATTTTTGAGTGCATTAAAATTCACTCTTTTATTGCCACAATTATTTTTAACTTTTTTGTTTAAAGTAGAGGATTTTAGATTTTAATTTCAATTTTGATTATAAAAATCCGATATTTACTTAAGGAGTTATAGAGCTTCAAAGTACATCGATAAACAATTTGAAAATCCTAAAATCATTTAATAACAAAATTAAAAAAAAAAAATCTTTTTATATGGGCGTAATTTAAAAAATATATTAAAAATAGAAGACTTTTGTGTCCTATTAAAAACTGATTTTTGAGACATGGTTTGTTCGGCATTTTTTCTTAGAATTTTATGCAGAATCCAAATATCCTAGACGATTTTGTCAAAAATTTTGCTCCGAACAATTCACTCCGCTCTATTATATATACCTTCTATCACTAGAGTGGAGGGTATAAAAAAAATGTGTAAAATAACATTAAATCCCCAAAAATAAAATTTCGGAGAGAAAAAATAAATTTACAATTTTTTTTGTAAAATATTAGCTTCGAGGAGAAATTTTTTTTGGAGATTTACAAAAAATTTGTTAAATTTACAAAAAAAAAACGTGTAATTTTACAAAACAAAATTGTAAACTTGCAGAAAATGATTGTTATTTTACAGAGAAAAAATAGAAAATGAAAAACAAATTCTAGATTAACAAATTATTAGGCTAAACTACTGTTTTTATGGTAAAAAAATATTGAAAAACTCGTTTATTGTAAAATTGTATATTTGCAAAACCAAAAAATTTAAATTTAGAAAACAAATTGTAGACTTACAAAAAAAAGTTGTAAATTTACAAAAAAAAAGTAGAAAATCAAAAAATAAAATTGTAAATTAACAAATTGTTTGGTTAAACTACAACTTTTCCAATTGTAATTCAGAAATTATCAATTGTATTTCAGAAATTATCAATTGTATTTCAGAAGTTATCAATTTTATGTCAGAATTTATCAATTGTATTTCATAAATTATCAATTGTATTACAGAAATTATAAATTGTATTTCAGAAATTATCAATTGTATTTCAGAAGTTATCAATTGTATTTCAGAAATTATCAATTGTATTTCAGAAATTATCAACTATATTTCAGAAACTAACCTTCGTAAAACAATTGAAAATTTCTGAAATACAGTTAATAATTTCTGAAATACAATTGATAAATTTTGAAATACAATTGATAATTTCTGAAATCCATTTTCCAGATATTTGCATTTAAATACCACATAAAAAACGCGAATTTTGTGGTTTTTAAGAAGGAACTACAAAGTTGTAGAAAGTAATAGCCATAAAATGGGACATGATTTTACATAAAATGGACCTCATGATTCTAAATCCGCGTCCCAATTTCTCTATAGCTTTTCGTTTTCGAGATATTCGCTATTGAAATTAAAAAGATGCGATTTATAAGCATTTTTGTGGCTCCACTGTTAAATATTATTGCGTTAATGCCGAAAGCTAATGGTGGATTTTATATATGGACCTGTAGAATCCAAATTTGTCATCCAAAATTCTGTAGCTTGTTTAGTTTTCGTATTATTCGCGTTTAAAAATGTGCCCAATATGTGCCAATTTTGTAAGACAAAAAATACATTAAAAATCAATTTTTTTATTTTTTGACCCTACACTAAGAAAATTATGTCATTAACTGTTTGTAGGTTATTTGAAAAAGTAATCAGTAAAGTTATTTTAAAAGAAAAATCAGTTATTTTTTAAAGGATTTAATTTTTTTTCTATTTCTGTAGTTAAAAAAAATAATTTGCTGTCTAAAAAATGAATTTTCTGTTACATTCAATTTCGGCAGTAAAAAATTTCTTCTATAGTTTTACTGTTTTTCACTACAAAATAAGTGAATATTCACTAGTTTTTTAATGTTTTGGTTAGTCATTAAATTAACATTTAAAATTGACTGTAATGTGTTTTTATTTTAAATGAAAAAACAGTGGAATGGTTTTTAAATAAAATTTCATTTGTTTTAAGTGAATATTCACTGGAATTTACCTACATAATTTTTTGAGTGTACATTTTTAGACAATGTAAATTTTTAAATACTGTATATAAATGCATTTTTTTTTCGAAAAATATTTTTGGGCATAAGTGTTTTTTTGATATCTCTCATAGTTTTCGAGAAAATTCAAATATTGTTTTTTTTTTTCATAAAACCGCGATTTTTGCAATAAGTGCTAGATCGTAGATTTTGATTTATGTTACTTTATTTTTCCTTACACATTCCAAATATATATTTAAAAAAAATTACGGTTTTCGCACTTTTAGGTTAAAACTGTCTCGGACTACCCGTGTCATTTTTAAAATTAGACACAAGCCTAAAAAACTGTATCATGTTTCAACAAAATATAAAAAGATTTGAAAATTTTGCATAATTTTCAAAAAGACATGCAAAGAAACAGCAAATATTTTTATTTTATAAAACAACAAACATTTTAAAAAATATATAATTTTATAAAAATTTTTACTTAACATTTGTTACAAATAAACTTAAACATAAATGTTAGTCTAGTCTTGGTAGACTTAAAAATACCAAGATTCTTTATCTTGCAATTGACATATCTTGGCTAAGTTTAACAATAGTCTGGTGCTACACATTCTTTTCTTGCATTCAGTAAGTAACCAGGAATACACTCACAACCTTCATAAGTTTGCGATTTACAAAACCTGTCCTTTCTCAATGGCTTAAAACATTCGGCGGGACAATGCGTTCCGTGGAGTGTATATCTTTGATTTTGGGGACATTCGTATTCTTAAGAAAAATTAAAAAAATTATACATTTTAATTGGTTATTCGTTGATTTGAAAATCCTGTTAAATTAAACTTACCATCTGCTAGAATTACTGTCACAAATATAATTGCAACAAATATAAAGAATATTTGTTTTAAGTATTTAGCCATATTTTAAACTTTTTTGTTCTATTTAAATTTTTTTGTTCTATTCCGTTTGGATTTTTTTAATTATTTTATGAATGGCAAATAACAAGTGTTTTATTAAAATACAGATTCCATTGCTTTTATATTTTGTTTCTATAAATCTTTGATAAGCAAATACACATGAACTCTAACGTAGATTTTTTATTACTGATAACACTGTGATAGTCGCAAAAATTAACAAGCTGTACAGTGTACACCCTGCTGGTAAAGCTAATTCGGGTAAGCTGAATTCAATGATGATAGTTGTTTTTAGAAGTTAGCGCTCGTATTCGAGATATTGCGATTTAAAATTGTAAAGCCAAAGTACTACAAAAATTTAATTTGTATGCTATTAGGATAGTTTTTATATATAAATTTAGAAAATAAATTTTTTTACGCGAATAAAAATTTTCCGCTAAAAAAAGGAAAAAATCCGTGAAAAAAAATTCCGCAAATATTTTTTTTTGTATAGTCATATACAAAGTCATATATATATATACACTAAGAAAATTATGTCATTAACTGTTTGTAGGTTATTTTAAAAAGTAATCAGTAAAGTTATTTTAAAAGAAAAATCACTTATTTTATAAAGGATTTAATTTTTTTACTATTTCTGTAGTTTAAAAAATATAACTTACTGTCTTAAAAACGAATTTTCTGTTACATTCATTTTCGGCAGTAAAAAATTTCTTCTATAGTTTTACTGTTTTTCAATACAAAATAAGTGAATATTCAGTAGTTTTTTAATGTTTTGGTTAGTCATTAAATTAACATTTAAAATTGACTGTAATATGTTTTTATTTTAAATGAAAAAACAGTGGAATGGTTTTTAAATGAAATTTCTTTTGTTTTAAGTGAATATTCAGTGGAATTTACCTACATAATTTTTTGAGTGTAAAGTTTACACTAAAAAAATGTATCTTTTTTAAAGCATGTTGAACTTAATTTAAAACAAGTAGAAAAGTTAAATTCGACTTTGCGGAATCTATAAATACCCTCCACAATGCCTTATTAAAGGATAGTTCATTATTAAGGTGAAAAAAATTAACAACTTTGATTAAAAATATTTTATTTTGAGTAAAAAACTCGTTTTTGTCATTAAAAAAAAATACTAATTTTTTTTTTTTGAGTGTACAACTTTTTTCGAGTGTAAAGTTTTTTTTTTGCTGTAAAAATATTTCTGAGTGAATGCACGTACGTATAGTGTTTGGGATCCGGGAATTCCCGGAAAAAGACTGACGGGAATTCCCGGAAATTTTTTTAATTTTTCCCGGGAAATCGGGGAATTTTATAAAATAAACCATTTTACATAAAAAAACGTTTATTTTAATTTAATTTTAAATATTTTTTTTTTACATATAGGTGTAATTACATTTGCTATTTTCTGTAGTTTTTCTATTTGGAAGAACAGTGCAAATATATCGCTCCTTTACTTGTATAGTGTCATAACTAAAAAAATGCGTTTTTTGAGTTAATGATGCAGAATTATTCGTTATATCGTGCTTTATATTGTGTCAAAAATTCGTATTAATATCTTTTAAACTCACCGTTTGAGAAGAGTACACGCCATTATTACATTTTCTATGTACCGGCCTTGTTCAATTAAAAACTAGTTTCAATAGTAAACTTTAAACGGGTTTTCTGCAAAATCAAATATTTTGAGTTGTGACACTATACAAGTAAAGGAGCGATATATTCAAAGGAAAACTGACTAAGTGTAAAAAGTATGGGGTCATTATTAGTGAAATCAATCATGAATATTCTTGACCCCCTCCGATATTGATGAAATTTGGTTAAGTTCTTACACTACGTAAAAAACTAACAAATACAAATTTTCAGCCCTCTAAGTCAACAGGGGCCGAAAATACGGAGGGTCAAAATTTCCCCCAAAATCTCCCAGTCGCGACACTTTACACCGTAAAAACTTAATATCGTTGGTTCAATTATAGCTAGAAAGCCCATTTTTGGTTTGTTTTGAAGCTCATAATATGCTCTATAAGACCTACCATAACCAAAAAATTTTCAAAAAAAATAAGGGTTACCTCCCTTATTTTAAGGTCGTGATAAAGGGAGGAGAAAATGGGGATGATGGTATCCCCCGATTTTTTGTTTACTTGATAAACTTATAGAGAAAGTCCTAAAGAATATACTCTAAAATTTTTAAGTTGGGACAACATTGGGATCACTCAAAATCAAAATTTTTCACAATTTCCCCTAAAATCTCCAAATCGCAACACTCTTGAACCTTAAAAATGTAATATCATATGTGCTATTGTAGCTACAGAGTCCATTTTTGTTTGTTTTAAAGCTTATAGTACGCTCTACAATACCTACCTTAACCAAAAAATTTTAGAAAAAAAGTAAGGGTGCTCCCCTTATTTAAAGGTCGTGGCAAAGGGTGGAGGAAATGGGGGGAAAGTACCCCCCGATTTTTTTTTTTACTTGGTATTCTCAAAGTGCAAGTCCTAATGAACATATCCTAAAATTTTTATGTTGGGACAACAATCAGATCGACCAAACTCAAAATTTTTCACAATTTCCCCCAAAATCTCCAAATTGCGACACTCTTGACCATTACAAATTTAATATCGTGGACTGTATTGTAGCTACAGAGTCCATTTTTGGTTTGTTTTAAAGCTCTTAATATGCCCTACAATATTACTATTACAAAAAAAAAATAAAAAAAATTAGGGGTGCCTTTTGTATTATAAGATCGTGGCAAGGGGTGGGGGAAATCGGGGGATAGTATCCCCCAATTTTTTTTTTTACCTTATTTTTTTTTTAAGAGTAAGTTCTAGAGAGCATATCCTGAAATTTTTATCTTGGGACTCCAATGGGAGGCGCAAGAATGTCGCGATTTGATGATTTTGGGGGAATTGATTTTGGTCGATCCCATTGTTGTCCCAACATAAAAATTGTAGACTATGTTCATTAGGACTTACACTTTGAGAATCCCAAGTAAAAAAAAAATCGGGGGATACTTCCCCCATTTCCTCCATCCTTTGGCACGACTTTCAAATAAGGGGGGCACCAATTCCTTTTTTTGGAAAATTTTTTGGTTTTGGTATGTCTTGTAGAGCGTATTGTAAGCTTTAAAACAAAAAAAAAAATGGCTCTGTAGCTACAAGAGCACTTATGATATTAAATTTTTAAGGTTAAAGAGTGTTGCGATTTGGAGATTTTGGGGAAAATTGTGAAAAATTTTGATTTTGAGCGATCCCATTGTTGTCCCAACTTAAAAATTTTAGAATATATTCTTTAGGACTTTCTCTATAAGATTATCAAGCAAAAAAAAAAATCGGGGGATACCATCCTCCCCATTTTCTCCTCCGTATATCTCGAGCATAAAATAAGGGAGGTAACCCTTATTTTTTTTCGCAAATTTTTTGGTTATGGTAGGTCTTGTAGAGCATATTATGAGCTTCAAAACAAACTAAAAATGGGCTTTCTAGCTATAATAGAACCAACGATATTAAGTTTTTACGGTGCAAAGTGTCGCGACTGGGAGGTTTTTGGGGGAAATTTTGACCCTCCGTGTTTTCGCCCACTGTTTACTTAGAGGGCTGAAAATAAGTGTGCATTAGTTTATCACTTAGTGTTACAACTAAACCAAATTTCATCAAAATCGGAGGGGGTCACGAAAATTTTTAGCTATTTTTGATTGATTTCACTAAGACTGACCCTATGACAATATCATGAAAAAATTTAAAAACTCAAAAAATATACGTCGGTTAATGATAGTTTTGCTAAGACTGTCAAAAAAATATAAAAGTTTTTAACCACAACTATATTAGTTTTTGCTCGAATAACGCAGTTCTAAAGTTTTTTGCGATTTTTTGCTATTTTTTACGATTTTTTGTGGGGAAAAAAGTTACAATATTTTTTTGTTTTTATTGTATTTCAGAATTTTTAACTTTTATTTTTTGATTTTTTATGTTTTAATTGATTGTTTATCTGTAATAAAACTGTTTTTAATAAAAAGTTGGTCTCGAGATTCCCGGGAATCCCGGGAAATAAATTATTTTTTTCCCGTTTCCCGGGAAATTGAAAAGTCCGGGAATTCCCAAACACTAGTATGTACACAAAATATTGACATTTTTGTAAAAAAAAAAAAATTTTTTTTGCGTGTAAAATTTTTTTTGAGTGTAAAATTTTTCGAGTGTAATTTTCAAGTTACCAATGCTTTTAAAACTAAACAAGTTTAAAAAGTATTGCCTTAAAACTTAACAAGTTTGAAAGCATTGCTAAGTTACCACCAATACTTTTAAAACTTGTTTACCATGTGGCATTAAAGAAGAACCCAATCTGAAATTCGGGGTTTTGCACTGTGGCCGAAATCACTGATCTAGCGGCGCTTAAGTCAAAATTAAAAAATTAAGATCGATAAATGTTTTTACACTGCATCGTTTACCTATACTTTACAGACAAAATTTACGTTTTTACTTTTGTTTTGCTTTCAATATTCGCACAGCTGTAAGCTGTCAAATATTCATTTTCTGCAGCAAGTGTATTAAAGGAATTTGGGGCCTAATTACTCAATGAGTTTTTCTTGACACTTTTAAGTCAATTGTTTATACATTTTGGCCAAAAAGTTTTAATTGGAAGTAAAAGGTATGTTTTAACTAAAAAATAAATGTTTGTGGCCTGTGTGTATCTAGTTTATTATTAGTGCAATATAGAAGTTGAGATTTGTGATATAAACTGTAGTTTCATGGACTGCAACTTTTGAAATTCGATCGTATTCGGTTCAATTCCTGTTTTGTTTATTATTTTGGGTTATTTTTGTTGTGACGTTTCAGTATGGCGTGCTAGTTCGCGCAAGTTGTTCAGTTTTTTAGGGTCCATCTGCCTGTCCAAATAAGCAGTATAAACGCGATACAGACCACAATTTTCAATCGATTTGGCTCAAATTTGAAATTTCAGATTTTTTATCGAAAGAACAAAACCTGTTAAATTTTTGACAAAATCGGTTTATGTTATCCCATAGCCCCATGTTAATTTTCCCTTCCAGTTTTACTTAAAAAGCCCTAACAATAGTATTTCAACAAATATCCTCTTGAAATTCGACTGCTAAATGTTTTTTGTAGCCATAAATAATCACTATAAATTTTAACGGAATCGGAACATTTTAACTCCTAGTCCGCATACAGACCACCCTCCCGATATTCACATAAATTTCCCAAAATACATAAAAACCCTGAAATAAATAAATATGGTTCAAAATTAAATTCTTTATAAGTTTTATAATGTCAAATATGCATTGGGCTTTATTATTTTACATTTCCGAATTAAGCGCCGCTAGATTGGGTGTTTCGGCCACTGTGCACTGGACCGATTGAGCTGAAATTCAATACTAAACAGACCTGGGGAACGGAAAAGATAAATGCCACATTTCAGCAGTCTCATTATTGTCTTTTGAAAGTTATACACAGATCAAAATAAAAAAAATATTTGAGTAAACTTTTAATACTATTGAGTAAAAAATTACTCAATTTTGCACCAGTAAATTTTTAATTGGCACAATTAAAAATTTACTCAAAATTTATCTATTTATTTTTTTAAAAAGTTTTAAATTTGTATACAAAAAAAAAAAAAAGCAAAAAAAACTTGTTTTTTCAAACTTTACCAAACACATTTATGTCTCGAAAACATAGGAAAATTTTATAAAGACGATTACAAACTTTCATTTACATACACAAAAAACTATAAACTAAACGAGAATTTAAAAAACTATGAGAGTTTAAAAAAATTAAAAAAACTATTAAATTTTTATTAAATTATTTACTTAAATTATTTTTAAAATTTTAAAGTAAATTTTTAATTGCGTCAAATAAAAAATTACTCAATTTTTGTTTTTAAATTTAAACAAGTGATTACTCAAATTTGTTTCCCCCATATTTTTTTCTCTGTACAAATAAAACAAACCTTGTCAAATTACTAAAAAAAAGCTCGTAAAGCCATTTTACCAATATTTGACAGTTTTCCTAGTTTTTTAAGCTCAGCAAATTTTCGATCGAAATTTACATTGTTTTTGTAATATTACAAATTTTCAAGGTAATTTTACAAAAAAAAAAAATCTAGTGAATTCACGAGAATTCCTTGTAAGTTTTATTGCGCGCCAAAAAAGTTGTAAATTTACAATTTTATTGGTAAAAATCTTGTTAAATTACAAGAAAGTTCGTCATTTTTACTAGGAATTCTCTTAAAATAGGAGGTAGCAAAAAATCTAATAAAGTCACGAGAACTCTGTTCAAATTTTATTGCGTAAAAAAAATTAAATTTACAATTTTATTGGTAAAAACCTTGTAAATTTACATAATTAATGGTAAAAAACTTGTAAAATTCTAGAAATTCTTGTCAAATAAGAGCAAAAAAAGGAAGTCGAAATAGGGGTTAGGTATGTTCAAGAAAAATGTTAGGGGCAGAAAATTATTAGAGGTTCGTCTCACATTGCACCCCTCCAGGTGAGTTTCTAGGGCAGTTGTGGGGCTTTTTGTGGACTTTTACCTCTTTACTTTGACCCCGATTAGGGGCCATGCTTTCTTTTTCAAACCTATAAAAATAAGAGGGTATCGCGGATCAAAATCGAAAACTGGTTAGCTATCCCACGCCTAATAGTGCAAATTAAAGACCCGCTTTTTGTGTTCCAAAGTTCAAAAAAAAATTTTTCATAGATATCCCACTCGCATCCCACTAAGCGACCCCATAGCTCTTAAAGGAAATGACCGAAGCTTTCTTTTGATTAAAAAAACGGCCCGATTTGAGGAAAAAGTCAAAAAAGTTTTAGATTTTTTAAAAAAAAAATCAAAAATTTATTTTTTTATTTTTTTATAATTTTTTTTCGAAAGACTGAAGAAATAGCTATGTCAAATTTCGACCCCCTCTAACTCAGAGAGTCCTTGACCGATCTCGCTGAAAAATTGTGTCTGAACTACTATCCAATAGAAATAACTTTGGTGCAAATTTCATCCCGATATCGGTATCAAAAGTTGTGTCAGTTGACACGAAAACCCCCATTTGTTTTAAAGTTGTTTTGCTTGATTTTAATATTTTTTTGTTTTTAGTGTAAAACAATATTTTGAGGTGCTACAAACGGCAAAAAAAACATGTGTACCGTAAACTTCTGAATAGATTATATGAATAGCCCTATATGGAACTTAGAAAATTGCGTTTTTTTCAAATATTTGAAAAATGGATTAATTTGTGGCGAGTTGCCTTGATTAAATATTTATCACCAAGGAGAGGACTTTCATGCAAATGCATGTTTTTTCCCTTTGGTCATAGAACAGCACAGACAATATGTCTTTGCGAATTAAACAATTTGCTTTAAAATGGCATCGATTCGTTAGTGGATATTTTTGCATATTTTGCTTAAAATGCATATTTTTGCATATTTTGCCAATATTTCGCTATAAATGCATATTTTTAGGTCATATTTTGTATAAATTTTAGTTTTTTAGCTATTTTTTTGGTATTTTCAGCTATTTTAAAGATTTTTTTACGATATTTTTTTTTTTGTATTGAAGAAATTATAAATTTTTTTTTTAATAATTTATATTTTTTTAATAACATTTTATACACACTGTATATATGTTTATCTAAGCTTAAAATGCGAGACTGAATTCTGTTAGGGGGTTTTTTTTAAATAAAAGTAAAAAAACAAGTGGATATTTATGGTTTTTAGAGCATATTTTACGATTTTTAGTGCATATTTCAAGACTTTTTAGTGCATATTTTAGGCGCCTAAAACATAGTTTTTTAGTGCATGAAGGTCCTGTCCCTGTTTATCACATTAAAACGGAATGCACCAGAATCTCAAAAATTTACATTTTTATATGGTTTTGTATGGGCTATCAATTATTTTTTTTTTTTGGAAAATTTTTAGAACCCGGTCTGAATTTTTTTAAAAAAGTCAATTTATCAAAAATCCGGCCACTTTTTTTAAAAGTTTAGATGTTTGTCCATCCACTCAAAAAAATCAGATACGCGTTTTTCGTTTTTTTTTTTTTCGAGAAAATCGCATTTGAATTTTAAATTTCTTAACAATTTAGTAATTTGCTTGTATTTTCTTGTTTCATCATAGCGTATGAGTAATATTTATGCAATTAATAATACTCATTCGCAACGTTAAAACAAGAAAATACAAGCAAATTACAAAATTGTTATAAAATTTAAAATTCAAATGCGATTTTCTCGAAAAAACGCTTTTTTGAATTTTTTTGTGTGGATGGACAAACATCCAAACTTAAAAAAAATAAATTGGCCTGATTTTTGATAAATTGACGTTTTTAAAAAATGGAAAATTTCAGAACGGGTTCTGAAAATTTTCCAAAAAAAAAAATTAATCGATAGCCCATACAAAACTATATAAGAATGTAAATTTTTGAGATTGTGGTGCATTCCGTTTTAATGTAATAAATATTTAATCAAGGCAACTCGCCACAAATTTTACCATTTTTCAAATTAGACCAGTTTTTGAAAATTTGAAAAACCAAAAACGCAATTTTCTTAGTTCCATATAGGGCTATACAAACAACCTATTCAGAAATTTACGGGGCACATGTTTTTCTGTAGCGGGACATTTGGTGTGGAATGCCTCATATACCCTCTATCACTAGAGTGGAGCGTATGAAAAAGCAGTGCATAAAAAAATGTCATAGCAAAAATTGCTGCTATCAGCAGTGCTGCCAGAAGTGACGATTTTTCGTCATTTTGACGATTTTTTCACGAAATTTTGCAAAATGACGACTGAAGATTTTCTGATTTGAGTCCCATACATTTTGACGATTTTTTGTAACTCCTCTTTTATTCACAATAATCAAAATTTGCAACTTTTTTTAATTTTACAATGTTTTAAAAACAAAAATTAAATGAAATTCGATTAAGATAAAATACAGAAGAAACCAACACTTAAAAAATTATGTCGTTTTAAAGTCATTCATTTTTGCTCTGTTTGAAAAAATAAATGATTATTCTTTTAATTTAATTTTAATTGTTGCTATTTTTACATGAAATTTTTTTTTTAATATTTGAATTCCCAGTGAACTAGCATACTCTCTAGTGACTCTAAAAATGGAGCAAATATTTAAAATTTTTGTATGAAAACGATTTATCCAAGAAAAAAAACCCTCTTTTTAGACTCAAAAACTAAAACTCAGAGAATAATTGGAGTCTTTATCGATAAATTTTCAAACAAAATACTTGTTACGTTCATTTAAGCTCTTTTTAGTCAGTTTTTTTGGGGTGTTTTCGAAGGCTTATTTTTAGCTCCAAAAAGATGAGTTTTTTGACAAAAAATGTTTGATACTAAATTTTTTTTTTTAATGTATCCTTTTAAAATTTAAAAAAAGGGCCTGAAAAAAACATTATTTTGTGTCTTAACGGTGTCTTATTTTGAAGCATTCTAAAGTTCTAAAACAAATTACACTTGTAGTTTGTTTTCTTTAGTAAAAATAAATGTAAGAAATTTTATTTGTTTAAGATTTACTGATATTTTTTTTATCAGCAGTTAAAATTGAATGTTGCTGTCTGTTGAAACAAATGAAAAATCGAATGACTTTCAACTATTTTGTAACTTGTTTTAAAAGAAAATTCCTTTTTATTTAGCTAAAAAATATTTTGTGTAAGTAAATTTACAAAATTCATTAAACAAAAGTGGACAGAACAAATTTTATTGTGCGCTTAAAAATTTTAATATATCAAAAAAAGTGTTTTTTAAACATTTTTTAAACAGACGATTTCTTGACGACTTTTTTGAAAACTTTTGACGATTTTTTTTCCAAATTTTGACGATTTTTCACAAAAAAAGCCTGGCAGCACTGGCTATCAGGTTTTCACATGAACCGCTTTTTACAACAAGTTTATATGCTATCAAATATCAGCTCTTCTTCAATAAGCATCGTTTTAAGGGTATGCTCTATTTCTGTCATTTTCGGGACATGCTAATATGCATTTTAAATTTATCAATAAAATACTGGCTCGGAAATTCCTCCTATGATTATAGTAATTTTCTATAAAAAATGCCTCTGAACAGTAGTTGGAGATTTCCAACTAATCAAATAATATTTGTAAAATATTTGTTATCAGTAGGGGAAGTACTTTCGTAAAAATAAAATTTAAAGAATTTGCATTTTAATCGAATTTAAATTTTATTTCCATACAAGTTGTTTTGTTTTGTTTTGTATTTTGTAATGAAAATCCCTTAATTATAAATTCAGAAAAAACGGTTTATGAAAATATTTTATAGCAAAAATTTCGGCTATCAAATTTTCGCACAACAACTTTATATGTTATTGCAAAAGTATTTTCGCAGCTACGTTTTTGCCGAATTTTTAACTCAAGGATTTCCAGTACCAAAACAAATTTCAACATCTCACATAAAAATCTGTAATGAATACTTCTGAAGCTTCTGAAACCGGAAAATTCTTGTATTTTACCAAATACTTATTTTTAGTTAAATTACTCAAAAGTTTTGGTTTTTTTTTTGCGTTTGAAAACTTTTTTATAAAAAAATGTCTTAGAATTTGAGAATTTTTCTATAGTAAAAACTCCCTCAGAATCTGACTTTTTTATAGAAAAAAATTATAAAAATCTGAGACCTTGCTATAAAAAATATTCTGAGAATATTCTATAAAATAATGTCGCAAAAATGTCTAATTATTTGTGAATTTTTTTTATGAAAAAATGTCTGATAAATTTTCAGATTCTGAGATATTTTTCCAATAAAAACGGTTCCTGGAAACAATATGTAACCTAAAAGTGCTACCACCAGAAATTTTATTTTGGAATATGTATTTGCGATAAATTTCAAAACCATCGATCGAAAAACGCACTTAAATTGCAAAAAAAAAATATATTCACAAGATTGATTTTGCTCTCCTGATTCCAAATTATCTTACCAAAATCCCCGGTCGGACCCTACTGATTTGTGATATTTATAATAAGAATTCGACTATTTTTCAAGATTCTTCGTACCAAATTTGCACTCAATATCAATAAAATGACAATATTTCTGAAGTGGTCTTTGTCTTATGGTTGTTCAAATTCTGGAACGCCACTAGGCATTTACTGGAATAAATCCAGGCAACAATATTCACAGTCGTTGTTAATTTTTAAGAATACTCTGATATTAAACACATTTGCACTTACCACAAGATAACAAAAAGTCTATTATTTTATTTTATTTTATTTTATTTTATTTTATTTTATTTTATTTTATTTTATTTTATTTTATTTTATTTTATTTTATTTTATTTTATTTTATTTTATTTTATTTTATTTTATTTTATTTTATTTTATTTTATTTTATTTTATTTTATTTTATTTTATTTTATTTTATTTTATTTTATTTTATTTTATTTTATTTTATTTTATTTTATTTTATTTTATTTTATTTTATTTTATTTTATTTTATTTTATTTTATTTTATTTTATTTTATTTTATTTTATTTTATTTTATTTTATTTTATTTTATTTTATTTTATTTTATTTTATTTTATTTTATTTTATTTTATTTTATTTTATTTTATTTTATTTTATTTTAAATTTTCAATTTTTCAATACATTTTTTGAAAGTCGATTTTAAAAACAAAAATGTCTGCGAATTTTGTACTCTTGCCCAAAACATTAAATCATGATAATTTTTTGCGGAAAATTTGGGTGTACTTGTCAAAGCAATGTTTTTATAAAAAAAATAATGTTATATTACTTTGCTATTCCATGCAAAACGAATTGAAATATCAGTCGAGGACCCCATTAAGAAACCAAAAGAGCTGTACATTTCGTAAGTGAGTGCAAAAATAAGTACAAAAAAGTGTTTTTACATTTTGGAGAGTATAAAAGATTCGGCACCAAAGAATATAACACTCTCACTTGTTTTATGTACATTTGATAAACAAATGGAAAATTTTTATGAGAAAAGCTTAGACTTGGTGAAAAAGTAGCTTTAAAAAAAATGTTTTTTTTTTCACGAAAAACAAAATTATGTTAAAAAAATTAATAAACCCAATATTTTTGGTGAAAAAAAAATTTTGATGAAAAAAAGTTTTTGATGATTTGTTTTGATTTTTGTGTAAAAAAAATTGATGAAAAAAAAAATATAAAAAAATTTTTTGGTGAGTAAAAAATTTGTTAAAAAAAATTTGATGAAAAAAAATATGATAAAAAACAAGTGAGAGTGTTAAATTTGGCTGTGCCGAATCTTTAATACCCTCCAACATATAAAAAAAACATTAAAAAAAAAAATTCAAGAGGCGTTTTTTTTGGGGGGGTCAGTAGGGGTCATTGGGGGACACATAAACCCATACGGTAAATGTCTAAAAATTAATTTATTATTCTTTTGGAGCTTAAGTAATACAATTTTATCATTATTTAAAAACATTTTTAATATCCACGCCCACAAATGGGGGCGGGCAAAAAAAAAACGTTTTTTTTTTATTTCCTGGGTCCAAGTGCAGGACCTTGAACTTTTTCTGACATCAAATTGTTTCATTTGCTCAACAAAAATACAAAAAGACCTGTGAAAATAAGGGGTTTTTCAGAGATTGGTTAAGTTCTTCAAGGGGGAACTTTTTTCCCCCTGGTCCGATTTTGCCCATTTACGAACTTAAACTGCCTAGGACCAAAACACATATTCCTGCCAAACTTGACGAGTCTATCTCTTTTATTTTGGACTGCATCGTGTCTTATACAGACGGACGGACGGACATACGGACATTCTAGAAAAGTCTTAGAATGGATCATAGATCAATAATATATATACTTTATGGGGTCCCCGACCGATATTTCGATGCGTTACAAACGGAATGACAAAGTGAGTATACCCCCATACTGTAGTTGGAGGGTATAAAAATTATGGAAAAAAATTTTGATGAAAAAAACAATTTTATGAAAAAAAAAATAATGAAAAAAAAAAAATAATGAAAAAAAATTGATGAAAAAAAAAATTGATGAAAAAACAAAAAAATTGAAGAAAAAAAAAAATTTTTGATAAAAAAAAAAATTTTGATGAAAAACAAAAATTGATGAAAAAAAAATTAATAAAAAAAAAAAAATTTGATAAAAAAAAAAATTATTGAAAAATAAAATTTGATAAAAAAAAAATGATGAAAAAAAAAATGATGAAAAAAACTGTTTGATGAAAAAAAATTTGATGAAAAAAAATTTGATGAAAAAAAAATTTGATGAAAAAAAATTTGATGAAAAAAAAAAAAATTGAGGAAAAAAAGTTTGATGAAAAAAAAAATGAAAAAAAAAAAATGATGAAAAAAAAAAATTGATGAAAAAAAAAGTTGGATGAAAAAAAAAGTTGATGAAAAAAAATTTTTTTTTTTTGTTGAAAAATAATTATGTTACTTTTTATTCACCAGCTGGTGAAAAACGATTTTATTCACCCAGAAGGTGAATTATTATTCAATTTACAAACCCAAGTTATTAAAATTTTTGGTTTTAAGAAAATGAAAATAGTAATTCTTGTTTTCTTTTTCGTTGATTGTTAGCTTATATAGTCAAACTGAGGTGGCGTCCTGCAACTTTTTTAAAATTAGACACCAGCCTAAAAACATTATCATGTTAAAACAATTTGTATGGAAATAAAATTAAAAGCTGATTTTAAATATATATTATTATGGTAAGGCTGATTGCCTTATATCTAAAAATTTAAAATATACCATAGAAGTTCCAACAAGTAGAAAAATTAAATTCGAATTGCCGAATCTATGAATACCCTCCACAATGACCTTTTTAAGTGATAATAAATTTTATAACGTGAAAAAATTACATTTTTGATTAGCAACATTTTATTTTGTGTTTAAGAAACTTTTTCTTTGTAATTTTTGAAAAAAAAAAAAAATTATTTAATTTTTTTTTTTAGTGTAAAAATTTTTTGGAGTTTTTTTTTTCTTTTTTTTTGGATGTAAATTTTTTTTGGAGTGTATTTTTCTTTTTTTTTAGTTTAAAAATATTATTAAGTGACAAAAATACGTTGCAAAATATATCCTCAGAACTGCCATTCGAAAGTTATCGTGTTTTTTATCTCGTAAATTCACGAAAAACCCTTGCCGAAATTCAGTATTTTGCTCATAACTTTTGAACTACTGGACCGATTTTGCTGGATTGCAATACCAACCTGACTATATTAATTCCGAACTTCAGGAGCCTCCGTAAAGTCTTTTAAATGTAAGCGTGTTTTCAAGAGACAGACGGACAGAAGAACGGACGGACGGATGGACATCGCTAGATCGTCTTAAAATCGAACAAGGGTCATGAATATATATACTTTATGAGGTCCCATACCAATATTCCGAGGTGTTACAAATGGAATGACAAACTTATATATTCCCTCTATCACTAGAGTGGTGGGTATAAAAAATATTTTAAAGTCAGAACTTTAAAAATTTTACAAACCTTCTTCATCATTTCAAAGATTTTAAAGTTAAAAAAAAAGTGTCATTCTTATTTCACAGAAAACGAGTATACGATGGTACTGTATGTCTCTGGTCAACAAAGAAACTGTCGAATTCCTCTAAATTAGACAAATCAGCTCTAAATCCGTTATGTAATCAGCATTAAACAAGTTTTTGGTAAGTGCAAAAATAAATGTATCGTGACATATGAGTAATATGGAAAATTAAATTGGGCATACAAACTTTGAAGCCAATTTTCTCGAAAACCAAAAATAACTGCTCTCTGAAAATTTGATATGTTGTAGAGAATAAAATTTAGACGACTGCACATATTAGGCAGACATGACTTCGAGAGCTTGGAAACGCTAATTCAAATAGTACAATTCGCGATGAGGACAAACGCGTTCTATCAGCGTCGCTGAGGAATTATTGTGGTTACGCTATGGACCATCCGGTCGATGTGAGGAGTCTTTGACTCCGCCACCTGTAACCAAACCTAACCTAAAGAATAAAATTAGCTTTAATTTAAAATTTTTTCCAAAAACAAATAATGCCAATCGATAGCCAATACAAAACACTATAAAAAAGATGTGTTTCGAAAATTTCAGAAACGTTGAGTTACTGTAGAAAAAATTAAATATAAGGCGACATCATGCAAAAATTGCTCAATTTTACCATGTTTGACCACGCCTATCTTGCCCATTTTTCCGAAAAACGAAAACTTTTGTTCTACGATTTGTTACCTCCATATTGGGCAATAAGCTACCAAAGTTTGACTTTAATCCAACAACATTTTTTTTGTGGTACGTTTGAAATAAAGACTTTCATATACCCTCTATCACTAACAAGTAGAGTCCCCCTGGTATCCCCCTCCGATCTTCATGAAATTTGGATATGATGTTCAGAACGTACAAAAATTCGACACGTATTTTTTTTTAGCGGGTCGATTTGTATGGGGGAAAATTGACCTTTTTCAGTTTTTTACGATTTACGCCTATTTACTAAAATTTAATATAGGCAATATTTGGTATCAGATAAAATGGTATTTAAAATACCTATCTTGTGATGCTAACAACGTGTCAAAAAAATTTATATTTTTTTGACTTATAATCAAAAATGTCCTAAAATGTTGGTATTTTACTCAATATGACGAAAAGTTGTGCATGTTTGGACCCGTTCTTTGCACAAGAAGATAGGTTTTCAAAAGACCTTTTATTTGGTATGCTACATGGCTAGGTTTTCTAAAATGACAGTTTCTTCCCCCCTCATTTTCACCCCCTAAATATGAATTTGGGCCTCTAAAAAAATACTTATCCGTTTATTTTTGCTGCTCTACAAAATAAGACCAATTCCATAAAGATCGGCGGTTGACACCAGGGAGACCTTCCTTGTAAGTGAAGGGTATAAAAAGCTCTAGAACCATTAATAACGCCTCAACTTCCAAATTAAAACTTTTTTTTGTTAAATATTTTAAAATAAACATACATATTTTATTATTTTCAGTAGTTTTGATAATACAATTTCTTCGCTCTATGATTAGAAATTAGATTATAATTGTTTTAGCACAGGTCTTTCGGAATACATTCCTTTCTATCATTAAGCACATAACCAGGAATACATTCACAACCTTGAAAAGTTTTTGATTTACAAAACAGGTCCGTTCTCAATGGTTTACCACATTCGGCTGGACAATGTGTTCCGTGTAGTGTATACCGTTGATTTTTCGGGCAATCTTAAATTTTTGAAAAATTAAAAAATATGTTTATATGCATGTATGTATTTTTGTAAGAAGTAGTAGTAATTTTTAAAATTCTTTTCAATTTTACTTACCGTCTGCTTGTATAAGTGCCACAAATAAAACTAAAACGAATGCGAAGAAAATTGGTTTTAAGCATTTAGCCATATTTATTACTTTTCTTTTATTTCGATTGGAAAAAATATTTCTACTTAATGAATGCTGAATATAAACTGATTTGATCAATAATAAATTCAACGGCTTATATACACAATTTTTACATTTTAACTTTTACAAGAAATATTACGTACATATGTATACGTTTTTTTTTAGATTATTTGTTAAATTGGAAATTTTCAACTAATTGTAAGTAATCACCGAACAATAAATAGGAGAAATTTCCCGGCCGATATTCAACTGATAACACAAAAATGATTCATCGCTTGGAATAACATTAGTTTGATTTACCTAAATTCCATGGCCGTTTCGGAATATACAAATAATTCAAATTATACAAATGGCACACAGAAAAAAATAGAAAATGAATTTAATTAAAAAATTCGTAGATTTAATTAAAAAATTAATTAAATCCGGACCAATCACTAAAATGCGCATATAAATTAAAAATATTTGTATTTCGTTAATTAAAAATAAATGAATATTTATTTAATTAAAATTTTAATACTATAAATTAAAAAATATAATTAAAATTTGAAAAAAAAGTAATAAAAATTTTAATTATATAAATTAAAAATTTAATTAAAAAAAAATTTGGAAACCAATTAAAATTTTAATTGTATAAATTAAATAATTGATTAAAAATAATACATTTTTTAAAAAATAAATAATTAAAAAAACATTTTTTAAATAAAATGGGTTAAAAAATGTTTCTTTACCAAATATTTAGATTTATGACGTAAAGACATAGTCAATTAGGAAATTTTATAAAGTTGATTATAAATATTTTATATACATACAAATAAAACTATAAACAAAATGAGAATTCAAAGAACTATATGAGAAATAAAAAAAATCTTAACAAACTGTTTATACAAAACAAAAAATAAGTAAAACTAAAAATTTAATTAAACAAATAATTATACAAATTAAATATTAAATTAATATTAAATTTAAAAACAATTAAAATGTTAATTAAAATGAAGTTAAAAATTTAATTAAACATTTCATTATATTAAATAAAAATTTAATTGAAATTAAATCAAAAAACAAATAAAATTTCAATTAAAATAAAATTTGCGATATTATTTTCTGTGCAGGGGATGTTAGGGGGACATCTTTCCCCTTACCACATATTTTAACTTATTTAGTTATTTATTATGCTTTTTCACTTAAGTTACATACATCGAAAAAAATCCATGCAACATTTTACGAAATAAAATTTCGTACTTACTTGTTTCGTAAAATATACGAAAATTTACTTTATATTACGAAAAAGAAATTAGTCCGGACTTTCGTAAATTTACGAAACATACGAAAATATTTCGTAATTATGAACATTTTTAATTTCCCTTCACGAAAAGTGACAGGTCCTTGATAGGTCACGTGGCATTTCACAAGGGACGCAATGACCTATCACAAACTTTGAAACCTTTCATATAAAAAGGCCTAGGACTTACTATTAGAAAATTTTCAAAGTTATTTTGAACTTCGAAATTTTATTTTAAGATTTATTTTTCCTTAATGCATTTTTAATGAACTTCTTTATTCCAAAACGCAAAAAAAAAAAGAAATGCCAAAACGTTTTTATGTCAAAAAAAAATCGTTAGAAAATTTGTGAAAAATATTGTTTTTTTTAAGAAAAATTTTAAATAATTTTTTTTTTAAATTGAACAACGTTATTTTTTAAATTTACAAAAATATTTATTTAACTAGCTTTTTTATACTACTTGTAGTATAGGTTTTTTATAGTTTGCTATATAGTCTTGACAGGATCTTGTAGAGATCGAAACACGTGCTTTTTAAAAAATATATCTAATATGTACGAATTTATTTTTGTAATTTACGAATTTATTTTGTGTAATATAAAAAATTGTTTCATACTTTTTCCTAAAAATTTATAATTTTTACGAAACATTTTTCTAACCAAAAAGTACGAAACTATTCTTACAATGTACGAAACATTTCGACCATATAAGACATACATATATTTTTTTTGTAATCTTTTGTATCTAATATGTACGAATTTATTTTTGTAATTTACGAAATTTTTTTGTATAATATAGGAAATTGTTTCGTAAAAACAAAAAAATATTTCGTAGAATGTAGTAAACATTTTCGTAAAAACTTATAATTTTTACGAAATAATTTCGTAAGCAAAAACTACGAAACTTTTCGTACAATGTACGAAACTTTTCGTACAATGTACGAAACATTTCGTTCATATAAGGCATGAATTTTTGTCGGTGTAGTTTTATTATTATAAAAATCTTGTAGTATTATTTTTTTTCAAGCCCACCCACAAAAGGAGGTGTGCAAAAAAAGGCATTTCCTAATACCCTGGGGGCAAGACTTTGATCTTCTTTAGACATTAAAATCCATTATTTGTGTATCAAAAATACAAAAAAAAACTTTAGCTTTAAAATTGCGTTTTTTAGAGCTTTAATGGGAAATTTTCCCCTAATCCGGCGGACAATCGTATAAAAAAACGAGAGTATTTTAAAAAAATTTTCAAAAAAAAGAAAAATCTAGAAATCCAAAAATTTTACATAGAAAAAATCTGAAAATTTTGTACCAACATTTTTAAAGGAAAAATGTGACATATTCTGAAAATAATGAATTTTTTTATAAAAAAATGGTTTAGAACAGCGGTTACCAACCTTTTTGGCTCGCGTACCCCTAATTTTAAATTTTATCAGCCGCGTACCACCTAACGATTTTTTTGTTTTCGTTAAAAAACTTCACATATAAAAATTAGAGTTTATTTTGAAATTTTGTTATCTGCGGGTATTATAATTGTTTTGAAAGATTTAGGGGAGATCAAAACAATGGCGGTATTTTTTGGAAAAATGTTCGTCCCTTGGGGTGGTTCAATGCATCTGAAAACGCGGATTTTGAGCTGATTTTAATGCAAAGCAAATCGACTGAAATATTGCAAATCTGTCGATTCTACACCAAAAATTAAAACAACGGACGTTTTTTGAACTTTATATTTTTTTTTTTAAATGTGTTTTTTTTAATACGAGGGCAGATCAATATTTCCGAGACTTTTCAAATGAAACACACCCGTATATACAATGAAAGGGCATTTTGAGCTTAACAAAATGGTACCGAAATTTCCACTCTATCACAAACCATGTCATAAATGCCCAAAAACACGCTTTTTGAGAACTTTAACAATTTTCTCCAAAACCTGACATCATAGAATCATTTGAGAACCATATTCGGATTCTTCATCGAAAGGTTAATCGAAAACAAGTGGTCAGATCTCAAAATATCATCCAAAAATATCGCAAAAAATGTTCTTTGCATAAAAATACGTTTTTTGTGAACTTTGACCTCAACTTTCTTAAAAACCTGACGTTATAAAAACTTTGGAAGCCAGATACGGAACCAGCATTGAAAGGTTAATTTATAACGAATGTCCAAATTACTAAAATTGTGCGTACCACCGCGGACAGTTTCGCGTAGTGGTACGCGTACCATAGGTTGGTAGCCGCTAATTTAGAATATGTTTTGTATAGAAAAAATTTGATTTATATAAAAATTTTTGCCTACTACATAGGAAAAATATCTTAAATCTTAAAAATGTTGGTAGTCATACGTATGTTTCACTATTTTGGAAAATTTTTTCAGAATGTCTAAGAATAGGTCACAGAATTTGAAACTTTTTCCATAGAAAAAGGTACAAAAAACTCAAAAATTTTTCACGTCCTCAAACATTTTCTTTTTTGGATTTTTGTAGAAGAATTCCCGAATTCTAGAAGTCTCAGAATCTGAGACTTTTTTTTAAGGAAAAATATCTCAGAATCTGAGATTTATTTATAGGAAAACGTTTTCAAAATTTGAGACTTATTTATAGGAAAAAATTGTCGCAGAATCTGATACTTTTTCGATAGGAAAAGGGTCTAAGAAAAGGATCTCAAAATCTCTTTTTTAAACAGAAAAAGGTCTCAAAGTCTGAGACTTTTTTTTGGTTGAAAAAAGTCTCAGAAGTTGAAACATTCTCAATTGGAAGAAGGTCGCAGAATCTGAGACTTTTTCTATAGGAAAATGTGTGAGAATCTGAGACTATTTCTTTAAGAAAAAGGTATCAGAATCTGCAACTTTTTTTTTCTATAGGAAAAAGTTCTGAGACTTTTTCTATAGAAAAAAGGTTTTGGATCCAAAATTTTTTCTGTACGAACAAATCTAATAATATGAGACATTTTCTATAGTAAAAATATCTCAGAATCTGAGACTTTTTCTGTAGAAAAGAGTTCTTCTAGAATCTAAAAATTTTTCTGTGCGAAAAAAGTCCCAGATTCTGAGACATTATTCGTAAAGAAGAAGTCTTAGATTCTGAGACATTTGAAAAATTCAAAAAAAAAAAAAAAAAAATTAACAAACTTCCTTTGGCAAAAACAAATAAATTTGATGATTTTAAAGCTTTCCCATCACTTTTTTTGCAAAAGAAACGTATCCCTGTTTTTGCTCGGCCGACAAATCATAATGATTTTTTTTATTCGAAGTAAAAAAAAAAATTCCCCCGCCACTGCTTCAACACCATATGAAAGTAGACCATCAAATGGACAAAATCACCAAATGGTTTTAGAAAGTCAGTTCGGATTTCTTTTTTATATCCCACTGAAATTTTAATTTTTTTTATCAAAAAACTAACTTAATTTTAAGAAAAAGAGGGAATGATTTGGCTCCAAAGATTTTTTTTCTTGGTTTTAGTTTATAATTTTCCCAAAAATAAGGAAAACAAAGTTAATTAATTTTAAGCCAACTTTAACTAGAAAATGGGAAAAATTATATTACACTTTAGTTCATTCACATTTTAAAACTGGATTGGGTCTAGACCCTGGACCCATGGGTCCAGACCCTTGTTAACTCAAGCCCCCTGTCCTTTAAGGGTCCCCATAGATTTTGACACAAAATTTGTGTCCGTTTCGCTCTAACTTCCTTAGTTTTTGGGATACGGTAATAAGGGGACTGATAGGGTTTTCAGTATCTTAAAAACTGGATATCTTAAAAACTATTAATCGGAGGGCTTTCAGGTATTTAGCGGAAGTGTTTTACGAGTCAAGAGCTACAAAAATGCCGTTGGACCTTTTCTCGTGTTGGCAGTATTTACCGTGATACGTGCATATATAAAATCTCGGGAATTTCAAATTTTAGATCTAAAATTAGGGTCTTGAGACCCCGACAGATATGCAGAACTAGCCTATTCCATATTTTTCTTTGTAGTCTTTCTTTTGAAAATTTCGTCCGTTTCGCTCTATCTCGCTTACTTTTCGAGATATCGCCATTTTGCATTTTTAACTAAATTCTAAGAAGCTATTTACTAAATTCTCAGAAGTTATTAACTAAATTCTAAGAAATACGATGATGTTTTTTTTTAGTAAATTTTAACTAAACTTGAACTAAATTGTTTTTTAAGAAATATGTCTTAAAAATAAAGATACGTTTCTTAGATTTGTGGAAAATTTCTTTGACAGTAAGAATTTTTTTTCCTAATATTTAAAAACTACATTTAAAGAAAACTATGAACTACTTCTAAGTAAATGAACTAAACTTTTTTCCTCATAGTTAAGAAAATTTCTAATTTTTTAGTTAAATTTTACTAAATTTTAGGAAAATTCATGATAAATTTTCAAAGACATTTTTTCCTTAATTTTAGTTATGTCTTTTTTTCAGTGTAAGTTTTTAAGAGTTTTATTTTTTGAAATTATAAAACACCAACATTTTTTATTTTAAAACAAAATTAAATTTCAATAATTTAAACATTATTTTATTAAAGTACGGAGTTTTTTCTTGTCTGGGTTTATATAGTCAAACTGAGGTAGCGTCCTGCATTATTTTTAAAATTAGACAGCAGCCTTAAAAACATTATCATGTTAAAAAATTCAAAACTTCAAAGATTTTTGTATAGAAAATAGTCATAGAGGCTGACACACTCAGATTCTAAGACGTAAAAAATCCAATACAGTGTACTGATATCAATTTTATCTAATGGGTGACCCGGGAAAGTCCACATCTAATAATAATTATTAAAAAATTGTGTAAAGAATTACGAAATAAAATTCCCACAACATAATCTTGAAAATTTTTTTAATACTACTACATTATACTTCTTATCAACTAATTATAACTTAATTTGTGTAATCGTGATTAACCTCTTGGAGGACGAATTTAAAATTTAATTAATACAAAATTAATTTACAAAAATCTGTAGTCAATTTTAAGAATCTATACGAATTTAAAAATAATTTTTTAAATAAACACTATAGTAATGCATAAGTCATGATATTTCAAAAAAACAAAAAAACATCTTTCGAATACGAAGCATTTGAGTGCATATGCCGATTACATTAAGGGGATCGGATGAATAAAAATACTCCGGAACACTCATGTTTTATTTTTCGGCTTACAATTTTATACAGATTTCAGATTTTTATGTAATTGTCTTTGCTGAAAAAAATTTGTAATTTTGCATCTGAAAATGTAAACAAACGTTTATGTGAGCAACACCCATAAGAGGTTAAATAGATTAAATTTGTATAAAAACTACGAAATTTTAAATACAATAAATTAGTTTTCATTAAACAGCTGCCTTACAGATTATAAAATCATAACATTTTACAAATCTGAAAAAAAATAAAAAATTAAAACATGGCAAAATATTTTAAACAAATTTTCCTATTATTTGCTGTAATGTTATTTGTAGCAGTTATAAAAGCTGAAGAAGGTGAGTTGAAGATACAGTGTAATTTATAAAGCTTCAGTTTAAGCTTAATGGCGTCCAGATTGAGTAAATAATAAGTGCGCTACGAAGGTCGATCTGGAAAATTAAATTATTTATAGACATTTTTTGGACATTTTTTAAAAATACTTGCAAATCGATTTTTTCCAAGTTCAAAAATTAAAAATTTAAGAAGATGTCCAATAGATTTTCTTCAGTGATCAAATAATTTTTCGAACAACCCAAACAAACAGTGAAATTTTTTAAGTACAATAGAAAAAATCCACATTTTTTTACCTCCAATTCTTTTGACCACCAATTTTCTGTAAACAAAGAAAAGATGTTATTGTTTATTAATTTTGGTACTCCTAAATGTGAAGTAACGAAATAATTAAAATTTTTCTTTGTTTACAAAAAATTGGTTTTAAAAAGAATTGGAGGTCAAAAAAATTGGATTTTTTCTACTGTACTTAAAAAATTTTACTGTTTGTTTTGGTTGTTCGAAAAATTATTTGTTCACTAAATAAAATCTTTTGGACCATTTTTTTTAATTTTTAATGTTTGAACTTGGAAAAAATCGATTTCGAGATATTTTTAAAAAATGTTTTAAAAAATGTCTATAAATAATTTCATTTTCTAGATCGACCCAAGTAGCACATTTATTATTTACTCAATCTAGACGCCATTAAGCTTAAATTAAAGCTTAATAAATTACCTACACAACAGGTTTTAAAATAATACTTATTTGATAATAATAACGTTTAGTATTGTTAACTTTATCTTTAACAAATTGCATCTACTATAAAATAATATCCAATGTATTGTCGCCCACTGTATATAGAATTGAGATTTTTTGAAATTTTCTGAAATTTCTAAAAAAAACCAGACGGGATAGAAAAATTTTAAAACCAGATTCAGAATCAGCATCGAAATGTTAATCGAAAACGAATGATAAGATACTAGAATATCATCCAAAAATACTTTAACCTCAGTTTTCTCAAAAATCTGACGTAATAGAAAACTTTGGAAACCAGATTTGGAATCAGCATTGAGAGGTTAATCGAAAACGAGGGTTTAGATTACAGACGTGTCTAAAAATGTTTCAAATTTCTGCTAGTGTTTCACAATTTGGTCATTATAAAAAATCTTTGAAGCCTTATAACTTTTTAATGAGTTGTGATAGAAAATAACTTTGTATACCAGTTTTCTTAGCAAAAACTTTTTTTGAATGGTCCAAAAATGGCCTTTGTATTAATTTTTGGTGTAGAATCGACTGGTGAAATCAGTTTTGCAATATATTTGACCGTTTTTGGCTCTGCAGAAAGATCAACTTAAAATACGCGATTTCAAATGCGTTAAACAAGCGAAAGTTTTCCAAAAAATTTGTCCGTTTGTCCAAAATTTTTGTCCGTTTCGCTCTACCTTGCTTAGTTTTTGGGGTCTAGAGAATTTTAAAAACTCGATAACTTTAAAACTATTACTCGAAGAGCTTTTCGGTATTTGGCAGCCTTGTTGTCCATGTTAAGAGCTACAAAAATGCTTTTGAACTTTTTGTTGTGTTGGCACTATTTACCGAGATATCAGTATTTCAAAATTTTCGGGAATGCCAATTTTTTTAAATCCAAAGTTAGGACCCATTGGAGTCCACACATGTGAAGAGGACCGGCGATACTATGAGGCGATTCTAAGAATCAAAAATGGCTTCCATTTTGCTCTATCTGGCTTAGTTTTCGAGATACCGGCATTTTAAGTTTTTGAAAAAAAAAAAAAATTTGCCCGAGTTATTAAAATTTTACTAAAATAGTGGAAAAAACTTCCTCAAATCTAAGAAAATGAACTAATTGGTAGAAAATTACGTCCTAAAACTAGAGAAGAGGAATATGTCTTAAAAATAAAGATTTTTGTCATATTTTTAGGGAAAATTTCTTTGACGGTAAGAATTTCTTCCATGTATTTGGGAATTCCATTTAAGGAAAATAATGGACTATTTAACAGTACATGAACTTAAATTTTTTCCTAACACCTAAGAAAATTTCCCAACTTTTAGTTAAATTTAACTAAATTGTGAGAAAATGTATAAACTTTTTTGAAGAAAATTTTTTCCAAAGTTTAAGATAAGTCTTTTTTTTTAGTGTATAAAGAAGTGACTTTGACTCAAACTTACGACAGAAATTTTCCTATCACGCACCCTCACTCATGAGTATATTTTTCTACTCACGCTCACAATTACGTGAGTAAATTTAATACAACCCACACTCACATGCACTCTCACAAGCTTCACTCACACTCATGTCCATGTTTGGACTTTTCCGAAAAACACTGATGTAGGGTATCATATGGTTGTGCTTGACCGAAAATAATTTTCTTATTTGTTTTTTTATATTGTAAGTTTCAGGTAAATCGGTATATAACGGTCGTGGATCAATTTGCATAAAAATTGCATTTCAGAAGACCTTTATAATAATAATATTTTTTTTTTTTTTGCAATTTTTCTTAGAACATACATGTCCCGAAAACCAAGAATGGAAGGAATGTGGAACAAATTGTACACCAAGATGTGGCTCTCCAGTAGAAGATGGCCGTCTCTGTAATCAACAGTGTGTTAAGGGTTGTCTATGTAAACCTGGTTATTGGTTCAAGGGAACGGAATGTGTAACCAAAGAAGAATGCTAAACTCTGAATTAAAAAAATAATTATTTTTAAATTTGTTACATAAATAGAAAAAAACAATACAAATAAAATAACAAGAAAATGTTCTTTTGCAGTTCACATACTTGGTGCTGTACTATTTGGAATTATTCTTGAAATTATATGTCTGCCTAATTAGCCGAAAATTTTGCTTAAACCGCAGATAATTAAATAAAGAAGTTATATATGATGGGCTTACTGCAAGAACTTGATAAGCAACATTTCATTTTTTCGTGTTTTCCGCCTTCTGATGATGTTCCATTGACAGATTTTTTGCAGAAGTCTTGCTTTAACCCTTCGTACAAATATATTGAGAATAAAAGTTCTGCAAAAGCTATATTTTCTACATTATTTTAAAAGTTTTAAGGCAAAAACCACCAAAAAATTAAATGTTGCTTATCGAATTCTTACAATAAGCTCTTTATATGATTAATGAAGAAGTTATAAAGAAACAATTTTAAATCAGTTTTATTTTTTAGAAATTTATTACTTATAACTAGGGATGAGATTTTCATGCACTAAAAACTCTAAAATATGCACTAAAAACCTAAAAATATGCACTAAAAATCCAAAATATGCACTAAAAACCTAAAAATATGCACTAAAAAATAAAATTTGTGCAAAAAAATCTTGTTTTCAAGCGAAAAACTTCTAAAAAAGTAAAAAATAACGCCGGGTTTGACTAGTAACATTTAAAACTTTACGTAAGTAACATTTTTTAAGAACTAAAACAATCTATAAAAATGCAATATGCATTTTCACCAAAATATGTAAACATATGCATTTTCACCAAAATATGCAAAAATATGCAAAAACAAATCAATGCCATTTTAACGCAAATTTCTTGATTCGGAAAGATAAATGGCCGATAACGTTTTTGGACTATCGACAAAAAACATGCATTGCATGGAAATCACATCCCTACTTATAACTTTTAAACGGGCCACAGCACAGTGGCCGAAATGGCCAATCTAGCGGCGCTTAATTCGGAAACGTAAAATAATAAAGACTAATGCTTATTTGCGATTATAAAATGTATAAAGAATTAATTTTTAAACAATATTTATTTATTTTTATCTATTTTGGGAAATTTATGTGAATATTGGGAGGGTGGTTTGTAAGAGGCCTAGAAATTAAAATGGTCCGATTCCGTTAAAATTTAGAGCGATTGTTTATGAATATAAAAAACATTTGTTAAATATTGCACTACGCTAATTTTATACAATAATGGTGTATATAACGGGTGCGTATGAGAAATATCAACACTTAAAAAATATTTTAAATAGCGATGGGAGCGTGAGTGAGTTTTTATTTACGATAACGCACGCTAATGAAAGAAAAAAGTATTAACGCACGATTTTTTATTGGCGACACGAAATAACTCCCACATGAAATAACTCCCACGAAATAACACCCAATGAAATAAATCCCACCAAAAATGAAATATGTCCCAATGGAGAAAAAAATGAAATGAGTCCCAAACACAATGAAATAACTTCCACCTACAAAATGAAATAAGTGCCAATGAAATAACTCCCATTAATAATGAAAGAAGTCCCAATAAAAAAATTTAGAAGTCTCAACAAAAATTAAACAAACAATAAGGGAAAATATATCAGTTAAGTCGAGCACGAGGATCCTTATCTTACTTTCGGTACAATACAAACAAGTAATAATAACTGCCAAATGCGAAACTTGACGGCTGATTTGTTTTTTTTCAGAGTTTTTCGAAAACATGCAAAAATACATCGAGTGTTTTATTTGACTTTGACATTCAAACATCGCGGCGATGTCTTGCAACAATTTTTGGTACCAATTTTTGCGACAAATTTGTATGTTACCGAAAATTTAAAAGATTTAATTACGACCTGTCGCAATAAGCGCCGCATGCGAAAATTAGGTGCCAAAAATCGCGGCGATTTTTGGTACCAAATTTTAGCATGCGGCGCTTATTGTGACAAATTTGTATGTTACCGAAAATTTAAAAGATTTAATCAGACCTTGTTGTAAAAAGCGCCGCAGGCGAAAATTTGGTACCAAAAATCGCCGCGATTTTTGGTACCAAATTTTCGCATGCGGCGCTTATTGCAACAAATTTGTATGTTACCGAAAATTTAAAAGATTTAATCAGACCTTGTTGTAAAAAGCGCCGCAGGCGAAAATTTGGTACCAAAAATCGCCGCGATTTTTGGTACCAAATTTTCGCCTGCGGCGCTTTTTACATCAAGTTCCAATTAAATCTTTTAAATTTTCATCTGCGGTGCTTTTTTCAACAATCTTGTATGTTATCGAAAAATTTTCTATGTTATCAAAAACACAACACGTTGGATAACTTTCGCATTCTCCGTTTTTTATAACAATTTTGTATTCTAACGAAAACATTTTCGGCTGCAGTGCGCTCTTACCACAAAAATCCTTGCCAGTTTTGGTAGCAAAATTTCTAAAACATACAAATTTGTTAAAAAAGCACTTCGTCTTAAAATTTGGTACCAAAATCACAACAAATTTTAATTTATTAATAATAATATTCTATAAGTAAAAATGTTCCAGATACTTCCACCAACAATGAAACAATAGTGGGAGTTATTTCATCGCTATTGTAGTGGGACTTCTATCATATGAAAGAACTCCCACCGAAAAAATTATGAAATAACTCCCAACAAACATGATAAAAGTCCCACTAAATTGGAAGTTATTTCATTTGAAATAACTCCCAACTTTGTATGGAGTTTTTTTTGGAACTTATTTCATTTTTTAGGTGGGAGTTATTTCATGTGGGAGTTATTTCGTGTCGCCATTTTATTTTGCTCACGCTCACGTGAACATCGTCACCGTGACTTTTTTTTTCTACTCACGTGTGCGTGAATATGTGTGAGCAAAATAAAATATCGTGCGTGAATAAATTTTTTCTTTCATAAACGTGCGTAATCGTTATTAAAAACTCATTCACGATCCCATCTCTATTTTAAATATCGTTTGAGTGTTTTTATTACTCATACGCACACGTTATATACACCATTATTGTAAAAAATTAGCGTAGTGCAATTTTTAAAATTTGATTTCTCGAAAACAAGACAAAACACATCCCTGAAAGTTTCAGAGCAGATCGAAAAGCATTTTTAATTTTTTTGTGGAATTTAAACAGTGTTGGCACTTTAAATTATTTATACAATTTGTCGTATTTTTCCATCCAGAATAATAGATACTTCAAAAGCGGTTAATGCGAAGACAATTTTAGGAAAATTATTAGAAATAAACAATGAATTTCACAAATTTATTCACATCGCAGATGATGTAGCTAATATGGAAGATACAATATCTCAGTTTTCTGAATATGATTTTGAAACCAGTTTCTTAAAATCAATTGTAAATGCTTCATACAAATTCTAAAAATAAAACGCCATTGGAATCCAATGCAACAAAATTGGTGTTTTCTTATGGCAGCCTCTCATCCTGATAAATATGCCCAATTTGAAATGCAAAAACTTTGATTGTAAATCAAATTTTTATCACAAAGTTATCCAAACACTAATCTAATAGTATTTTTTTGAAAGCCAATATCTTTATTGAAATGAACAAATTTTTATAACGCAATTTCATTAATAGATAAAGGATTGTAAAATATTGAAAACATTTTGTAATGGGAAAATTATGATAGCAAACCCAATTTTTTTGTTCAAATCAAGCCAAAAACAAATCTGGCGGTACCTATTTTTTGAATGGCAGTGAAATGAAATATTTTGTGATTTTTACACAATGAAAATCGCGAATAAAATCGAGAGATTTTGGAATTTAAAAAAACTGTAAGTGGGAATGTCTAAATGGCTCCATGGTGTATCAATGTACACAATCTAAAGATCCCAGGTCAAAAAATACCCTTTTTCTCGTGCTGATTGATGGAAAATTGGGGTGATCAAAACTGAGAATTGTATGCAGAATCCAAATATCCTAGACGATTTTGTCAACAATTTTGCTTCGACCAATTTTTTGGTTTTTCAAATTTTGGTTTTTGGTTTTTCAAATTTTCAAAAACTGGGTTTAGGAGGCGTGGTCTAATATTGGAAAAATTGTAAAATTTGTGGCGAGTTGCCTTGATTTAATATTTATCACATTAAAACGGAATGCACCACAATCTCAAAAAATTACATTTTTATAGAGTTTTGTATGGGCTATCGACTAAATTTGGAAAATTTTCAGAACCCGTTCTGAAATTTTCCATTTTTTAAAAAAGTCAATTTATCAAAAATCCGGCAACTTTTTTTTATTTTTTTTTAAGTTTAGATGTTTGTCCATCCACACAAAAAAAATCAGACACGTGTTTTTCTTTTTTTTTCGAGAAAATCGCATTTGAATTTTAAATTTCATAACAATTTTGTAATTTGCTTGTAGTTTCTTGTTTTAACAGAGCGTATGAGTAATATTTATGCCATTAATAATACTCATTCGCAACGTTAAAACAAGAAAATACAAGCAAATTTCAAAATTGTTATGAAATTTAAAATTCAAATGCGTTTTTCCCGAAAAAAACGAAAAACGCGTATCTGAATTTTTTGTGTGAATGGACAAACATCTAAACTTAAAAAAAAAAAAAAAAAACAAGTAGAAAAATTAAATTCGACTTGGTCAAATCTATGAATACCCTCCACAATGTTATCTGATTGTAACTTTCTAAAAAAAATTTAAAAAAATTGCATTACAAATTTTTTATTAGAATCAATCAAATTTTTTTCAGTGAAAAATTTTTTGACTGTCAACATTTTTTTGAGTGTGACATTTCATTAAAAAAATTAATGTGTACATTTTTTTTTTGAGTGTAACATTTTTTTTGAGTGTAAATATTTTTTTTAGTGTACAATTTCTTTTGAGTAACAAAATTACTTTGTAAAATATTTTTGTTGTTTTATTCCTATTTCACATATTTCCCTCTCTATATTTTACCATCCTCTTCTTTAAAAACCAAAAACAAACTATAAAAAACACCTCATTTGATTTTTTTTTCCAAAAATACTTATTATACACAGTTGCATACAGTTACAAAAACAACAAGTAGAAAAGTTAAATTCGACTTTGCCGAATCTATGAATACCCTCCACAATGCATTTTTTTAAAGAGTAGTACATTTTTAAATTAACAATTTTGATTAGAAATATTTTATTTTGAGTAAAAAACTCTTTTTTTGTCATTTTTTTTTAAAGAAAAATTACTAATTTTTTTTTTGAGTGTAAAATTTTTTTCCAGTGTAATGTTTTTTTTACTGTAAAAATATTTCTGAGTGAATGCACGTACGTATGTACACAAAATATTGACATTTTTGTAAAAAAAAACTAAATTTTTTTTGTGTAATTTTTTTTTTGTGTGTAACATTTTTTTGAGTGATAAATTTTTTTTGGGTGTAAAATTGTATTTTTTTTTTTTTTTAAGAAAAATTACTAATTTTTTTTTTGAGTGTAAAATTTTTTGGAGTGTAAAATTTTTTTTGAGTGTAAAATTTTTTTCGAGTGTAATTTTTAAGTTACCAATGCTTTTAAAACTAAACAAGTTTAAAAAGCATTGCTTTAAAATTAAACAAGTTTAAAAAGCATTGCTAAGTTACCACCAATGCTTTTAAAACTTGTTAAAACACGTGGCATTTTAGATGAAACTAATCTGAAATTCAGGGTTTTGCTTATAACTTTTGAACCACTGGACCGATTGAGCTGAAGTTTAATACCAAACAGACCCGGGGAACGGCAAAGATACATGCCAAGCTTCAGTAGTCTTATTATTGTCTTTCGAAAGTTATCGTGTTTTTTATCTCGTAAATTCGCGAAACACCTTTACCGAAATTTACTCTTTTGATCATAACTTTTGAACCACTGGACCGATTTGGCTGGATTGCAATACCAACCTGACCAGGTAAATGACAAACATATATGCCAAACCTCAGTAGCCTCTGTAAAGTCTTTCAAAAGTTAGCGTGTTTTCTACGGGCGGACAGACAGACGGACGGACGGACGGACGGACGGACGGACGGACATCGCTAGATCGACTTAAAATCGATCGAGGATCATAAATATATATACTTTATGGGGTCCTAGACCAATATTTCGAGGTGTTACAAACGGAATGACAAACTTATATATACCCTCTATCACTAGAGTGGAGGGTATAATAACAAATATTTACTTGTCTAACAACTAAACTACACCCCACGGCAGGAAAACAAACAACAACAAGTTTTAAAAAAACTGGTATTTCACCATGCTTTTAAAACTTGTTTAACGAGTTTTCAACAGTTTAAGGTGAAATTCAGAGCTATGCTTATAACTTTTGAACCACTGAACCGATTTTGCTGAAATTCAAAACCAAACAGACTTTGGGAACGACAAATATATATGCAAAGCTTCAGCACCCTCAGAATTGTCTTTCGAAAGTTACAGTGGTTTTAATCTCGTAAATTCGCAAAATACCCTTGCCGAAATTTAGTCTTTTGATCATAACTTTTGAACCACTGGACCGATTTCGCTGGATTGCAATACCAACCTGGCCGGGTAAATGGTCAATATATATGTCAAACTTCAGGAGCCTCCGTAAAGTCTTTCAAAAGTTAGCGTGTTTTCAACGGACAGACAGACAGACGGATGGACGGACATTGCTAGATCGACTTAAAATCGATCAAGGACCATAAATATACATACTTTATGGGGTCCTAGACCAATATTTCGATGTGTTACAACGGAATGACAAACTTATATATACCCTCTATCACTAGAGTGGAGGGTATAAAAAAGTGTAAATTTAAAAGAAACAAGTAGAAAAGTTAAATTCGACTTGGCCGAATCTATGAATACCCTCCACAATGCCCTTTTTAAGTGATAGTAAATTTTCTAACGTGAAAAAAATAACATTTTTGGTTAGAAATATTTTACTTTCTGTAAAAAAACTTTTTTTTATTAATTTAAAAAAAAAAAAAAAATTACTAATTTTTTTTTGAGTGTAAAATTTTTTTTGAGCGTATTTTTTTTTTTGTTTTAGTGTAAAAAAACTTTTTTTGTTAATTTTTGAAAATAAAAAAAAATAATTTACCAATTTTTTTTTTGAGTGTAAAATTTTTTTTTAAGTGTAAACTTTTTTTTGGTTAGAAATATTTTATTTTCTGTAAAAAAACTTTTTTTTATTAATTTTTGAAAAAAAAAAAAAATTTTTTTTTGAGTGTAAAATTTTTTTGAGTGTATTTTTTTTTTGTTTTAGTGTAAAAAAAACTTTTTTGTTAATTTTTGAAAAAAAAAAAAAAAAAAATTTACCAATTTTTTTTTTGAGTGTAAAATTTTTTTTGAGTGTAAACTTTTTTTTTAAGTGTATTTTTTTTTTTTTTGGTTTAGTGTAAAAATATTTTTGTGTGACAAAAATACCTTTTAAAATATTTTTCTGACTTACACATGTTTTTAAAACATGTTTAACGGGTTTTCAACACGTGAATTTAAGGTGAACTAATCTGAAATTTACGGTTTTGGTAATAACTTTTGAACCGCCGAACCGATTTGGCTGAAATTTAAAACAAACCGGACCAGAGGAACGGTAAATATATATGCCACACTTCAGCACCCTCAGAATTGCCGTTCGAAAGTTACAGTGTGTTTTATCTCGTAAATTCCAGAAAATCCCTTGCCGAAATTCACTCACTTGCTTATAACTTTTGAACCACTGGACCGATTTCGCTGGATTGCAATACCAACCTGACCAGGTAAATGTCCAACATATATGCCAAACTTCAGGAGCCTCCGTAAAGTCTTTCAAAAGTTAGCGTGTTTTCAACAGACAGACAGACAGACAGACAGACAGACGGACAGACGGACGGACGGACGGACGGACGGACGGACGGACGGACGGACGGACGGACGGACATCGCTAGATCGTCTTAAAATCGATCGAGGATCATGAATATATATACTTTATGGGGTCCTAGACCAATATTTCGAGGTGTTACAAACGGAATGACAAACTTATATATACCCTCTATCACTAGAGTGGAGGGTATAAAAAGTATTTTGTTAGAATATTATGGGTTAAGTATTTCATACAAATAGTACAATGTATATTATACATGCAATTCCAAATCAAAAACATTTTTTTTTTGTTTTATATTTTAAAATAAACATTTTTTTATTATTTTCAAAAGATTTGTTAAAATGATTTTTTAGCATAAGTTTTTAACTAATTTTATCCCAAGTCTTGTTGTTTTTTTGATGAAGCTTCTAGCAATACTCCTTTGGTACACATTCCTTTCTATCATTAAGCACATAACCAGGAATGCATTCACAACCTTGAAATGTTCTTGATTTACAAAACGCATCAGTTCTCAGCGGCTTACCACATTCGGCTGGACAACGTGTTCCATGTAGTGTATATCGTTGATTTTTAGGGCAATCTTGATTTAAAAAAAATTAAAAAAACATTTTTTTTTTAAATATGTATTTTTAATTCTTTATTATAAAATTCCTTTTGAACTAAACTTACCATCTGCTTGTATTAATGCCATAAAAAAGATTACAGCGACTATAAAAAATATTTGTTTTAAGTATTTAGCCATATTTTAAAAGTTTTTTCTATTTTGTTTGGAAGAATATTTTTATTTAAAGAATACTGAATATCAACTGATTAGTTCGGAAATAAGTTTAGTGCCTTTTATACACAATTTTTTAAATGGCGATTTTATAATTAAGCTTAATCAGTTTATTAGATTAGTTTTTTCACTGATAACTAGTGATTTATTGAGATAAGTTGTGTAATGGGAAATCCTCAAGTTAAGTTCAGAGATGATTCATTACTTGAAAATCTATACACAGTTTAAATTACACTGTGATACTACACAATAAGTCTTCCCGAATCGGAATGGGATAAACCAAAAGCAAATGAAAAATTCCTCAGAGTTTTTTTTTTTTAGTTTTGTGCAAGATTTTTTTTACACGCATTTAAAGTTAGTGATTTTATAGGATTTAAAGTTTTTATATATAAGAGGCATTCCACACCAAATGTCCCGCTACAGAAAAACATGTGTCCCGTAAATTTCTGAATAGGTTGTTTGGATAGCCCTATATGTAACTAAGAAAATTGCGTTTTTGGTTTTTCAAATTTTCGAAAACTGGGCTTAGGAGGCGTGGTCAAATATTGGAAAAATGGTAAAATTTGTGGCGAGTTGCCTTGATTAAATATTTATCACATTAATACGGAATGCACCACAATGTCAAAAATTTACGTTCTTATATAGTTTTGTATGGGCTATCGATTAAAATTTTTTGTTTTGGAAAATTTTCAGAACCCGTTCTGAAATTTTCCATTTTTTAAAAAAGTAAATTTATCCGGCCACTTTTTTTTTTCTTTTTTATTTATTTTTTTAAAAGTTTAGATGTTTGTCCATCCACACAAAAAAAATCAGAAACACGTTCATCTTTTTTTTTCGAGAAAATCGCATTTGAACTTTAAATTTCATAACAATTTTGTTATTTGCTTGTATTTCTTTGTTTTAAAGTTGCGAATGAGTAATATTAATTGCATAAATATTCGTCATACGCTCTGTTGACACAAGAAAATACAAGCAAATTACAAAATTGTTATGAAATTTAAAATTCAAATGCGATTTTCTCGAAAAAAAACGAAAAATACATTTCTGATTTTTTTGTGTGGATGGAGAAACATCTAAACTTAAAAAAAAAAATTTTAAAAAAAGAAAAAAAAAGTGGCCGGATTTTTTATAAATTGACTTTTTTAAAAAATGGAAAATTTCAGAACGGGTTCTGAAAATTTTTCTTGGAAAAAAATTTTATTCGATAGCCCATACGAAACTATATAAGAATGTAAATTTTTAGGATTGTGGTGCATTTCGTTTTAATGTGATAAATATTTAATCAAGGCAACTCGCCACAATTTTGACCATTTTTCCAATATTTGACCACGCCTCCTAAGCCCAGTTTTTGAAAAATTGAAAAACCGGAAACGCAATTTTCTAAGTTCCATATAGGGCTATCCATGCAAGCTATTCAGAAGTTTGTGGTACACGTGTTTTTTTTCGCTGGACATTTGGTGAGGAATGCCTCATAAGTATGTCCAACCTTAGGGCACCTGGTGCCCCTATTGGACATGTGAGGTCCAGCGTAAGCTCCAACTTAAGTTACTTATAACCGGCATAAATTTTGCTGCAATCGGTCCAGTACCTAGTTACTGCATAGCCAAATTATTAAAAATAAACCACTGTACACCATTGCGTATGATTGTTATTTAAAGGCAATTACAAAATTAAGTTTTCGACCCTTATGAGTTTTCAAGAAATTATTGTTATAAATATAATAAAAGTTGATCAACTTTAAATGATTGTAAAAAAATTAGCACTGGAAAAAATGCTTGAGGATTTTTTTGACCCAGCCGCTCTGATGCAATTTTAAATATATCAAAAAAAGTGGATGTGGACGATTTTTGTTTTTGTAAAAACCTTATGTGGACTATTACGAACATAAAAAAATACCAAATCGCTCCAGCTGTTTGTTCTGCGGTTTTAGATGGCCGTGGACAATTTTTCTTGCCGTAAAAATATTATCTGGACTATTACAAACATTTGAAGAATTATTTAGCATAATCGGTCCTGCCTTTCTCAAGTGATACAATTTTATCTTTATTGAAAAAAGTGAGAGTAGAAAGGGTCCACTGCACACGGTGAGCCTCAGCGATGTTTAGGTTGCACTATATATGTCGACGTAAAGTGTAAACGCAGTTCGATTTCTACTTGATTAAATGTCACAAAACTGTTAACAGCAAAATCGTAGCTGCTCGCATTAGCGAGACATCGCGAAAATAGTGTTTTTGTATTTTCAAAAATTTTGAGAATGAAATTTTTAAATATCTCCAAAAACTGAGTACGCACACAGAAAAAAAAATAAAAAAAACATTTGAGTAAATTTTTAATACTATTGAGTAAACAAGTAGAAAAATTAAATTCGACTTGGCCGAATCTATGAATACCCTCCACAATGCCCTTTTTAAGTTATAGTAAATTTTCTAGAGTGAAAAAATAACATTTTTGATTAGAAATATTTTATTTTGTGTAAAAAAACTTTTTATTTTAACTAATTTTTGAAAAAAAAAAAAAAAATAAATAATTTACTAAATTTTTTTTGAGTGTAAAATTTTTTTTTAGTGTTAATTTTTTTTTTGAGTGTATTTTTTTTTTCTTTTAGTGTAAAAATATTTTTGAGTGACAAAGATGCGATGTAAAATATTTTTGTGATATACCAATGTTTTTAAAACATGTTTAACGGGTTTTCAACACGTGAATTTAAGGTGAGGCGAATCTGAAATTTACGGTTTTCCTAATAACTTTTGAACCACAGGACCGATTCGGCTGAAATTTAAAACGAACCGGAACTGAAGAACGAAAAATATATATGCCACACTTCAGTAGCCTCAGAATTGCCGTTCGAAAGTTACCGTGTGTTTTATCTCGTAAATTCCAGAAAAACCCTTGCCGAAATTCACTCATTTGCTTATAACTTTTGAACCACTGGTTGAATCGCTGGATTGCAATACCAACCTGACCAGGTAAATGTCGAATATATATGCCAAACTTCAGGATCCTTCGTAAAGTCTTTCAAAAGTTAGCGTGTTTTCAACAGACAGACAGACAGACAGACAGACAGACAGACAGACAGACAGACAGACAGACAGACAGACAGACAGACAGACAGACAGACAGACAGACAGACAGACAGACAGACAGACAGACAGACAGACAGACAGACAGACAGACAGACAGACAGACAGACAGACAGACAGACAGACAGACAGACAGACAGACAGACAGACAGACAGACAGACAGACAGACAGACAGACAGACAGACAGACAGACAGACAGACAGACAGACAGACAGACAGACAGACAGACAGACGGACAAACGGACGGACGGACGGACGGACGGACGGACGGACGGACGGACGGACATCGCTAGATCGTCTTAAAATCGATCGAGGATCATGAATATATATAGTTTATGGGGTCCTAGACCAATATTTCGAGGTGTTACAAACGGAATGACAAACTTATATATACCCTCTATCACTAGAGTGGAGGGTATAAAAATTACTCAATTTTGCACCAGTAAACGATTTAATAGTATTGAGTAAATATTTAATAAAAATTCATTAAATGTTTGAAAAAAAATTTGAGTAAATTTTTAATTGACACAATTAAACATTTACTCAAAACTTATCTATTTATTTTTTTTTAAGTTTAAAAAAGTTTTACATTTTTTTACAAAAAAAAAAACAAAAAAAATTGTTTTTTCAAACTTTACCAAACATATTTATGTCTCAAAAACATAGGAAAATTTTATAAAGACGATTACAAACTTTCATATACATACACAAAAAAACTATAAACTAAACGAGAATTCAAAAAACTATGAGAGTTTAAAAAAACTATTAAATTTTTAATAAATTATTTACTTAAATTGTTTTTAAAGTTTTTTAAGTAAATTTTTAATTGCGTCAATTAAAAAATTACTCAATTTTTGTTTTTAAATTTGAACAAGTGATTACTCAAATTTGTTTCCTCCATATTTTTTCTGTGTACTAAAAACTTAAAAAAATAAAATTTGAAGTTAATCCGATAACTTTAAGTGGACGCGAAAACGACCTGTATTTTAAACAAGTAAGAGTGTTAAATTCGGCTGTGCCGAATCTTTTATACCCTCCAACACGTTTTAAATTAAAAAAAAAAATCGCAGGGGTGTCCTTTTTTTGTGGGGGTCGGTGGAGTTGGTGGGGGCACCTGTACCCCCGTTTTATATGTTTACAAATTATTTGTTTATGAAACTTACGCCTTAATAATAAATTTGTCTAGCTCTTTTGGTTTAGACTTCATCGTTATTTCTACAGACGGACGGACGGACATCGCTAAAATGTCTTAGATTCTATCATGGATCAATATTATATACACTTTGTGGGGTCCCCGACCGATATTTCGATATGTTACACACGGAATGACAAAGTGAGTATACCGCCATACTGGGGTTGTAGGGTATAAAAAACAAGGGGAAAAATACTTTTTACTTATTTCCTAAATTTTTTCGATATTTCAAGTTAAGTTTAAATTCAAATGGTTACAGAATTAGGATTAAGAGTACATTACCTTTGTAATAAGGCAATAAAAACTAAAATCGGTTAAAAATCAGCCAAGTTATTACAACTTCCCCAAGCAACTAGCATGTGGAAGACCACTTGATCAATGAATTCGAGTTCCATTTTTGAAATTGATTGAAATAATCTACAGTTACAACATTATTTTATTCTTTTAGCTTTACTCTACTAAGGTGATAGGTATTTTTCATATTGTGTTGTGCTAACTTATAATAAATTAATGGTAAAAAGGTCAAAATTTTTCAACCCCGTTAACCAATCTCCAATTTTAAATTTTTATTTATTTTTGGCAAAGAAAATTTCAAAAATCGACCATTGGACTACTTGGTTTTGTTAAGCACATATAAGGGTATAAAAACTACTAAAGTTGTAGACATTCCTTTTTTCATTAGGCTAGTCCAGCGATTTTATTTCGGCGGATTTCGAGATAATAGTGATTTCTGTAACTTTTTTAGCTCTTAGTTAATTTTTTATTTATTTTTAACAAACTTCATAAATTTTCTTCCAATATACTACAGATTTATATAGAATACTACAATTCCTTTAATTATGGCAAAATTGAGATATGAACAATTGACCAAGTTAAAAGTCAAAGGTCAAAGTATAGAAGTATTTGAATTTTAAAGATTAACAGATTTTTTGAGAGGATATTAATGAAACTCCTTGATGTTATTTTAATATGTCTAGAAATAAATTGTTTATTATTAAAACTCAGAAAATTAACCCTTAAGTCCTATTGGAGAAAATATAAGTATATAATTTCATTGGGTCATAAAAACCCCAACAGCACTTAAGGGATAATTTTCTGATATTAAAAAAATATCATGGAGTTTCATTAATATGCGCTCAAAAAATCTGTTAATCTTTAAAAATTAAAATTCTTCTAAAATTTGGCCTTTAACCTTTAACTGGGTCAATTTTTCATATCTACATTTTGCCTTAATTAAAGGAATTGAAGTATTCTATATTATGCTGTAAAAATTCGGCAGAAAACATATGAAGTTTGTTAAAAATAAATAAAAAAATTAACTAAAAGCTAAAAAAGTTACCAAAATCGCTATTATCTCCAAATCCACCGAAATAAAATCGCTGGACAAAAAAAAATGTTGTTATAGAAAATAATTTCAATCAATTTCAAAAATTGAACTTGAATTCTTTGATCAAGTGGTCACCACACATTAGTTGCCTGGGAAAGTTGTAATAACTTGGCTGAGTTTTAACCGATTTTAGTTTTTATTGCCTTATTAAAAAGGTAATATACTTCAAATCATAATTCAGTAACCATTTGAATTCAAACTTAACTTGAAACATTGAAAAAAATTGAGAAAATGAGTAAAAAGTAATTTTTTCCCCTTGTAAACCGTTTTTCAAACTTCAGGTCGTTTCCGCGTCCACTTTTCCTCATCGGATTAACTCCAATTTTTTTTTTTTTTTTAAGTTTTTAGTATAAAGGAACAACAATTTGCCCAGTGCGAAGCAATTTAAACATTTTAAATTTTTCCCTTACTAATAAGAACACTCTTCATGTACAGTGACTCGCAGCTTATTTCGTGTGAAAGATATTAGTTAGCAATCCATTCAAGACAAAGTTAACCAAAATTGACCTAATTATTATCAAATAAGTATTTTTATAAAAAGTCCTGTGTATGTAATTAATCAAGCTTAAATTAAAGCTTAATGGCGTTCAGATTGTCTGAATATTAAATGTGCTACGAGGGTCGAAATGGAAATTGAAATTATTGACAGACCTTTTTTAGAAAATTTTTTAAAAATTTTTCTATGTCAATTTTATCCAAGCTCAAACATGAAAAATTTAAAAAAAAATCCAATAGTTAATATTCATTTATTAAATAATTTTTCCAATGTCCCAAACAAAAAGCAAACTTTTTAAAATGCAGTCGAAGAAATCCGATTTTTTTGACCTCCAATTCTTTTGACAACCAATTTTTTATAAACAAAGGAAATTTTCAATTATTTGTATATCTTATTACTATACACTTAGGTGTACTAAAATTATTAAACAATTAAATCGTTTCTTTGTTTACAAAAAATTGGTGGTCAAAAGAATTAGAGGTCAAAAAATTCGGATTTCTTCGACTGCATTTTAAAAATTTTGATTCTTGTTTGGGACATTGGAAAAATTATTTAATAAATGAGTATTAATTATTGGACTACTTCTAAAATTTTTCATGTTTAAGCTTGGATAAAATCGACCTATAAATATTTTTAAGAAATGTTGTTTTTTTTAATTTTAGTACCAAAAGGTACATAAAAATAAAATGTATTTATTCGGCCTTTATATATGTATATATATTCGATTAGAGTTTTATTCTAGTTCGAGGCCCAAAAATATTTCTATTTATGATATTGTCATAATAGAGTATTTTTAATTTATTGCTTTAAAAAAGTTACTATCTCATAGTATGTCTGTACTGATCAGTTTCATCCCCACTAAAGGAATCTTCAGCAGACTTTAGAGAATCATCGTTGGTCAATCAAACATCAAACCAGACATAATATTTGATATATTTCCCAAGTTATATGAGAAGTACTATTATGAAGGTCCGAAATCTGTTTTCCAACAAAAATAACTCTTTTAAAGCAAAAATTGTATATATTAAATCACCGTCGGTAACTATTAATATATGTGTTGCTGTTATTTTACAATAACAACAGTGCCTAACCAAACAATAGTGTTGGTAGGATAAGTCGTACTAAACTTTGTGTTAAATGTTGTTTTTTTTATTTTTAGTACCAAAAGGTACATAAAAATAAAATGTATTTATTCGGCCTTTATATATGTATATATATTCGATTAGAGTTTTATTCTAGTTCGAGGCCCAAAAATATTTCTATTTATGATGTTGTCATAATAGAGTATTTTTAATTTATTGCTTTAAAAAAGTTACTATCTCATAGTATGTCTGTACTGATCAGTTTCATCCCCACTAAAGGAATCTTCAGCAGACTTTAGAGAATCATCGTTGGTCAATCAAACATCAAACCAGACATAATATTTGATATATTTCCCAAGTTATATGAGAAGTACTATTATGAAGGTCCGAAATCTGTTTTCCAACAAAAATAACTCTTTTAAAGCAAAAATTGTATATATTAAATCACCGTCGGTAACTATTAATATATGTGTTGCTGTTATTTTACAATAACAACAGTGCCTAACCAAACAATAGTGTTGGTAGGATAAGTCGTACTAAACTTTGTGTTAAATGATGTTTTTTTTTTATTTTTAGTACCAAAAGGTACATAAAAATAAAATGTATTTATTCGGCCTTTATATATGTATATATATTCGATTAGAGTTTTATTCTAGTTCGAGGCCCAAAAATATTTCTATTTATGATATTGTCATAATAGAGTATTTTTAATTTATTGCTTTAAAAAAGTTACTATCTCATAGTTTAACACAAAGTTTAGTACGACTTATCCTACCAACACTATTGTTTGGTTAGGCACTGTTGTTATTGTAAAATAACAGCAACACATATATTAATAGTTACCGACGGTGATTTAATATATACAATTTTTGCTTTAAAAGAGTTATTTTTGTTGGAAAACAGATTTCGGACCTTCATAATAGTACTTCTCATATAACTTGGGAAATATATCAAATATTATGTCTGGTTTGATGTTTGATTGACCAACGATGATTCTCTAAAGTCTGCTGAAGATTCCTTTAGTGCGGATGAAACTGATCAGTACAGACATACTATGAGATAGTAACTTTTTTAAAGCAATAAATTAAAAATACTCTATTATGACAATATCATAAATAGAAATATTTTTGGGCCTCGAACTAGAATAAAACTCTAATCGAATATATATACATATATAAAGGCCGAATAAATACATTTTATTTTTATGTACATTTTGGTACTAAAAATAAAAAAACAACATTTAACACAAAGTTTAGTACGACTTATCCTACCAACACTATTGTTTGGTTAGGCACTGTTGTTATTGTAAAATAACAGCAACACATATATTAATAGTTACCGACGGTGATTTAATATATACAATTTTTGCTTTAAAAGAGTTATTTTTGTTGGAAAACAGATTTCGGACCTTCATAATAGTACTTACTTCTCATATAACTTGGGAAATATATCAAATATTATGTCTGGTTTGATGTTTGATTGACCAACGATGATTCTCTAAATTCTGCTGAAGATTCCTTTAGTGGGGATGAAACTGATCAGTACAGACATACTATGAGATAGTAACTTTTTTAAAGCAATAAATTAAAAATACTCTATTATGACAATATCATAAATAGAAATATTTTTGGGCCTCGAACTAGAATAAAACTCTAATCGAATATATATTTTTAAGAAATTTTATAAAAAAGGTCTTTCAATAATTTCAATTTCCATTTCGACCCTCGTAGCACATTTAATATTTAGACAATCTGAACGCCATTAAGCTTTAATTTAAGCTTGATTTATTACATACACTGGACTTTATACAAAAATACATATTTGATAATAATTAGGTCTATTTTGGTTAACTTTGTCTTGAATGGATTGCTAACTAATATCTTTCACACGAAATAAGCTGAGAGCCACCGTATATCGAAACAAGTGGAACAAAAAAAAAAAAATAGCCAAATCGGTAAAGCCTTTCGCCATTTTTTTTTTGTTTGTTATTAGATTTGTAAAAAAAAAATATGTGAACAATGTGCTCTTAATTAATTTTTGCAGTTAACATTTTTCTTGAACAACCTACCCCATATCTGCACTCCATACAAAAGTTACATTTTTAAAAAAGTAGACCGAAATTTTAAGAGTTCAAATTTTCTTTATGCATTAAAATTTTTGTTTTTAGACACAATGTTAAAAAAATTTGTATTTGAATAGTTTTTACTTACAGAAATGGGATATGAAAAATAAATTTTAAGATTTGATGCTCTAAATCCCCCCCCCCCCCAACTCCCAATTTATTTTCTCAAAATTTTTAAAAATATGATTTTTTCCAATTTTTGCTGCCACGTTCACAGTAAAGGCGGTGTAAAAAATTCCCGCATGATAGATCATCTACACCTGCTTTAATACGCTCACCGGGGGCGTTCGTTTTTTCACAGTGAGTTAAAATCGATTTCCAGCCCAAAAATTGGCCAAATTAACACCTCATCGTCCATTTTTGATTTAAACTCATCTATGTGATGTTACCTTTCAAACTACACCATTTCCAATTGTATTTTAAAACTTTCCAAATGTATTTTAAAATTGTCCAAATGTATTTTAAAATTGTCCAAATGTATTTTAAAATTGTCCAAATGAATTTTAAAATTGTCCAAATGTATTTTCAAATTGTCCAAATGTATTTTAAAATTGTCCAAATGAATTTTAAAAGTGTCCAAATGCATTTTAAAATTGTCCAAATGTATTTTAAAATTGTCCAAATATATTTTAAAATTGTCCAAATGTATTTTAAAATTGTCCAAATATATTTTAAAATTGTCCAAATGTAGTTTAAAATTGTCGAAATGTATTTTAAATTTTTCCAAAAGTATTTTAAAATTTTCCAAATGTATTTTAAAATTGTCCAAATGTAGTTTAAAATTTTCCAAATGTATTTTAAAATTTTCCATATGTATTTTAAAATTTTCCAAATGTAGTTTAAAATTTTCCAAATGTATTTTAAAAATTTCCAAATGTATTTTAAAATTGTCCAAATGTAATTTAAAATTGTCCAAATGTATTTTCAAATTTGTCCAAATGTATTTTAAAATTGTCCAAATGTAGTTTAAAATTGTCCAAATGTATTTTAAAATTGTCCAAATGTTTTTTAAAATTGTCCAAATGTATTTTAAAATTTTCCAAATGTAGTTTAATTTTTTCCAAATGTATTTTAAAATTGTCCATATGTATTTTAAAATTGTCCAAATGTAGTTTACAATTTTCCAAATGTATTTTAAAATTGTCCAAATGTATTTTAAAATTTTCCAATTGTATTTTAAAATTGTCCAAATGTATTTTAAAAAATTGTTCACAAAAAAAAATTTGTTTTCTCTTTCATAATGAAAATTTTATTGGAGTTATGAGACTGAGCAAAGTCACTATGTGCAGCAACAAGTAACTTGAAAAAAGAAAGTATCTTTCGCCCTTTTTTATGTAGTATTAATTTATGGTAAGGCGCCTCTTTAAGACTCACCCTGTCTCATCATTTAAAAAAATATTTTTTAGTACCATCAGTTTTGTTAAAAATAAATTAAAACAATTTAAAATATCAAAAACAAAATTGTTTTGAAATTACTCAAAAAAAAAAAAAAAAACAATTAAAAAATCCTGCTATAAAAAATAGTAAGTATTATTTTCAAAATTATTTGCAAAAAGTTAATAACTGTTACATATCCTAGACAATGGAAAACAGAGACGTTTGCGCAATATGTCTTGGATCGATGCTTCGCAAAACCTTGAGCAGGCTTCACGTGTATTCCCACTTCCGTGGGCTTTGTATACCTACACATTAACGTGTCCAGATTTCTTAATTTTAACGACTGACCACTACTTATACTTCTATGCACATAGTGACTTTGCTCAGTCTCATAACTCCAATAAAATTTTCATTATGAAAGAGAAAACAAATTTTTTTTGTAAACAATTTTTTAAAATACATTTGGACAATTTTAAAATACAATTGGAAAATTTTAAAATACATTTGGACAATTTTAAAATACATTTGGAAAATTGTAAACTACATTTGGACAATTTTAAAATACATATGGACAATTTTAAAATACATTTGGAAAAAATTAAACTACATTTGGAAAATTTTAAAATACATATGGACAATTTTAAAAAACATTTGGACAATTTTAAAATACATTTGGACAATTTTAAACTACATTTGGACAATTTTAAAATACATTTGGACAAATTTGAAAATACATTTGGACAATTTTAAATTACATTTGGACAATTTTAAAATACATTTGGAAATTTTTAAAATACATTTGGAAAATTTTAAACTACATTTGGAAAATTTTAAAATACATATGGAAAATTTTAAAATACATTTGGAAAATTTTAAACTACATTTGGACAATTTTAAAATACATTTGGAAAATTTTAAAATACTTTTGGAAAAATTTAAAATACATTTCGACAATTTTAAACTACATTTGGACAATTTTAAAATATATTTGGACAATTTTAAAATACATTTGGACAATTTTAAAATATATTTGGACAATTTTAAAATACATTTGGACAATTTTAAAATGCATTTGGACACTTTTAAAATTCATTTGGACAATTTTAAAATACATTTGGACAATTTGAAAATACATTTGGACAATTTTAAAATTCATTTGGACAATTTTAAAATACATTTGGACAATTTTAAAATACTTTTGGACAATTTTAAAATACATTTGGAAAGTTTTAAAATACAATTGGAAATGGTGTAGTTTAAACTTATGCATTTTTTTATAAAATAATTATTTTTTATGTTATTGTAATGCATTATGCATCCAATTATAAATAATACATTATTTCAAACTTTCAAATAATACATAATGTAACCAAATATAAGTCATCCATGATTTAATGTTTAGAAATAACAAATATGAAATACATTTTTTGCAATAATCATGCATTACGTAGCAAATTATTAGTAATGCATTATTTTTCACTTGAAAATAATACGTTGTGGAACAAATGTTTGGTAAGACATTATAAAATAGTGCTACAAATAAGTTATATGTATTACCTGGTAATGTGTTATATAATTACTATCCATTACCAAAGTTTTGCTGGGGTTCGTAAAGTTCGAATAGGTTGTTTAAAAATATCGAATGAGTTTTTCGAACATTTTTTTATTTTTTTTTTGTAAAAAATGACTTTAGTATTTTGGAAGGCTTACTGTCCAGAACTTAAACTAATTTGCAAAAAAATGGGATGAGATTATTCACGTGTGTTCCCACTTCCGTGGGCTTTGTATACCTACACATTAATGTGTCCAGATTTCTTAATTTTAACGACTGACTACTACTTATACTTCTATGCACATAGTGACTTTGCTCAGTCTCATAACTCCAATAAAATTTTCATTATGAAAGAGAAAACAAATTTTTTTTGTAAACAATTTTTTAAAATACATTTGGACAATTTTAAAATACAATTGGAAAATTTTAAAATACATTTTGACAATTTTAAAATACATTTGGAAAGTTGTAAACTACATTTGGACAATTTTAAAATACATATGGACAATTTTAAAATACATTTGGAAAAAATTAAACTACATTTGGAAAATTTTAAAATACATTTGGACAATTTTAAAAAACATTTGGATAATTTTAAAATACATTTGGACAATTTTAAACTACATTTGGACAATTTTAAAATACATTTGGACAAATTTGAAATTACATTTGGACAATTTTAAATTACATTTGGACAATTTTAAAATACATTTGGAAATTTTTAAAATACATTTGGAAAATTTTAAACTACATTTGGAAAATTTTAAAATACATATGGAAAATTTTAAAATACATTTGGAAAATTTTAAACTACATTTGGACAATTTTAAAATACATTTGGACAATTTTAAAATACTTTTGGAAAAATTTAAAATACATTTGGACAATTTTAAACTACATTTGGACAATTTTAAAATATATTTGGACAATTTTAAAATACATTTGGACAATTTTAAAATATATTTGGACAATTTTAAAATACATTTGGACAATTTTAAAATGCATTTGGACACTTTTAAAATTCATTTGGACAATTTTAAAATACATTTGGACAATTTGAAAATACATTTGGACAATTTTAAAATTCATTTGGACAATTTTAAAATACATTTGGACAATTTTAAAATACATTTGGACAATTTTAAAATACATTTGGAAAGTTTTAAAATACAATTGGAAATGGTGTAGTAAAAATACTCAACATGTTCTGTACGAAACCTTTTATATCAAAAGATTGTTGGTACTTTTTACGAAAATCGTATTATTAATTTTTTTTTTAATTTTTAACTTTAAACTGGTGTAACTTCTGACTAAAATAAGAAATCCCTTATTTTTTTTTTTTTTTAAATCAATTATCTATCTAGTTTTTAAATGAAATGAATTTGAAATAATTGGAATAAATGCGAATAATTGGAATAAATGCGATCGTGGAAAAACACGTCAATCTTTGAAATTTCACTTTTTAAAATGGCTCTATCTCGGAAAGTATAAAAGATTACCCCACCCACTAAGCAGGTTTTTTTAGGCCTCTACTAGCACATTGTCTGCATATCGTCGCTGCGCCTAAAAATGGAGTCATGTGTTTTTAGGCAAGTGTTAAGGAGATAAAAAAACAGTTTATTTTCGTCCCTTCGCGATATTTTTTAAAAGTTTGTTCTATAAAAAATTCTTGTACCGATATGCTATCCACATAGTACAAAAAAAGTATGAAACATTTAACGGTTTTCCAGTGGTGCGGAAATTTTCAAAAAACATACACATAACTCCTTTTTTAAGTACTTTTTGGAACAAAATTTAAACAAAATGGAAATAGTTTTTACACATAACTCCTTTTGTTTATGAAACCATTCTTATCGTTAATTTCTTTTCGAGAGGGACAAAAACTGAATAAAGTTGTTTGGTCGTTTAACGCGACATTAGTAAGACAAGGTCCTTGAAATTTTGATATTTAAAAGCACTTCATTAAACAGCGAACAACAGATTTTTTGCGAAACTGGTGATGATTTTTTGATTTTCTTGGAACTATTCAAGAGCTTCGACATAAATTGAATTCTGTTAAAGATTCTGTACTTTAGATTCTAAAATTTTCCAACGTCAAATGATTTAATTGCTTTCACAAGGCTTGATTACCAGCCACTTAGGATTTAAATAACTGCTTGAAATTATGCAAATATTTTCCAAAAAATCTTGACAAATTCATTCAAAATACTTGGATGCTATGTGTGAACTTCGTATTACTTAAGTAGTGGTCCATTTTGTCACGTTATGTTACTTTTTTTATCAAAAAAAAGTTATGTGTAGCTTAACACATAACTCCTTTTCAGACCTTTTGTTAGTATGACGAGCACATATGTAGCTACTTTTACTAACTTTTGAACAAATCAAGATACCAATAAACGGTTTAGTGAGTAAACGTATGACCAATATGGGATTATAAAGATGTAATAAAAAAAAAATTAAAAAACTACACATGACTTCATTTTTAGGCGCAGCGACGATATAATTTTTTAGGAAATCTGATAACAAGAAAAAAAATGGCAAGTGTTTAAGGTGTTCGTATTCAAAAGGTACCCCACATTGGGGGGTTCTGCTGCCTCCCCCGCTCAACCTCTGGGCTCCAACTCAAAAATACGTTAGCTATGACCATTTTAAATTTTATGAATATTGCTTAAGTACTTACTGAATGGCTGAATTATTAAAAAAAAAAAATACCAAATCTTCCACTGTGAATCGGGGGCGTGGGTTTTTTATAGTTTAAAGACGATTTTCAGGCCAAAGATTGGCCAAATTTGAATGGAGGCGGCCCTCCATTCATATTTTAAACTCATTCACGTGATGTTGCATTTTAAACTGGTAGAAATAATCAATACGTTTTGAGCAAAACTTTTTATCTAGAGTCAAAAATCGTATTTTTTTAATTTTTAAATTAAAAATGATGTTACTTCTGACTGAAACAAGATATCGCTTAGTTTTTGTTTTGAAATAATCATAAATCTATCTAGTTTTCAAATGAAATTAGATTGAAATTAATCAAAATCGAAAAAATTCAATCAAAATTGAATTAAAAATCTGGCAACGCCGTTATGATCAGATAAGCAAATTCGTGGTTGGCTAAATAAAATTCACAAAAACTAACTAAATCGTGATAATTGTTCTTTTTAAATTGTGAAATATTTAAAATTATAATTGTGCTTAATTTAAACAATATTAAATATAAAGAGTTAATATAATATTTACAACGAAAACTGTTTTTGAAACAAATTCACAAATATAACCTAAAATTTTCACAAACGTGTGTTGCTGACAATTGTTTATATTTTTCTTTATTGTCATTTACTGTTGATTCTGCTGTTTGTTAACCAGCTATTGCTAAATTATAAATTTAATTTTATAAAACCAACTGAAAATGTCGTCAGATGATATTTGCTCCGTAAATTCCTGTGGAAAATCTTTAACTAAGACTAGAGGAGGTATTTTAACTTGTCAATCGTGTTCTAGGCGATTCCATCCGAGTTGCGTGGATGTAACTGCTGAGCAGCTAAATATCATAACAAAAAGCAAGGGGTCTCTTGGCTACAGGTGCAGTTCTTGTTTGACTGATCCTACCACTGTTGGTACGGGTGCTGCTTCATTCCGTGATGATTTACGTATTGGGCTTGCGGATATTCAAAATAAATTTGACACAATACTAGCTGAGGTAAAACATGAATTGGGAACAAAACTTAAAGATTTAAGGAATGATGTCGATAATTGCAATAAAATGATTAATTATGTTGATACTTCAACGTCTAAAAAAATAAAAACTCTCGAAGATCAAAATGAAGTTCTTCACAAACGTTTGAACAGAGCTGATATAATAATAAATGGGTTTCCCAAAAATCAAGAAAATATCAATGGCATAATTAGTGACATTTTTAAAAAATTGGATGTTGAGATAAACGGTTCCGATATTAGTATGTGCAGTTTCATAAACAATGGTTTCTCGGTGCTCTTGAAGCTGAATTCAATTATTAAAAGAGATCTTGTAATGAGTAAATACTTCAGTTACCTTAAAACTGAACCTTTAAAAGTGACTGATTTTGTTGAAATTGAAACAGACGCTGGGAAAAAAAAGGAGGTAGATAAGCGAGTGTTTTTAAATGATCATTTGTCAGCCAAAGCAGAGAGGATTTGTTTTCTTTGTCGTAATTTGCGAAGGTGGAAAAAAATACAGAAATTTCGTTTACTAAATTCGGATGTTCCTAAAGTAAAAATAACCTTTCACGATCAAGCTACTGAGGTATTTAACCTAGAAGAGTTGCACTCCTCTTTTGATTTTAGCAACATTGCTTTAAATAAACGTGCTGCACCTGGTACACAAAATGATAATGCTGGTGATGCTGGATCTATTCCTATAGATTTGTAAATAATGTAGTTTTTTAATTGTTTTATTTCTATTTTTGTACTGTTATTTGATCCAGTAGGTCTCATTATAAAACTGAATTTTTATTTTTATTTAAATCAAAAGAAGAAACAAAACAAGAAAAAACTTATTGTTACGTTTCCGTTATATTTTGTTGTTATATATTAAATATTTCACCCATCTGATAATGCTTTATTTATTTAAAGTATGAATCAGATGTCATCTTTCCCATGCTTGTGAACGGAATTTTATTCTTTGCAGTGATTTTTTTTATTTTCATCAGCTATGTTTTGATTTGCAACTTTTGGCGATATGGTGGTTCAATGAGAATTTCGGTTTTTGTTGAACGCACATGTGGTTAAATTGTTGTATTTCAAGGTGTTCTGATTCGTTCATTAATTTCGTTCGTGAGCAAATCATTTTGACCTATGTGTTTTAACATAGCTCAAAATGTTTATGGGAAGTTATAATAATTTTATAAACTTTAATATTTTCTTTTTGCATTTTAGTTAGTATTTTTGTGAATTATTTAGCCTAAGCTATTTTGAATTAAATTTTTGTTTAAAAAAGAAAAAAGTCATTGAAATTTAATTATATAATTTTTTTTCTTATATATTTTTATCAAGTAATTTAAATTTTTTTGTCATAAATATGAATCCTTTGTTGGACAACTTAGGTCCTATTATAAACGATAATAGCCTTCTTAAAAGATGTTTTCGTAATTTTAGTAAATGTTTAAATATTGGTCATGTTAATATCCAAAGCTTAAAGCCATCTTTAAGAGCTTCTAAATTTGATGAGTTTAAATTTATACTTAATAATTCGTTAGCTGATATATTTGCAGTATCTGAGACGTGGCTAAAATCTAATATTTCTGATAGTTCTATATCTGTTCCGCAGTATTATGTAATTAGAAATGACCGTCTAGACACTATGAGAGGTGGAGGGGTAGCTTTTTATGTTCGTGAAGGAATTTTAACTAAAGTATTAAAAAGAATATCTAACCCTGAAACTTTTGAATGTCTCTTTATTGAAGTGGATACAGGCGTTTCAAAAACTTTGGTGGGAGTTGTATATTCTCCTCATGGAAAAATCCGTCGCCTGGATAAGGTTCTTGGGGACTTATGCTGTCGTTATGACAATATTGTTATTTTAGGTGACTTCAATAATAATCTTTATGATAGCGTTAAGGCAAGTAAGGTCAGAAAGTTGTGCGAAGATACAAGTCTATGTTATGTTCACAATTGCATGCCGACTCATTTCGATAAAAAAAATTGTTCCACATCCTTAATTGACTATGCATTGGTAAGCGATATAGACTTGGTAAAATTTTCTGGTCAATTTTTGGTTCCACCTCTTACACTTCATTCTTTTATTTATTTTTGTATTGATATACCTGTGAAAATTGTAAAACAATTTATTGAATTTAAAGACTATGATTTAATTAATTTTAACATGATTGAAGAATCTTTTGCGTCTGAGAATTGGAATGGAATCTATGCCTCTAACAACATAAACCACCAAGTCGAAAACTTTTACACACTTCTGCATACTTTACATAATACTGTTCCTATTAGGAGGAAAAGAGTGTACAATGGCACAAACTTTTGTAACAACTTGGAAGTTAGTGCAGCTAGGGATATGAGGGACTATGCTTTTAAAGCATATAAAGAAAATATGAACGATGATAATTGGAGAACCTACTGTAAGCATCGTAACAGAGTAAAGAAAGTTTTAAGAAAACACAAAACCAAGTACTGGATGAACAAATTTAATAATTGTAGTTCTAGTGATATGTGGAAAGTAATTAACAATCAACGTGCTAAAAAATGTACACCAACTCTTGAGCAGTATGATCCCGAAACTGTCAACAGTTTTTTTATCTCCTCTCAAACACCTTCTTTTGACGATCCACCCAATTTTCGTAATTTTTCTGATCAGGGATTTACTTTTAGATGCATTAATAGTTACGAACTTTTCCTTGCAGTTTCATGTGTAAAATCAAATGCAGTTGGTTGGGATGAAATTCCCATTAAGTTTATTAAAAAAATTTACCCATACATAGAGACCTATCTCCTATTCATTTTTAACAATATTCTTACTACTTCCGATTATCCGGATTTTTGGAAAACTTCTAGAATTGTTCCTATAAAGAAGAACAGTAGTGCAAACGGCTTAGATAACTTGAGACCCATAAGTATCCTCCCTTGTTTGTCAAAGGCTTTTGAGTTAGTGGTAAAGAATCAAATAATGGAACATTTAGACTCTAAAAGGCTTTTAAGCGATTGCCATTTTGGCTTTCGGACTGGCGTTAGTACATCCTCCTTACTACTCAGTTTGACTGAGAAAATACGACATAACTTCAATGATAAAAATATTTCCACTTTGATATCACTTGACCTTAGTAAGGCATTTGATACTGTGAACTATGGTGTGTTAACCACAAAACTTTCATCTCAATTTGGCTTTTCTTCATCATCGTGTAAATTGTTACATTCGTATATAGCTAATCGTTACCAGTATGTCGGTTTAAAGGACGTTTCTTCCTCTGTAAGTCTATGTTTTAGTGGCGTTCCTCAAGGTTCGATCCTTGGACCCTTATTATTCCTAATGTATATGAATGATTTTATCGAATTTATTGGCTCTTCTCAATGTGAGATCTTTCTTTTTGCAGATGACATTAATTTGTTATTTACTGGCAAAAGACAATTTTTGGATTGCCATGAAGTAACTATAAATTATATTTTGTCACAAGTTTCTATCTGGGCAGTGAACAATAAGCTTCACTTCAATCCAAATAAGACCAAGGCTCTAGTTTTTGGATCAGTTGGTGATCCTAGTAGCGTTTTGAATATCAATTTTGATGGGTTTCCTGTTAATTTTGTGAACCTGTTAAAATGTCTAGGAGTTATACTAGATAGTGAGTTAAATTTTGGAAATCATATCTCTGTGGTGTCTGCAAAAGTGGGCATGGCTCTACGATCACTTTATAATTTAGATTGTTTTTTTCCAGTTCATATAAAAATTAAAATAGCACACTCTCTTCTTATGACACATATTCTCTATTGTTTAGATGTTTATAGTGGAACAACGAAAACTAATTTAAAACGTTTACGTTTGATATATAATCGGATTATTAGATATATCTACCAACTAAAAGTCTCTGACCATGTATCCAATCTTTCCTATAATTTTATACATTGTTCTTTTCAAAACTTCGTCAAAATCAGGTCACTGCTTACATTAAATCGAATTGTAACTACTCGTGCACCTCATTGTGTTTTCAATACTTTTCATTTTTCACGATCTACAAGAAATCCAGAACTTATTTTGCCTAGAATATCCAACTCAGTTTTTGAAAGGTCTTTCTTAATAAGAACATCAAGGCTTTGGAATAAGCTTCCTGTTAACCTAAAAACTTTAAATAACGCCATTCCAGTCAATAAACATAAGTATTTAGAACATTTTGCTAACAACATACGTGTATAAAGATGTGTATAAAAATGATTGTCTTGTCAAAGGATTTTATATTGTATATATTATAATTTAATTCTTGATTTAGTTTTAAGATAGATGTAGCTTACTGTTCATGACATGTAAATAATGTATTAATCATATATGGCCCATTGGTGGGCTCGATTAAATAAATAAATCAAAAAAAAAAAAAAAAAAAAAAAAAAATCGGTCAAACTTGGAAATTTCTACCACACCAACAAAGCAGGTTTTTTATACCTCTACTAGCACATTGTCCTCATATATTTTTTTCGGAAATCTGAGAACAAACAAAAATATGACAAGTGTTTAAAGTGTTTGTATGCAAAAAGTACCCTACTTTGGGGGTTCTGCTGCCTCCCCCATTCAACCGCTGGACTCCAACTTCCAAAATATAACTTCAAATTTCATGGCAATCGGTCCCGTACTTACTGAATTGCTAAATTATTTCCAAAAAATTAGCCAAATCTCCAACTGTGCTAGGGTGATTAGATTAGTTTTTCGAAACTGATTTAAACCAGTTTTTTTGTTTGCATCGATCGGTTTTTTTAAAAATTTGACTATTCAAAAACCGGTTTGACCGGTTTTCTGACTGCTTAAAACTCTTTTTTAAATGCCTTCTTTTAATTTGATGTGTCAGTAAGCTGCATCCCGAAAAAGTTGGGAAGGTATTGTAGCGACTTAATAGATTTGTTTTTCAAATAGACACAATTAAATTTTTTTTGTGATTTAAAAATTTAATAACCTCGAACGAGATTTAACTCGGCTTTATTGATTTTTTATTATTTTTGATAAAAATGTTTTTACAATTTCATGCTTCAATATTAAAATAATATTATTTTAAGACTTGGTGTTTTTCTGATAAAGCTTTTAGCAATTGGTTTAGCATAAATCTTTTCTTACGCATTGATTTCTGGAATTAAGTATATAACCAGGAATACATTCACATCCTTCAAAAGTTTGTGATTTACAAAACAAGTCCGTTCTTTTAGGTTTACCACATTCGGCAGGACAACGTGATCCATGTAGTGTATATCGTTGATTTTTTTTAGCACAATCTAGATTTTTGGAAAAATAAAAAAAAAAAGGATTAATCAATATTTTAAATTCGTTATTGTAAAAATCCTTTCAAATTATACATACACTCCGCTTCTATTAATGCCACAAATAAAATTACAGCCAGTATAAAGAATATTATTTTGAGGTATTTAGCCATTTTATATTTTTTTTTTTTTTCACTTTGCTTAAAAAAATATTTCTACTTCATGAACTGAGTTGTTCAAGATTAAATTCTGTAGCTTTTATACATAAGTTTTTTATTTAACCCTTATATTAGTGACAGGGTACCCATTTAATTTTCAAGAAGAAATAAGTTTTTACGTAATCACACCCCTCTTCAAGCAAGCTTAGATTTTGCAAAAATGGTTACAATATCGGGTAATGGCATTTTTTTTTTCTCCTAAATAAACTTAAGATATCGTTTACATGAAAATCCTGTTTTCGAGTTTTTACTAAATAATTACACTGTTCGACAAAAGCCTCCCAGTGAAATATCAAACTGATTCTTATAGATTTTTCTCTACTGATTACAAATCTGCACCCAAAAAGAAGAAAGTCAATTATACAAGTTTTCGGTTGGTACCCGGGTACCTTTGCAACTCTGCTAAAGGTGTTTCTTTTTTTTTTTTTTTTTGCACTCACACAAGGGTTAAATCGCCAATAAACAAATTAAGTAAGAGATCTTAACTAGATGTTTTGTTTCACTGATAACAAATATTTTTACGAAACAATTTGTTTAATTGGAAATCCTCATGTAAAGGTCAGATATATTGTATATAGGTACGTATCTTTAAACACAAAGAAGAAATTTTCCTGCCGATATTGAGTTCACTGAATAATATACATAAACACAGATTTGTTTTTCTACAACATTTCTAACATTTGTTTTGAAATTTACATTTGCAAATACTTTCAGTAGCAACTTAAAATGACATTACAAAACTATTAAAATAAGTTTTTCTTAAGACTTTTCGAATTAAATTTAAAAAAATTAACAATTAACTTTTACCCTATTGAAAAGTCTTAGACTCTGAGATATTTTAAGTATAAAAACAGAGGACATATGTATATGTTTGTGATGCCCATAAACCATAATTTAAGAGCGTCATATTATGATTGAAAATTTTATCACAACCATACAATTTTTTCAGCAATAATATTATGTTCATATGAAAAAAAAATAAAATTCTGTTTTATATATTGTTGGACTTTATATTTTATAACTGAAGTTTTTATTTATATAATACAATTTTTTTTATTTTTTGTAAATTTGTTTTATTTAATCAGCTTCTACCGTTCCAATGGTGCGTCCGAGAGGGGTCATTAGTGAGACCGACCCCCATTTATTTTTACCCTACAACATTTTTTCAAAACATACCTACGCCCTATCTCCACTCCCTAAGTAGGCTCCCATACAAATAACAGTTGGAGCAAATTTTATAAAAATGTAATTTTGTATGGGAGCCTACTTAGGAAGTGGAGATAGGGCGTAGGTATGTTTTGAAAAAATGTTGTAGGGTAAAAATAAATGGGGGTCGATCTCACTAATGACCCCTCTCGGACGCACCATTGGAACGGTAGAAGCTGATTAAATAAAACAAATTTACAAAAAAATAAAAAAAATTGTATGGGGACCGCCTTAACAGTTAAAGATAGAGGGTAGGTGTGTTCAGAGAAAATGTTTGGACTAAAAAAATATTGTGGGTCGGTCATACATTTTGTTGCTCTAAGGGCACTATTAGGGCAGTTAGAGCGGTTGGAACAAATTTTAAAAAATGTCGGTTTGTGTGGGATCCCCCTTAGAAATTGGAGATAGGGTAATAGTTTGTTCCAAAGAAATTTTAAGACGTAAAAATTAATGGGGGTCGGTCTTATAAAGGACCCCTCTATGACGCACCATTGGAGCAGTAGAAATGATTTTAAGATTGGAAAATTACAATAAAATTTTTTAAAAAAATTTTAAAAAAAAAGTAATAATCGTTATCCCACGATCTTCCTGGGCAAAAAATTTGTAGAATTGATAGAAGTTTTACACAAAAAAATTTCCAAAAAATCGAAGAGTACAAACATTTTCAAAAATGAGATTTAAATTTTAAAACTTAAAAATCGCATACTAGAGCGCTTTTAAGAATTTTTTGGGATTTTTTTTTAGAAAGTACGTAAAAAAACAAAAATTTTGAAGAAAAAAAATTTGAAATTTGGACCATTATTGACGAAGTTATGATTAAAAGAAGTTTGAGTAAAGGAACAAACTACCAATTTTTAAAAATTCTATATCTTTTGAACGGGTCATCAAAAAGATCTGAAACTTTACCACGAAGGAGTTTTCGAAGGGTACTAAAAACTGTGAGCAAATTGGGAAAATCTAAAAAAAAAGTTTTTCAAAGTGTCCGATTTCACATGGAATGCCCCATATATATAAAATAAATATCAATTTAGCATAGTCTTTTTAAAGTATACTTTAGACGTAGGTGGTACACCCTGCAAACACTTGGTCTCAGGTTTAAATCCCACGAGTATCAACTTTTTTTTTAAATTCTTTTTTTTATTAAAATTTTATTTTTTTCTCTTGATTTTTTTATTTTTTTTTAACAATATAAATTAATTTAATTTTTTTTTTTCCTTCAGTATTAATTTTTTGATGTTTTTTATATTTTTCAAGTTTGTGGGAATCACTTTCTTCTGGGAATCACTTCTTGATTGAAAGTACTTGATTTTTCTGAAAACTTCTTAAACTTATACATTATTTTTGTTTTATCTAAATATTACATTCCCCAGTATTTGATATATTTTACAAGATAAATGAGAAATACTATTATGAAGGTCCAAAATCTGTTTTCCAACGAAAAATAACTCTTTTAAAGCATAAATTGTATATAATAATCCACCACCGGCGAATATTATTATTTTATTTACAATAACTGTTATTTTACAATATTTTACAATAACAACAGTACCTAACCAAACAATAGTGTTGGTAGGATAAGTCGTACTAAACTTTGTGTTAAATGTTTTTTATTTTATTTTATTTTATTTTATTTTATTTTATTTTATTTTATTTTATTTTATTTTATTTTATTTTATTTTATTTTATTTTATTTTATTTTATTTTATTTTATTTTATTTTATTTTATTTTATTTTATTTTATTTTATTTTATTTTATTTTATTTTATTTTATTTTATTTTATTTTATTTTATTTTATTTTATTTTATTTTATTTTATTTTATTTTATTTTATTTTATTTTATTTTATTTTATTTTATTTTATTTTATTTTATTTTATTTTATTTTTTATTATATGAATGTGGGTGTGGAAGAAGGTGCTATAATCCAAAAACCAAATTGTTCAGGAAAAGCAAAAAACTAAATAAGTCGCGAAAAAAATTAATTTTTTGAAATTTCTTTTTGCAGCTCGACGAAGATGGATTATATGCATCTATGTATAAAATTTCATTAAAAACCAATGAGCGGAAGTAGCAACAAAATTCATGTGAAATTTTGCTCTAGTGGAATAAGGTGCTATGTTACAATTTCTACTAGGAATTTCAATACATTTGCCGAGTAGTTTTAAGTTTTTTGTGTTATTTTTTAAAAATTTTAATTTAGCAAGATGAATTCTGAAAAATTTAGGCGGGGTCCAGAAGTAATCATTTTTATATAAAAGAAATAAAAAGCAGTTAATTTACCAAAAAATAACTGTTATATGGTTTATTTGAAACAAATTTTCCCATAATGGGTTAAAAAATTTGCACAGTTTATGATATAAGTTACTAACCATTAAATTTTTAAGTTTGAACTTAAAAATTTGATAGATTATGAAAATCCGCCCTTAGTATTACGTAAAACAATATTATGTTTTTATATGGATATAGCACCTTTTTCCAGTTTACACTTTAACTATCGATAGATTAGATAATAATGCGTTTTTTGCAAATCGAATGGGCACATGTTAAAGCCTAGGATGTTTTCAACACGTTAACCATCTCACATGTAAGAATTTAAATACATAACCTTTAGTTTAACTGCAAAACACATGTTAGTATCCGGCAAAAACTATAAAATTTTTCCAAAAATAGTTAAAATTGAACTTTTAAGGTCACTTTTATGACAGAAAACGATCAAGTTTTTAACAAATCCGGTGGTGGATTAGTGTATACAATTTTTTCTTTAAAAGAGTTATTTTTTGTTGGAAAACAGATTTTGGACCTTCATAATAGTATTTCTCATTTAACTTGTGAAATATATGAAATATTATGTCTGGTTTGATGTTTGATTGACCAACGATGATTCTCTAAAATCTGCTAAATATTCCTTAGTGGGATGAAACTGATCAGTACAGATGTACTATGAGATGAGTAACTTTTTTAAAGCAAAAAATTAAAAATACTCTATTATGACAATATCAAAAATAGAAATATTTTTGGGCCTCAAACAAGAATAAAACTCTAATCGAATATCTATATATATAAAAGAGTAATGTGACTGACTGACTGACTGACTGATATACTCATTCATCATCGCCCAGCCCAAACCGCTGAAGCTAGAGACTTGAAATTTGGACTGTAGGTCCACCTCCCGGAATATAGATCCACTAAGGCTGGATTTTTGCCAATGTTGATTCTAAGGGGGTAAAAAGGGTAAAAAACTGTACTTTTGGTACTTTTTATATCTCCTGAAATAATGGTCATAGAGACTTGAAATTTGGACTGTATGTTCACTTCCCGGAATATAGATCCAGTATGGCCGGATTTTTGCCAATGTTGATTCTAAGGGGACAAAAAGGGTAAAAAACTGTACTTTTGGTACTTTTTATATCTCCTAAAATAATGGTCACAGAGACTTGAAATTTGGACTGTAGGTCCACCTCCCGGAATATAGATTCAGTAGGGCCGGATTTTTGCCAATGTTGATTCTAAGGGGACAAAAAGGGTAAAAAACTGTACTTTTGGTACTTTTTATATCTCCTGAAATAATGGTCACAGAGACTTGGAATTTGGACTGTATATTCAACTCCTGGAATATAGATCCAGTAAGGCCGGATTTTTGCCAATGTTGATCTAAGGGGGTAAAAAGGGTAAAAAAATGTACCTTTGGTACCTTTTATATTTCCTTAAATAATGGTCCTAGACACTTGAAATTTTGAATGCAGGTTCAGCTCCCGGAATATAAATCTACTAAGGCTGGATTTTGCCAATGTTGATTCTAAGGGGTAAAAAGGGTAAAAAACTGTACTTTTGGTACCTTTTATATTTTCTTAAATAATGGCCCTAGAAACTTAAAATTTGCAATGTAGGTTCACCTCCCGGAAAAAATATTCACCAAGGCTGGGTTTTTGCCAATGTTGACTCTACGGGGGAAAAATGGAAAAAAGTGTACTTTTGGTACTTTTTTAATTTACTGAAATAATGGTACCTTTTATAAAAAGTACCTTTTATAAAAAGTACCTTTTATAAAAAGTACCTTTTATAAAAAAGTACCTTTTATAAAAAGTACCTTTTATAAAAAGTACCTTTTATAAAAAGTACCTTTTATAAAAAGTACCTTTTATAAAAAGTACCTTTTATAAAAAGTACCTTTTATAAAAAGTACCTTTTATAAAAAGTACCTTTTATAAAAAGTACCTTTTATAAAAAGTACCTTTTATAAAAAGTACCTTTTATAAAAAGTACCTTTTATAAAAAGTACCTTTTATAAAAAGTACCTTTTATAAAAAGTACCTTTTAAGAAAAAGTACCTTTTATAAAAAGTGCCTTTTATAAAAAGTACCTTTTATAAAAAGTACCTTTATAAAAAGTACCTTTTATAAAAAGTACCTTTTATAAAAAGTACCTTTTATAAAAGGTACCTTTTATAAAAAGTACTTTTTATAAAAAGTACCTTTTATAAAAAGTACCTTTTATAAAAAGTACCTTTTATAAAAAGTACCTTTTATAAAAAGTACCTTTTATAAAAAGTACCTTTTAAAAAAAATTCCTTTTAAAAAAAGTACCTTTTATAAAAAGTACCTTTTATAAAAAGTACCTTTTATAAAAAGTACTTTTATAAAAAGTACTTTTATAAAAAGTACCTTTTATAAAAAGTACCTTTTATAAAAAGTACCTTTTATAAAAAGTACCTTTTATAAAAAGTACCTTTTATAAAAAGTACCTTTTATAAAAAGTACCTTTTATAAAAAGTACCTTTTATAAAAAGTACCTTTTATAAAAAGTACCTTTTATAAAAAGTACCTTTTATAAAAAGTTCCATTTTATTAAAAGTACCTTTTATAAAAAGTACCTTTTATAAAAAGTACCTTTTATAAAAAGTACCTTTTATAAAAAGTACTTTTTATAAAAAGTACCTTTTATAAAAAGTACCTTTTATAAAAAGTACCTTTTATAAAAAATACCTTTTATAAAAAGTACCTTTTATAAAAAGTACCTTTTATAAAAAGTACCTTTTATAAAAAGTACCTTTTATAAAAAGTACCTTTTATAAAAAGTACCTTTTATAAAAAGTACCTTTTATAAAAAGTACCTTTTGTAAAAAGTACCTTCTATAAAAATTATGTTTTGTTAAAAGTACCGAAAGTACACTTTTTGGTACTTTTTTATTTCCTGAAATAATAATCATAGAAACTTGAAATTGGAAAAGGTTCCAAAAAATATAATGGTCACAGAAACTTTGGAATGTAAAATCCTTCGGTGAAAAAAAAGATGTGGAAAAGTACTTATTGGAAATTCCGTTTCTTAACGGGGATAAAAAGTACTTTTAATATTTGCTGAAACAATGGTCCTATATAATTGAAATATGGAGTATAGGATACTTCGGTAAACAAAAAACATTCTGGAAGAGGTACTTTTTGGAAATTCCGTTTCTAATGGAGGTAATAAAGTGTACTTTTGGTACTTTTTTTGTTCCTTTAATAATGACCTTAGAAGAAGGAGATGGAATTGGAAATGAAATGGAGTAGAACGGGGAACAAAATGGAATAGAGCAGGGAACAATATGGAATGATATTTTTTACTCAAATTTTTCGTGTTTAACTTTTTTCTCCATATTTTTCCCCTCTATATATTTTTTTACTCAAACTTATTTTTTTAATTCCAATTTCTTTTTTCACTGAAATATTTATTCACTCAAAATCCAAAATCCTGACATAAGGGCTCGAAAATTGTCAATATATTTTTCCCCCGGAACGAACATGATAACATACCAGCGAAGTTATTCAAATTGATTTGTTTAAATTATTCATTGAAATATTTCTTTATGGAAGACTTAAACGTCCACAAGTAAATAAAACAAAGACTTCGTAGGGAATTTTTTTTTGGAAATCGATAGAGTAATCCTGATCCTTCTATTATCCAGTATTCAACACCACCGGTAACGAAGTACCGGGATGGTAAGCTAGTATATACATATATAAAGGCCGAATAAATACGTTTTATTTTTATGTACCTTTTGGTACTAAAAATAAAAAAACAACATTTAATATAAGAAAAAATTGCATTCATTTAACTTTTAAAAAACTTTATTTATGTGAAACAAAACGAAAAATCTCTTATGTGAAATCTAGAGCACAAAAAAAAATACGAAATTTTAATTTTCACACATTCTTTTATGTAAATTACTTTTTAAAAAAATGTTTTAAACAATTTACATAAATTTCTATATAATAAATAATTTTTATTTAATCAGCTTATTATCGGCTGCGAAATTTGTAATTAATGTAATTAAATATTTGTTTCTGTTAAAAATGTCTCTGACCTTAACCTGAGGATTTTCCATTACACAAATTATCTCATAAAATAACTTGTTATCAGTAAAAAAAGCAAATCTAACAAATGACTAATACTTTAAAATAAAATCGGCTATAAGAAAACTGTGTATAAAAGCCACTGAATTTACTTCTGAACAAATCAGTTTATATTAAGCATTCGATAAATAGAAATATTCTTTCAAGCTAAAATAGAAGAAACTTTTAAAATATGGCTAAATACTTAAAACAGATATTCTTGATAGTCGCTGTAATTTTCTTTATGACATTAATACAAGCAGATGGTAAGTTTAGTTCGAAAGTAATTTTATTATAACGAATTACAAATATTTATATAAAACATACATATTTTTAATTATTTCAAAAATCAAGATTGCCCTAAAAACCAAAGATATACACTACATGGAACACGTTGTCCAGCCGAATGTGGTAAGCCGGTGAGAACTGACGCGTTTTGTAAATCTAGAACCTTTCAAGGTTGTGAATGCATTCCTGGTTACGTGCTTAATGATAGAAAGGAATGTGTACCAAATGAGTTTTGCTAGAAGCTTCATCAGAAAAACAACAAGTTTTGGGTTAAAATTAGTTAAATACTAACAATAAGGTGGTTATTCATAAAAACTGATATATAACTAAAGTAGGTTTATTTGACAGACATTGCAGGAATACTTGTCAAAGAAACCTACAATAAGTCTACTTTAAGTATTATGAATAAAATCCTGAGGCTAAAAAAGCATTTTAACATATCTTTTAAAAATATATAAAAATTCTGTTCCAATTTTTAAATAAATAAAAATTTAAATTAAAAAAATTTTATTTAAAAATATAAAAAAAAAGTTTTTATTTGAAATTGTACTAGATGACTACAAAATTAAAATTTTTGGACCATTTTTCTCAGATGTAATTTTTTTTTCATTGTATATTAACAAAAAAATATTTTAATTTTCTTTTTAAAAATTATTTTTTTGGACCACTCTAATTATGCATTCTGGTGCATTCTAAAAACTAGAAAAAAGCTTATGGGCCTAAGTTTTCCCGTAGAATCGAATACTGAAGTCAGATTTGACATACATTTAGCCGTTTTTGTTGTATGTACATTAGGGCGGGTCGATTTGTATGGACCGAAAAAAACTGAAAAATCGTATAGCAAAAACAAAATCTACAAGAAATTCTAAGAAACTTTTCCAAAGAAACCATTGGTCTAAAATCAAACCCTATACCGCGCCTAACGACATGAAAATCCGTCCGTCCGTCTGTCTTTCTGTCTGTGTGAAACACGCTAACTTTCAAATGTTAGCAGAAGAATATAAAATATATACGGCAAGCTGCTGAAGCGTGGCGTATATATTCGTTATACTTCCGGTCAGATTAATACTAAATTTCAGCGAAATCTGTCCAGTGTGTCATGTGCGCCCTATTGAGGGTTAAATTAGTATTTGAATTTAACGGAAAATGGAAGAAGAAGAGTTAGAGTAACCGTACAAAAGTGCGTATGAAAATGAAAATATAGACAACCTTGAAAAGGGAAATTTGGGTTAGCAAGATGTCTGCTCAGGGGGGATGTTTTAAAGAAAAAGAAGAGTATCCTTCTTTTCTAATTTTGGATTCTGGTGAAGCAAGTGGTTCCTGATTTTGTGAAGGAAGATAGAAAACCAACAAAACAACAAATTTTAATCATTTTATTGAATCATCACAAACGTTTTTTTTATAATACAAAGTTTAGTGATAGCCAAAAGTTAAGGCTTATAATTTTTAATACAAATAACATCACATTCATCAAATCAACACATCCAAGATCGTCACCATCGCCACCTCTGCTTCACCCATCGTTGGAGTAGCCGTTTGAGTGCCACCAAGCCTGGGGTACTAAGGTCAGCCACTTGGTTTTTTGTACTGATTTGTACGTTTTATACCCGGACAATAGACGAACTCGACCAAAAGTATTGCTCTGTAAAGAGAAAAGAAAAACAGGTTAAAAGAAAAGAATTAGGTAAAACATTTTTGCGGCATTTTTATATTTTAGTGAAACCAGTCCCTTTTATATGATTGTTGGAAAAGGTGCGCGTCGTTAGGGTTGAGCTCAGGCCTAAGAATTCGTTTGCGTAACAGGGATAGATTGCCCAGTCAATAGCTGATTGTGTTTTTCCTACAGTGAAAATAAAATAAAAATTAGAGTTTAACCTAGAAAACAAAAATATGAATAAATAAAACAAAACCAATACTTTGAAAAAATATACAGAAAAACTAAAGACTACGTACAGAAAACGGACGGACAAACCATTGTGGTGTAAAGAAAAGCCGCTCGACATCATCAAGGCCAAATACATACGAATCCTGAGAGAAGAAAGAAATTTTGGCAAAGCCTAGGTTAGGTTAGGTTAGGTTGTAAGTGGCTGCTGACGTTTTACGTCAACACACGTAGACTCTGAGGTCCATTGTGATACCACGGGATCGTAATAGGTTTCCCTACTAGTCCCTGTCGTTAAACCAGTTTGAGCTTCTTATGAAACTCCTTAGATGTTGAATTTTGACATCCGACAAATCTGAAAGATCGTACAGCTCCCTAGATCCCAGTGAAGCAAGTCGCTGACCAGAAAGTGCCGGGCAATGGCAAATAAAGTGTTCGATAGTTTCCAACTCCTCTTCATCCGTGCAACTTCGGCAAAAGTCATTCGACGGCACATTTAACCGCTCTGCGTGCTTCCCTATAAGACAGTGTCCGGTAATTATAGAAACCACCGTTGAAATCTCTCCTCTTGGAAGCGATATCAGCTCACTTGTGCGCCCCTGATTAAGAGAAGGCCAAATCAGTCGTGTTGTCTCACACGTCCATCCATTTGCCCATCTTTGATTAGTCTCCGTCGCAGAACAAAGCCGTAGGTTTTGCTTGCAAGTTTCTAGAGGCGTACCAACACATTCCAATTCTGTTGGAACCTGTAAGGTAGTTCCTAGTCTTGCAAGCTCATCGGCTTTGCAATTCCCTGGAATGTCTCTGTGCCCTGGGACCCATATGAGTCGTATGTTAAACTGCTTGGCCATCTCATTTAAAGACGTGCGGCAGTTAAGGGCAGATCTTGTTTTCAGAAACATTGAATCCAGGGACTTGACCGCGGCTTGACTGTCAGTATAGATGTTGACTGCGGTTGTAGACAAGACATTGCAGCTCAACCAGTCAGCCACTTCTTTTATTGCCAGCATCTCTGCCTGGTAAACACTGCAATGATCTGGCAATCTACGAGCCAGGCTCAACCCAAGCTCTTCCGAATAGACTCCAAAGCCCACTTGTTCGTGCAGCCTCGATCCATCTGTGTAAAAATTTATGGTAGCTCCACTACCCGGAGTATCCCCCATCCAAGACTCCCTGGATGGTATCATAGTGGTAAAGTGGCGCTCAAAGAGGCTCAAAGAGGGAGCACAGTCCACATTTTGTGGTATTGTTATCTTTTTCAAGATTGCGCTATGGCCACAATCACTGCTCCTCCATTGCAGCGTGCTATTAAGTCGAATTGCCGACGCAGCCGCATACTGCCTACACAATATGTCCAAGGGTATCAGGTGAAGGAGGATTTCTAATGCAGCCGTAGGTGTAGTACGAAGAGCACCAGTGATGCACATTGACGCCATTCTCTGTACCTTCGTGATAAAGACAAAGTTCGCTTTTGTTTCCAAAGCAGGCCACCAGACAATGATTCCATACAGCAAAATTGGACGCACCACTGCTGTATAGATCCAATGAACGACTTGAGGGCTAAAACCCCATCGTTTTCCAATGGCCCTTTTACAGGAATACAAAGTAATCGTTGCTTTTCTCACCCGTTCCTCAATATTACGCCTGAAATTCAGCTTCCTATCTAGAAATACTCCAAGATACTTGGCTCCATCTGAGAAGGTGATTTCAGTACCGTCCAGAGAAATAGGATCAAAAGCAGGAATCTTATTTTTCCTTGTAAACAAAACAAGCTCTGTTTTACTAGGATTAACTCCTAGGCCACAGTCTCTTGCCCATTTAGACAGATCTTTCAGAGAACCCTGAAGAATGTCCCGCAATGTTGGCAGATGCTTCCCCTTTACCGCTATCGCGACATCGTCAGCATATGCGATAACATGACAACCACGTGCTTCTAGAGATAGTAGCATTGAATTCAGTGCCAGGTTCCAAAGAAGCGGCGAAAGAACACCTCCTTGTGGTGTGCCCCTATTGACAAATCGAGATATGACGGACGCTCCCAATTCAGACGTTATACGTCTATTGGCAAGTAGGTTTTCCACCATTAAAACGATTTCACGCTTTACTCCCAGACCAGACAATGCCAATATTATCGATTCTGGAATGACATTATTAAAAGCCCCCTCAATATCAAGAAAGGCCACCATAGTGTACTCCTTTACCGAAAGCGATCTCTCGATGGTACCAACGAGCTCATGAAGAGCTGTTTCCGTTGATCGTCCCTTGCTGTATGCATGTTGCTTTGTCGAAAGCAACCTCGGGTCAATCACTCTACGCAAATATGAGTCTATCATTCGTTCCATTGTCTTTAACAAAAAAGAAGACAGACTAATTGGTCTGAAATCCTTCGGAGCTGTGTGGGAACTTTTCCCAGCCTTCGGGATAAATACGACTCTGGTATCCCTCCATTTTAAAGGAATATACGACCAGTTGATGCATGCTGTGTATAGATTATACAGCAACGGGGCTATATAGTCCAACACTTGCTGCAACTCAGCCGGGATTATACCATCAGGTCCCGGAGATTTATAGGGCCTGAAGCTTTTTATCGCCCAGATTAATGTTGGCATATTTATTATTTCCGAAGCAATTTCAGATGCTTGGCAAAGCCTAAGCCAAGGAATCATTTTATATCTTTTTGAGTTTTTTTTGATACAAATTTTATATATGAATACAAAACGGCAAACATAGCAAACAAAATGTCGGCATAACCATAAATTTTTATACTTCATTTTTTTTTATACTGCATTTTTATATTTCAATTTCCATATTTTAAATCTAAAAATAAAATTTGATATAATTCATTTTGAGTTCATATAAAGTAAAATGGCGGATACTAAAATTGTAAATTAATGAATTTCAATAAAATTTTGAATGTTTATAATGAAATACAACATAAAATTTATAGTGTTTTGCATTAGAATGTGTCAGTAAAAAGATAAGTATGTGGTAGTAAGGTAACAAAGGTTTGTGGACTCGACTCTGGGACAGCCATAAAAGGGTGGTAACCAGCTGTCATGGTGAGGTCCATTGGATCTTAGTGGGAGGGTCACCATGCTGACAGATCAACCGTCAGCTTCCATATTTATGTGTTTCGAATAAAGGGTGTGTAAGTATATTGGTGTGTTTGTGAAAATTTCCATTGTCCCTTTTCGTGTTTTACTTCGGGTCCCATTCGTATTTTGTTTTGTTAATTTGGTTACTCCACAACTAAAAGCTGGTATGATTTTCATGTCACTGTCGTTGTACCAGATCGTCAACAAGAACCACCCCATCCGGCGAGCTTAGTCGTGCCAAACGCGGGCATACCAGCGGCGTTGACAATCTGGCATCCATTTTGTTAAATTTTACGAACCCGACAGTACAGAATGGCTCCCAACGTGGGGCCCGAAGTAAAACTTTTTGTAGTATTCCGTTTTTGTTCTTCGTTCAACATAAATTTCTCTTTTGGAGGCGGGGTCCAAACTGAACATTAAAATGTATGTCCGGCTAGAATGACTTCAGAGTATATAGCTGTTTGCGACATTTAGGGTACAGTTTTGGCATTTTTGCTTTCAAAGGATTACAATTTTTATATTTTTTCACCCGATTTGAGTCCTAGGAGGTGTCCTTCGGATCTTCCCGTAGTTGCTACAATTTGGGGAAAATATATATATAAACAAAATGAAAACTGAAACATTAGTTGAACGTAGTTGAGCAAAATATATTTTATTTTTTTTATATTTTTTTTCCAGTTACCAGGTTGTTTGAGGCTAAGAGGTCCACGCAATTCTCATCATTTGTAAGACCCGTTTGAGTAAAACTTAAGAGTCCTCAACGCGAGCGACAAATGAATGTAAATTTGTGTGAACTTTTTAGACAAAAGCAAGCAGTTTTTAGTTTTTGCGGTTAAATCTGAGCTTTTAGTCAATATGCTGACTCGCTTTCAACGCTTTAACTCGCAGAACAACTAAATTCTGAAACATACAATTTTTTTTAGACAATTTTTAATAGACCAAAAAGCAGTTTTCAGAACGAGATTTCTTACCTGCTAAATGCAGAGATTGACTAAATCGTAATTTAACGTTTTCAGCGGAAGGCTAGTCCTGTTGACTTAAGGCTTTAAGGCCAAATCAGCAGTCGTAGCATCGTTGGGTGCGTTGTCCCTGAGAATAAGCTGTTTTTTTTTTTATCCACTTTTTTTTTAAATAAAACACCAATATACACCCACGTTAACCTGAAAAATAAAGTAAACAAACAATAATTTTTTTTGATACACATAAATAGGGATTTAGTATAAAAAAGGTAAACCTTTTTATACTCATGTCGAAATCCACAAACTTTGGTTACCTGAAAACACTATCACAGCTCAATTTATTGAAACACATATTTTTAAATTTCGTTTTTGGTAATTTTTTTTTGAAAGTTTTTGATAAAATTTCGATTGTTTATAAATATTTTAAATTTTTTTTTTTTTTTATACATTTCATATATCGTTGGCTTAGTCGGCAAACCTGTCAAGTCCAATTTTTATGCAAATTGAGTTTTTGATGTAGTATTCTAGTATAACTCAAAACACATCATTTACAAAAAACAAAATGCCGTTATGTTGTTTTTTCTTCTTGTTATGCAGTGGTAAGAAATTGTGTCAAGTCCAAAAAAAATAATAAAACATCGAAAGCCACGTGCTAAGTCCAGCTGAAAACAACACACATTTTGTTTCAACAAATTTCTTCAATAGATTTAAATTCGAGGTTTGTTTATTTTATTAAAAGAACGCAAAAAGAGAGCTCGTATGGAAATACATGCTTGTTTTTATTTATTTTTTTTTGCAAAATATAACTTACATATAAAGGCAAAAATCCAAAAAAAAAATTTGCTGATAAATTTTGGTACATAATGGCATTTCCAAAGCCTGAAAAGTTAGATATTTTATATAAAAAACATTTTTTTTTTCAAAATTTCATTCAAATGGTAAAATTTAGTAAAATAAAGCGCATTAAGAAAAGAAAATTTGGCTTTTTATGTGCTTCCATGGACCAAAATTTATCAGCATTTTTTTTTGGAATTTTTTATTTCACAAAATTGTTTTAAGTTGTGAATAGTTGACCTTTAGTTTAGTAGTTTGTTGATTTTGTTCGGCATTAGGGCATGAGTTAATAAATTAATTAAATAAAAAATATTAACATATTTTATTTTTTTTTATTGTCCCAGCATTTCAGTCAACATTGCTGACCATCTTCAGAGGGATATTTAAAAACTAAATAAAAAAAAAAAAATCACTTTCTGGAGCTGTTGCTTAACTGAAAGATTTTGTCAACACAAATTTTTTTAAATATTTTTTAAAAAAAAATATTTTTTTAAAAAAAAAAACTGCGAACTTAAACCGCTTGTAGAGGACTAATTTTTTTTTTTAATTTTTCCCGTTATCAGCTCGAAAATGCTCACCGACTTTTTGCTATTAGTTCACGAGATTCGCAAATATCCATATCATCGACCCACACTACGATTTAGTAGTATTTTTTATTATAAAAGTGTTAAATTCGGCTGTGCCGAATCTTTTATATCCTCCAAAATGTTAAAAACAAATTAAAAAAAATTGTCAGAGGCGTCTCTTATTTTGGGGGGGGTGTTGATGGATTCAGTGGGGGACATTGAGAGTACCTTCCCATCGTGATAAATATACCAAATGTTTCATTTATTTAACAAAAATAAAAAAAAAACATTTAAAAAAAACTGTATTTGTTCAGAGGTTGGTTCATTTATTCAAGGGGGAACTTCTTACCCCCTGGCCCGATTTTGCCCATTCACGAACTTAACCTGCCTATGAACATGAGATATATTTGTGCCTAACTTCAGGAGTCTGGCTGTTTTATTTTGGACTGCATCGTGTTATCTACAGACAGACGGACGGGGAGACGGACATTCATAGAATGTCTTAGAATCGATCATAGATCAATAATATATATACTTTATGGGGTCCCCGACCGATATTTCAATGCGTTACAAACGGAATGACAAAGTGAGTATACCCCCATACTGTGGTTGGAGGATACACAAATACAAGAAAATCTGTTAAGTCCACAAAATGGAAAGAAAATCTGCTAAGTCCACATTTAAAATAGAAAATTATAAAGAGCAAATGTGCTAAGTCCAAAAAGAGCCCATAAGTGTTTCTTTCTTTTATTTTAGAGTTCTATGATTTTTTAGGGTTAAACAAGATGAACTTAAGAAAAAAACTGCGTTTACAGATTTAAAAAAAGTTAACCCAAAAAAAAGTTAGACAGTTTTTTGTCTCTCCTGAAAAATTTAAAAAAACGGACTTGACAGGTTTGCCGACTAAGCCAACGATATATTATTTTTTTTTTTTTGCAACACATTTTGGTTTTGTTTTATGAAAATAATCTCAGGCTCAGTTTAGTCTGGATTTTTTTTTTTTTACTATATTTTGAGTTTTTTTAGTATACCTTTTTGTAGGGGATAAAGGTGAATAAGTCCTTTTGATCACCAATTTGGCTTAATTATTGTTTTTATTATTGATTTTTTTTTATTTTTTTTTTTTGGCTATACTCGTCAAGTGGTTACGTTTTTTTTACTGGGCAAATAGTTCTTCGAAAGTTTAAAAGTACCATTTCTATTTTTTTTATTAAAAAGTAGGTAGTTTTTTTCCTTTTTATTTGAGTTTTTGATTTGTCCATGTCCCAAACATCTCGAGTTTTTACTCGGGCTGAGAGAAAAAGATTAGAGCAGGCTGGTATAGACGTGAATACACTTTTTGCAATGGAAAATAACCCGAGCACCAACACAGGTTTGTCTGCTACAGGGGCTATTCCTCGAACGGTGACCTCAATGCCTGTGTTACCAACAACCGTAGCCACTACGACAACGCAATCGGCACCTGCATCGACCATAGCACCGGTAGTACAACAGTTCATGACGTTGGCTCAAGATGCGACTGGTTTACATAATATTTCTGGGGCTCAAGGCCATAATGATTCTGACATGTCGAACAGCACGGTGGTTACACCAGAATTCAGCAGTTTGACAGCACGAAGTGTACACCGTGAGTTTCGGAGTCAGCAAGATAACGCATCGCGCCAACAGGAGCTAAATAGCACTGATGACGAGTGGTTCATTTTAAGAAGAGAAGTGGCGAGTTTACAACGGCGACTTAAAGAGAAGGAGCAGCTGTTAAAACAATATGGCCAACAAGCGGGTAGTTCAGCAGAGTCAGAAGGTGTAATTTCGACTCCACAACAACAAAGTGGCAGTAATCATCAACAGGCACAGCCATTACATATGTCGCAGGTTCAACCACCGCAGACTGGCATTCAGCAGCAGCAAAATGCAGCTCCACCAGCATCTACGGCTTCTTGTCAGCAAGGTGGGAACGCCAATCCGCAGAATAATATTTTTCAAACACCGAATCTACAACAACAATATGTTAACAGTGTACAACCGCAGTATGCCAATGTTTTACAACAACCGCTACAACAAATTGGGTATAACTCATCTTTTCCGCCATCTCAAGTAAATTTTCAACCACAAACCGTACAAACTTCACATCATATGATAGCTCCACTTCAGAATTTGAATAGTTTAAATCAGCCATACCTTAATGTACCACCACCTCCAGTACATGGTTTCAACAGTCAACAACAACAGCCAATAGGTTCTCAACAACAACAATATTTAAACCAGCAACAACAACTACAATATGGGAACCAACAGCAACAACAACCTAGCGTTCAACCACAGCAACACCTTTTTGTACCGGGTCAAAACACAATTACGGGTCCACCGGTAGCAGCGTTTCAACCGCAACCATTGCTTCAACAACCAGTGTATGCGCAGTCTCCATCGGGTACCAAAAATCAGTTTGCTCTTGGTCAGATGCAAAACCAAGGTTTTCCACCACCAAATAACATTTTTCAGCCATCACAAACTGTATATTCACAGCAACAACAACAACATTCTTTAGAACAACAACAACAACTACCGCTACAGCAAGGGGCTAATGTTCAGCAGCAGCATTCAATTCAACAACAACCACCAACAGTGCAACAACAAGGTGCCAATGTACAGCCACAGCTTGTGTCACAGCAACAACCCCAAGCGTCGGGTATTTTGCATCAGCAGCCAGTGCGGGCAGGTATGCAGCAACAATATTATGGGTCTGCTCAAAATTCGACATCAGTTCCACCGATAACGATTACGCAACAGCAACAACTTCCAGGTAATGTACAACAGTCTGGGTACACACAATCAATGGCTGGAACACCGTTTTATAATCCTGGTGCGTTGGTTCAAGGACAAAACCAGAATATACCACAAGTCATGTATCAGCCATCACAGACAGTTAGTAACCCACAACAACTACAAAATTACATAGTTCCACAACAACATAATTTTTACGCAGTTCCTCAACCATATGGCCAGGCTAATGGGGCCTATCCGTTGATGCCTCAAGGTGTCAATGTCATGCCGGCACCAAACGCCTTATATGTTTCTGAACCAGACACCCAGAAAAAGGTACCGGTAGAGAAGTGGAACATCAAATTTGATAATACCCAGAAGACAATGGGAGCAGAGGTGTTTGTGTTCCAGGTGGAAAAACTTAAGGTGGATTATAAATGTACATTTGACGAGGTAGTGTGTGGTTTTCATCAGCTGTTAGCAGGCGAAGCGCTCAGTTGGTACTGGTCACATTGCAAATCGGCCAATAAGGAGAAGTGGCCACAGTTAAAAGAGGCTTTTTCGACTCGGTTTGCAAGCGGCCAAAGCGAATTACAATTGGAGAAAAAGATGTTAAATCGGTACCAGGGTCCGCAAGAATCTTTCGAAGACTTTTTCACAGCATTGATTAAAATTAGAAACCAGCAGAAGGTTCCATGTACGGACGAGTGGTTAATCAAGGTGTTGAAGGAAAATATAAGACCAACTCTTTTCAGCCTGCTTGAGCGGGAAAAATTAAAAACAGTGGCATCGTTTTGCATCGAGGCTAAAGAGATGGAGTGTATGGAGGCTGGTCAAAATAATAGACAGACGTTTCAGCAGCGCCGATATGTTCCACCACGCATAAATGAAATAGAGCACCAGGCAGAGGGGGATCCGTTCGGGGAGGTTGATGCCGTAGCTTCCAGCAGCCGTTATTTGTGTTGGAATTGCAAAGAGGTGGGACACACGTTCAAGACATGTTCTCAACCAGTTTTGCATGTTTTTTGTTTCAAATGTGGGTTGGAAAATGAGGTGACACCCAAGTGTCCCAGATGTCAGGGAAACCGGCAAAAGAACCCGTCTCAAACTGGGGAGGCGCGTTCAGCCCAGAAGTAGGCCCAGTCGCCGATCAGTCGACCCAAAATGTAGAATCTGCAGGGAAACAAATTAAGTTATTAGTAAATTCAGATAAAACAGAAGAAAATAAGAATATATCAAGGTTAAGAGAAATTAAACCTTTGCATATACGAATCAAAGAGTATAAAGAAGCTAGATTAAGAATTTTCGGTGAGGTTTCTAGTAGAATTAGAAAGGCCAGGGAACGATACAAAAGAAGAAAGAGAATCCGACAGGAAATTTCGTCAGCCGCGTTGTATGAGGGAGAAGACACAAGATTTTATTCGAAAATCGTAATAAACGGTCAGGAGATAGAAGGGTTATTGGACAGTGGCGCCACAGTCACCTGCTTAGGTCGGGATTGTTTAAAATTTGTTGAGAAAGCTAATCTGGTGATACAAGCCTTCAATTCCTTTATAAAAACCGCTGATGGGAGTCCTCATAAAATCGTTGGTAGAGTATTAGCTAATGTGGAGTTTAATAAATTAAATAATATTGTATGTTTTTACTTGGTTCCTACGCTGAATAGGCAGCTATTTTTAGGGATAGATTTTATGAAGTCGTTTAATCTTTTCGGCCAAGTGAGTAGCCTTACCACGAATGGTGTCAGTCTGTGTGACGAAGCTGAACCAGAAAATCTTAATGTCAAAAGTCATGTACTTTTACCTTACCAGCAACGCCAATTAGATGCGGCCATCTCTTTGTTTCCGTGTTATACTGAAAAAGGCCTTGGAAAAACTCACCTGGAGATACACTCGATAGACACACGCGATGCAACTCCGGTGAAAGATAGACATTATCCTGTCTCCCCGGCTGTGCAGAAGTTAATGTATGCAGAGCTAGATAGGATGCTTGACCTAGGTGTGATTGAGCCAAGTGAGAGTCCTTGGAGCCATCCGGTTACTTTAGTCCGAAAGGGCGAAAAGAATCGTTTGTGCTTGGATGCCAGGAAGCTCAACACACTCACGGTCAAGGACGCCTATCCTCTGCCGCACATTGAGGGTCTGCTCAGTCGATTGGGAGACACGTATTTCATTTCCAGTGTTGACCTTAAGGACGCGTTCTGGCAGATACCCCTTGAGAAGTCTAGTAGAGAAAAAACTGCATTCACGGTACCAGGAAGGCCACTTTACCATTTTACGGTTATGCCTTTTGGGTTGTGTAATGCAGCCCAAAGGTTATGCCGTTTAATGGATAAAGTGATCCCCGCAGTACTTCGCGATAGAGTTTTTGTCTATCTAGACGATCTCTTGGTGGTATCTCCAAATTTTAATACTCACCTGGAGTTGTTGAACCGTGTGTCTGAGTGTTTGGACAGGGCTGGTTTGACCATAAATGTGGCCAAATCTAAGTTTTGCTTCAAGGAGCTAAGATACTTAGGATATATCGAAGGTGGGGGAGAGTTAAAACCGGATCCAGCAAAAATTGAAACCATTTTAAAGTATAGCTATCCCAAAACTGCAAAGCAGGTGAGAAGTTTTATGGGAGCCACGGGCTGGTACCGTAGGTTCATCCCTGATTATGCCACAATTGCAGCGCCAATTTTTGACACGTTGAAAAAGGGAAAAGGTTTTAATTTTTCAGACGAGGCCAAAGTCGCGTTCGACAGTTTAAAGGCAGCTTTGACGACAAGTCCGGTTATTGTACACCCTGACTTTTCGAAACACTTTTATGTCCAATGTGATGCTTCGGATATCGGTATAGGGGCCGTTCTGTTTCAAAAGGACGAGTCCGAAGGCGAGCATCCAATAGCATACTTTCCCCAAAAGTTGTCTCCTGCCCAGAGAAATTACTCTGTGACCGAGAGAGAATGTTTAGCCGTAGTAATGGCCATTAAAAAGTTTAGAGCCTATATTGAACTGATGCCGTTTACGATTATTACTGACCATAGTAGTTTGAAATGGCTGATGTCCCATAAGGACCTCAGCGGTCGTTTAGCCAGGTGGAGCCTTCACCTGCAATCGTTTTCGTTTTCAGTTGAACATAGGCAAGGGAAACAAAATGTGGTACCTGATACTCTATCGCGGTACGACATGGAAGAGGTTTCGATGGTCATGGACAGTTTAATCGACTTAGAATCAGATGCGTTTAAATCCGAGCACTACCTGGAGCTGATTGAGAAGATCCAAGCTAACTCAGAACAACTCCCTGATATCAAAATCGTTGATAATTTGATATATAAAAGAACTTTACCATACGATGGGGTTCCTTTAAACGAAGATTTTTGTTGGAAACTTTGGGTTCCACTAGAGCTGACGGACAGCCTTATAAGAAATGCCCATGAGCCACCACAGGCGGCCCATGGTGGATTTCACAAGACTCTCCGCCGTGTAAGGGAATATTTTTATTGGCCCCATCAAAATTCCCAGGTTCGCAGCTTTATTCAAAAATGCCAGGTCTGTAAGGAAGCAAAGCCTGCAAACACTATTTTGCGTCCTCCAATGGGGAACGAAAGCGTCGTTGAGCGTCCGTTTCAACGGATTTACATAGATTTTTTGGGTCCATATCCGAGATCAAAAACCGGAAATAGTTTTATTTTTATTGTGCTAGACCATCTCAGCAAATTTGTTTTATTAAAGGCCATGGCAAAAGCCAACACTAAGGGTGTAGTGAGATTTTTGATTTCGGAAGTGTTTTACAAATTTGGGACACCTGAGACCATTGTGTCAGATAATGGCAAGCAATTTGTCAGTAAGGATTTTGCGAGCGTAATTAAGAATTTCGGTATTAACCATTTAAGAACGGCTACCCATTCACATCAGGCTAACGCCTCAGAAAGGGTGAACCAATCAATCTTGGCAGCAATACGGTCCTACCTCAAGGAGGATCATGGTGATTGGGACAAGTATCTGTCTGAGATTGAGTGCTCCCTTAGGTCTTCAGTGCATAGTTCTATTGGGGTCACACCCTATTTCGCATTGTTTGGTATGAACATGGTGAACCACGCGAGTATTTATAAAATTGCAAGAAAGCTTAAACTCTTAGATGATCCAGAAGCCAATATAGTTCCCAAGTCAGTAAAACTGGACCTGGTTAGGGAGAAGATTAGGGAAAATTTGCACAACGCTTACTTAAGAAATGAAAAGACCTATAACATGCGATGTCGTTCCGTAAAATTTGTCCCTGGACAGGAGGTGTATCGCAAAAGTTTTCAACAAAGCGATTTTAAAAATAATTTCAATGCTAAACTCGCTAATAAATTTTATAAATGTCGAATAGTTCGTCCAATTGGGAATAGTTTATATGAGGTGGAAGACTTGCAAGGAAGGTCTTTAGGAAATTTTCATGCGAAAGACTTAAAGCAATGAATAAGAAAATATACACTGAAGGAAAATCCGGCGTTATATGTCCGAAATTCGAAAATTTTTAGTAAACGAAAAAAAAAAACTTGTGCGGAAGTTTTCGGAAAACAAATTGTTTTTTTTACTTTGTTTTATTAAGTAAAAATCTATCTTGTTAATAGAATAAACAAAAACTAGATTTAAAAAATAATCTTCGCAAGAACGAAAACCGAAAATTTTTCAAATTTTTTTTATATAAATCATGGTTATGGATTTCTAATTTTTTTTTTTCGCATAGAAAATGCCGGAAAATTTTAGTTTTCTTTGATGTTTTTTTTTAACTTTGAAATATTTATTTCATGTTTCGTAAAATTGCAAAATGTTTGATTATAACGTTTTGGTAACATATAGTCAATATTCATTTTTATTTTTTTCTCAAAAGAAGTTTCACTACAAGAGTGTATACTTTCGTTTACGTAATATGCTTTTTACGATCCGTTTTTTTTTAGTTTCGTGAAATTACAAAATTTTTCACAATTGGGTTTTTTTTTGCTTTAATTTGTGGTCAACTTTCAAATATTTTACAAAAAATATACGTTTTTTTTTTGCATATTTTTAAATATTGCATGATTTTTTTTTCAGTGTATAACGTTTGACCAAAGGTCAGATTTTCTAAAGATTTTGATTGGAAAAAGAAGACAGTTGGTTTGGGGTTATTTATGCCCTGTAAAAAAATAGTGTTTATTGGTTTCTATTGATTCTTAAATACAAATACAGGATACACTAAGCTAGCTTATGAGTTAGAGAATATATAACGTAAAGCTAAGTTTAAATCTAAAGACGTCTTTGTCGGTAGTTCGTAAAGGGAGATAAGACCCAGAATCCTTTGGTTAGTACGAAATTCAATAATTTTTTTTAATTTTGTGTTACTTACCGGTTTCCTAAAATTGGCTAACTGAAGTCCTGACCCATTGGAAGCTCAAACTTTTTTTCTTCGTAACTTGTCAATATGTTTTTTTATTTTTTTCAATGAAACAAACACTCCTTTATTTTGGTCAACAAATGCTATCGTATTTTGAAAAAGTCAATTTATGACTGTCATTAAACCGTCCCTACGTGCCTCCTGGACAACGAAACTATGACATCTGCACCAGAGAACACGTTGGCAAGTTCATGAGTTGGTTCAAAGCCGACTTACAGCATGTTGAGCCAAATTAGAAGGATTGACAGTTAATATGTGCCTAAGTACATGTTAACTGTGTTTGTTTCGAGCTTAGCTATAATTGACAAGGTTACCGAGGAAAAAAGAGGCTGAGCATCCATATGGGTAGGAAGTCACTTCCAATTAAATTAGGAAAAAGCCGAAAAAGGTAAACAAAAAGTAAGGTTTCTTTTTAAGAATTGGTTTCGTCAACAAATTGTTACGTTTGATTTTTTTTTTATGAAGGTTGAGAACCACTGTGCTCGTGGTTGAATCGGTTCGAATTATGTTGAAAAGTTTAAATTTATATTTTTTTTTATTTTTTTTAAATTTTGATAGTTTTCTTCTGTCCGAATAATATCTGTGTTTTTTTTCTAACTTATGAAATAATCTAATGGATAACTTATATTAACACTCACTGTAGGTTGTGTTTTGGGTTGACTATCGAAGATCATCTTTAGGACCTAAAAAAAACAAAAATATATGAATTAGTTAGAGAAAATAATATTTTATTATTAGTGAAAGTAATTTAAGATAAATAGTGAATTCATAGAATAGGTAGCTTTTAAGTAGGTTAGGAAAATGAATTTCGTTTTTTTTTTTTGGTTATTTTTATCTGTTTTTTTTTATATATCCTAGTAGATCGCATCGTTCGGGTCATGGGCCCATTTGAATTTTTTGTGAACATGCTTCCACTAGTTGTTAAAATCTAGGAAATAGATGATGGATTTTGTAGTTATATAATTATTTTCATTTTGCTTTAATTATTTTTTTTTCTCACTTTGGATTTGATTTCCTTTTGGTGTGATAGTTTTTAAAGGAAAAATCCACTGGGTTAATAGGAAGTGCAGTCTTTATGCTACACAGTTTTTGTTGTATGCCAGATCAATTTTTTTTTCTCACTGTATCTTTTCATTACTTTCACTGTAAATTTTAAGGGTACTTACCTTGGTGGAGAAGTGCATCTTAGCATCACATCAGACACGTGATTAATTTGGGGCCGGAGTTGATGATTGGCATGATTTTCACAGGATCTCATTGTCGTACTGTAGACGTTAAAAAAAAAAAAAAAAGTTCAGTGATATGCAATCTGAAAATGTTTGCTGGGTTGAACTTAATAATGAAGGTGCATAATTGGAAGGTTAAATCTGGTTTGTACAACATTTTTTGTTTTTTTTTAAATATAGTTGAATTCTAAATCATCTTTGCGACAACCGATTATTTCATAAAGTCAATGTAAAGTAAAAGATTAATTTTTTTTTTTTTTTATACTTTTTAATCACGGTATTAACCGGTAATCGGTTAACCGAATAAATTTTTTGTCGATTAACTGTACGAATAATTTAGAATTGCAGATGTTCAAATAACGATTAAAGCGGTTAACTGGATTAGGATCACCGAAATATTTTTTTTTAATGTTTTTAAACTCAAAATTTGCAAGTAAAACTGCACCATTTTTATTTTCTAACTTTGGACTCGAATTTCAAGATGTTTTTTTTAAATACCTTTTTGAGACCACCAAAACACAGATTTTGTTTTTATTAAAATTTGTTGGTGTTCGTTAACCTGGCAAAGTTCTTGCATTTTGAAGTGTCTCATCACAGCTGATTATAAAGAACACAAGCAGATTAAGAAACTTTTAGATTATCACAAATATACATATGTTTTACAATAGTTTAATAAAAAAAATATTTTGGCGTAAGTGGGGTAATTTTTCTGTGGCATTAGTTATAGTCAGCTTTTCTGATAATTTGAGTGTATTTTACCATTTTTCTTTTGGTACATTTTACCAAGTTTTTGCGTAAATAACATGAGCATCTGTTTCATAATAATTTACATCGTAGAACTATATTCAATTTGAGTTATCTGCTCGGTTGACAAAAATGAGTTTTTGATGGAAAAATGTTCGCTGGCATAAGTGTCATCTATGGTATTAGTTTCAGAACAGGAGGAAAATTTTTTTAGAACTATGTTATTGCGAGAATATCATGGGCTATGTGGAACCATGTTTTTTATTGATGAAGATTTGCGTTGTTCGTTTTTTAGTTAATTTGTGCAAGATTTTTGCTCACTCCGACAGTTTTTGTGCGGGCTTAAAATCTTAGTCTTATGTTGAATTGAAGTCGGTTTTGTTGGTTAATCGAATAATTCAAAGTGATTTTTTTTTTTTGTTTTTGTTGTTTGTTTGGTCGATAACCGAATAAACCAGGAACCCAATTAATTTAACACCCTAAAAGGTGGGTGGCAGTTTTTAAATTTGAACAAAATAGTTAATTTGTTCGATTAAGCGGCGTTTGCTTAGGTAATCAATTTGATTTGTTTGTAAATTAGTTCAAGTATACAGAACTTCACTTTGTGTTCAAAGCATAGAAAAGATTAGAAGGTACGCAGTGTTGTATTTGATGTATTTTCCAATAGGGTGGCAAAATGCTTGTTCTTCCTCATCTCACACGTGTTTAATATCAAGTTATATCATTTGTTTATAAAAAATGGAATTTGTCTTTCATTTAATTAAATTTATTATTTAATTTGCTTTATTCAACGTTTTTTTTAAAGATAATTCGTACTATTGATAGTTTACAACCTTTTGTTTTTTCTTTGTTGTTGTTCTCCTTTATGTTGCATTGTTTTTATTAAACGTCAAAAGTTACATAATGTGCTGTCACTAATACTTATTCAAGCGAAATACGACTCTGTTACACTTCTATTTTTTTTCTATGGTTCAAAGATTTGGTTCGAAACAAGGTGGATTTATACAAGGTAAAATCCAATATCCTCACTTTTCCTCCATAGTAAGTTTTTTGACGAATTTGAAAACAATTATATTTACGAAATTTCAAAACGAAATAAAAATATTTTGTTCGGCATAAATGATTTTAGTTTACACTACACTTTTTATGCTTAAAAATATTTTAACTTTTTTAATTTTTGTCGTGGAAAATAAAAGAATTTCGGGTGAATTTCAATATTTTTTTTTATTAAGTTGTTTTCTAAAATTTTCTAGTCTTAAAAAGTGTTTAAATTGGTTGATGTCGTTTTTGCCCACTAAAATGACTTTGAAAGAAAATTGTTTTCATTTACGTTCCAAAAATATTGCCTGGTATTGATCAACCTTGGTTCGAAATAATTTTTTGACACAATGTTAAGTTAAATCAACGCGCAAAGCAAAGGAAAACACCACTTTATTTTGTAAAAACCCACTTTAGTTTGACCGATTAATCGGATATTATATAACCGGTTGATAACCCTACGTTTGGGGCACGTGGTAGAATTGTGTATAGTACTTACCTGGTCCGAAGTTAGATGTGTCACTGCATCACGGTGTCGTCTAAAGGCAACCGGTAGTAGATGTTCCAGAGCTAAAGGTTTTTTCTTCCTGGGCTTTGATAAAAGAGTACATTTTCGGAAATTGCACGGATACACACTCATATTTCCAGCAAAATCACTAATGCTAAAGTTTCTCGTATTTGTTAGTGGGAAGAATCAGATTTCGTGGGGGAAATTTCACCAACTTTGAAAAAAGTTTCACCCTTGAGTAGTACAACAGGGCAGGCTCCACACTGGTGAACTCCCGCTGGTAAAACGGCAACCCGCAAATATGAAAATGGGAAAAAAGAAAAAAGTTAAGTCGTTTTACATAAATAAATTTAGGGAACTTATCTTCCATATAGAACAGTGTGGTTTCCTAAATTCCCTGGTTTTAGAAGCTGCAAAGATCGTCTGTGTTGGGTTGATGGTCGGATGTCTTGTGGGAAAGCACCTGGAAAGAGATAAAAACAATTAATTTATGGTAATTTTAATTTGGGGAAAAAAAATTTTCCGCGTGAATTTACTTACCTTTTGTGTCAAGTTTTTTAAACCGGAAAGACCGAAACAGGCAATGTGATTCGGGTGTTATAGTATTTTCGAACATAAGTTCGAAAGTTGCATATGCACCACTAATATGGTGTTCGGAAAAACTTGTGGATTTTATACCAATCACTTACCTTTTTTTTTTTGCCAGCATCTGCTTATAAATTCAGCCCTGTTTAGGAAGGAAAGTAATTTTTATTTTTTTTTGCTATGAGGATCTTGGTTGTTGATTAGTTTTTTTATATATTCCATTTATGTGGTATAGAAAAATAATTTTCATTCACGGTTTTTTTTTGGTTTGTTTACGTTTTATTAGTCAACAGCGATGCCAGAGGTTATAGAGTTTTTCGAAAATGCAATTTTGCTGGGTTTAAACAAGTCAGTAGGCAAATTATGTTAGGGGTGCCAGATTCGTTTTTTTGTTTTTCCCCAGTTCAGTACAGATATGGTATGAAATCAGGGTTACATTTTCTTACAGAACACCTGGTGACAAAACAGGGTTGGGTTCTTAAAATTTACTTTGAAAACATAGTAAAATAGCGCAGAGTCTTAAGCAACTCGCCATAAGTCGCTGGGATACGTTTATAGGTGGCTTTAGTCATAAATTTTTTTTAGAGAATGCGTAAGTTAAAAAATTTGTGCAGGGTGATCGTGATTTTCAGTTAGCGAAACTTAGGTAATTTAACGAAGTTATTTTCCCTCCCATCCTTGTGCAGGATTGCGATGCAGGATGGTTGGGTTTGTCATGTGCGCCCTATTGAGGGTTAAATTAGTATTTGAATTTAACGGAAAATGGAAGAAGAAGAGTTAGAGTAACCGTACAAAAGTGCGTATGAAAATGAAAATATAGACAACCTTGAAAAGGGAAATTTGGGTTAGCAAGATGTCTGCTCAGGGGGGATGTTTTAAAGAAAAAGAAGAGTATCCTTCTTTTCTAATTTTGGATTCTGGTGAAGCAAGTGGTTCCTGATTTTGTGAAGGAAGATAGAAAACCAACAAAACAACAAATTTTAATCATTTTATTGAATCATCACAAACGTTTTTTTTATAATACAAAGTTTAGTGATAGCCAAAAGTTAAGGCTTATAATTTTTAATACAAATAACATCACATTCATCAAATCAACACATCCAAGATCGTCACCATCGCCACCTCTGCTTCACCCATCGTTGGAGTAGCCGTTTGAGTGCCACCAAGCCTGGGGTACTAAGGTCAGCCACTTGGTTTTTTGTACTGATTTGTACGTTTTATACCCGGACAATAGACGAACTCGACCAAAAGTATTGCTCTGTAAAGAGAAAAGAAAAACAGGTTAAAAGAAAAGAATTAGGTAAAACATTTTTGCGGCATTTTTATATTTTAGTGAAACCAGTCCCTTTTATATGATTGTTGGAAAAGGTGCGCGTCGTTAGGGTTGAGCTCAGGCCTAAGAATTCGTTTGCGTAACAGGGATAGATTGCCCAGTCAATAGCTGATTGTGTTTTTCCTACAGTGAAAATAAAATAAAAATTAGAGTTTAACCTAGAAAACAAAAATATGAATAAATAAAACAAAACCAATACTTTGAAAAAATATACAGAAAAACTAAAGACTACGTACAGAAAACGGACGGACAAACCATTGTGGTGTAAAGAAAAGCCGCTCGACATCATCAAGGCCAAATACATACGAATCCTGAGAGAAGAAAGAAATTTTGGCAAAGCCTAGGTTAGGTTAGGTTAGGTTGTAAGTGGCTGCTGACGTTTTACGTCAACACACGTAGACTCTGAGGTCCATTGTGATACCACGGGATCGTAATAGGTTTCCCTACTAGTCCCTGTCGTTAAACCAGTTTGAGCTTCTTATGAAACTCCTTAGATGTTGAATTTTGACATCCGACAAATCTGAAAGATCGTACAGCTCCCTAGATCCCAGTGAAGCAAGTCGCTGACCAGAAAGTGCCGGGCAATGGCAAATAAAGTGTTCGATAGTTTCCAACTCCTCTTCATCCGTGCAACTTCGGCAAAAGTCATTCGACGGCACATTTAACCGCTCTGCGTGCTTCCCTATAAGACAGTGTCCGGTAATTATAGAAACCACCGTTGAAATCTCTCCTCTTGGAAGCGATATCAGCTCACTTGTGCGCCCCTGATTAAGAGAAGGCCAAATCAGTCGTGTTGTCTCACACGTCCATCCATTTGCCCATCTTTGATTAGTCTCCGTCGCAGAACAAAGCCGTAGGTTTTGCTTGCAAGTTTCTAGAGGCGTACCAACACATTCCAATTCTGTTGGAACCTGTAAGGTAGTTCCTAGTCTTGCAAGCTCATCGGCTTTGCAATTCCCTGGAATGTCTCTGTGCCCTGGGACCCATATGAGTCGTATGTTAAACTGCTTGGCCATCTCATTTAAAGACGTGCGGCAGTTAAGGGCAGATCTTGTTTTCAGAAACATTGAATCCAGGGACTTGACCGCGGCTTGACTGTCAGTATAGATGTTGACTGCGGTTGTAGACAAGACATTGCAGCTCAACCAGTCAGCCACTTCTTTTATTGCCAGCATCTCTGCCTGGTAAACACTGCAATGATCTGGCAATCTACGAGCCAGGCTCAACCCAAGCTCTTCCGAATAGACTCCAAAGCCCACTTGTTCGTGCAGCCTCGATCCATCTGTGTAAAAATTTATGGTAGCTCCACTACCCGGAGTATCCCCCATCCAAGACTCCCTGGATGGTATCATAGTGGTAAAGTGGCGCTCAAAGAGGCTCAAAGAGGGAGCACAGTCCACATTTTGTGGTATTGTTATCTTTTTCAAGATTGCGCTATGGCCACAATCACTGCTCCTCCATTGCAGCGTGCTATTAAGTCGAATTGCCGACGCAGCCGCATACTGCCTACACAATATGTCCAAGGGTATCAGGTGAAGGAGGATTTCTAATGCAGCCGTAGGTGTAGTACGAAGAGCACCAGTGATGCACATTGACGCCATTCTCTGTACCTTCGTGATAAAGACAAAGTTCGCTTTTGTTTCCAAAGCAGGCCACCAGACAATGATTCCATACAGCAAAATTGGACGCACCACTGCTGTATAGATCCAATGAACGACTTGAGGGCTAAAACCCCATCGTTTTCCAATGGCCCTTTTACAGGAATACAAAGTAATCGTTGCTTTTCTCACCCGTTCCTCAATATTACGCCTGAAATTCAGCTTCCTATCTAGAAATACTCCAAGATACTTGGCTCCATCTGAGAAGGTGATTTCAGTACCGTCCAGAGAAATAGGATCAAAAGCAGGAATCTTATTTTTCCTTGTAAACAAAACAAGCTCTGTTTTACTAGGATTAACTCCTAGGCCACAGTCTCTTGCCCATTTAGACAGATCTTTCAGAGAACCCTGAAGAATGTCCCGCAATGTTGGCAGATGCTTCCCCTTTACCGCTATCGCGACATCGTCAGCATATGCGATAACATGACAACCACGTGCTTCTAGAGATAGTAGCATTGAATTCAGTGCCAGGTTCCAAAGAAGCGGCGAAAGAACACCTCCTTGTGGTGTGCCCCTATTGACAAATCGAGATATGACGGACGCTCCCAATTCAGACGTTATACGTCTATTGGCAAGTAGGTTTTCCACCATTAAAACGATTTCACGCTTTACTCCCAGACCAGACAATGCCAATATTATCGATTCTGGAATGACATTATTAAAAGCCCCCTCAATATCAAGAAAGGCCACCATAGTGTACTCCTTTACCGAAAGCGATCTCTCGATGGTACCAACGAGCTCATGAAGAGCTGTTTCCGTTGATCGTCCCTTGCTGTATGCATGTTGCTTTGTCGAAAGCAACCTCGGGTCAATCACTCTACGCAAATATGAGTCTATCATTCGTTCCATTGTCTTTAACAAAAAAGAAGACAGACTAATTGGTCTGAAATCCTTCGGAGCTGTGTGGGAACTTTTCCCAGCCTTCGGGATAAATACGACTCTGGTATCCCTCCATTTTAAAGGAATATACGACCAGTTGATGCATGCTGTGTATAGATTATACAGCAACGGGGCTATATAGTCCAACACTTGCTGCAACTCAGCCGGGATTATACCATCAGGTCCCGGAGATTTATAGGGCCTGAAGCTTTTTATCGCCCAGATTAATGTTGGCATATTTATTATTTCCGAAGCAATTTCAGATGCTTGGCAAAGCCTAAGCCAAGGAATCATTTTATATCTTTTTGAGTTTTTTTTGATACAAATTTTATATATGAATACAAAACGGCAAACATAGCAAACAAAATGTCGGCATAACCATAAATTTTTATACTTCATTTTTTTTTATACTGCATTTTTATATTTCAATTTCCATATTTTAAATCTAAAAATAAAATTTGATATAATTCATTTTGAGTTCATATAAAGTAAAATGGCGGATACTAAAATTGTAAATTAATGAATTTCAATAAAATTTTGAATGTTTATAATGAAATACAACATAAAATTTATAGTGTTTTGCATTAGAATGTGTCAGTAAAAAGATAAGTATGTGGTAGTAAGGTAACAAAGGTTTGTGGACTCGACTCTGGGACAGCCATAAAAGGGTGGTAACCAGCTGTCATGGTGAGGTCCATTGGATCTTAGTGGGAGGGTCACCATGCTGACAGATCAACCGTCAGCTTCCATATTTATGTGTTTCGAATAAAGGGTGTGTAAGTATATTGGTGTGTTTGTGAAAATTTCCATTGTCCCTTTTCGTGTTTTACTTCGGGTCCCATTCGTATTTTGTTTTGTTAATTTGGTTACTCCACAACTAAAAGCTGGTATGATTTTCATGTCACTGTCGTTGTACCAGATCGTCAACAAGAACCACCCCATCCGGCGAGCTTAGTCGTGCCAAACGCGGGCATACCAGCGGCGTTGACAATCTGGCATCCATTTTGTTAAATTTTACGAACCCGACAGTACAAGTGGTTCATAAGATATTAGCAAAATGGGGCATTTCAGATGGGTTTTAACCCGAACTCCCGTGTTGAAAAAAACGCTAAACACGCTTTGAAAAGGAATGGTAAGCCAAGAAAAATATTTTAGAAACTGTTTTTGTCACTCAAAAAAACTAAAAAAAAAAATATTACACTCAAAAAAAAAAATTACACTCAAAAAAATTTACACTTGTATTTTTTTTTTTACAAAAATTAAAAAAAAAATTTTTTCTCAAAATAAATCAAATACTGATTAAAAAAAATATTCAGTTATCAAAAATTTTTATCGAACACAGCTTTTTTCCTCTCCGATATGCAACTCTCCAATTTCATCCCACGATATGATCCTTAACTACATACTTTTATTTGCTAAGAAAAATCCGCTGCACCAGCTTCCCTTGTAATTAACACACAAAGGCTTTGGAGGGAATCGAAACAACAACCCCTTCACTTACTTTCAGAGTATCACGCTACATGTTAATATATTGCAGCCCAATATAAAATAAATGATGGAGTAAAATTATCATGGATTAACGATAAAAGCAGCAATGTATAGTTAAAATTTCTTACTATAATTTTTCGTCTGTGGCGATTTCATTACAAATCAATCTAATTATTTATTTCTCCATTTCAGGGATTATATCTAATATATTTGCCGGTCATAATCCCAAAAATTGTTCGAATTATATCCAGCGGCAATTAGTAAAACATTGCCGCTGGATATGTTCTTGCAGCATATCGGTATACAAAACTATGTTTTCTTTACATCTGAGGTGTAGGGTATGTTCAGCAACTTTGTAGAAAATATTATAGCAAATATTTTTGTGAAACATACTTACCCTCTAACTCCCTCTCATAACGGTATTTTTTGGCTCTATTCTAACAAATCGCAAAAAAACACCTCGAAAGAGGGGATGCGGATGAAATGTTCTACAAAAATGTTGCCAATAAAATTTTACTATATACCTCAGAGCACACCAAAGCCCAAGAATTAACACAAACACCAAAAAAGAGTCAAGTTCTCTGTTTTGCTTATGAAAAAAGGACGGACGGACAAATCTTCATGTCGTTAGGCGCGGTATAGGGTTTGATTTTAGATACATGGTTTCTGTGGGAAATGTTCTTAGAATTTCTTGTAGATTATTTTTTTGCTATACGATTTTTGACAAAAAAAATCGACCCGCCCTAATGTACATAAAAAGGGACCCAAAATCCGCGATTTGAGTCGCCTATAGGCACGAGTTTATTTATACAAAAATTTTTGATACAAAAATCTTCTAAAAAGTGATAATATCCAGAAATCAAAATCAAAAAAAAATTTGAAAACGAACTCTAATGAATATATATGACCAATGGTCATACGCATACGTTTTATACACCATTATTGTATAAAATTAGCGTGTTGCAATCTTTGACATTTGATTTCTCGAAAACAAGGCAAAACACATCTCTGAAAATTTCAGAACAGATAGAAAAGCACTTTAACTTTTTTTTTTTAAAAATTAAAAAACAAATAAAATTGCTGCATGTTTTTTGATAAAAAAAGTTTAAGTTTAAATTTGAAAAAATTCAGAACTTCTTCTGAAAATTTTAAAATTTTATTTTTTTTTTCATCGATAGCCCATACAAAAGTCTACACAAAACTTTTGTCTTAAAGACTTTACTGTGTTTCATTTACATAAATATTAAAGTAAAGCTACTTAGGAAAAAAAGTTTGATATTTTCAATATTTGACCACGCCTACAAGGCCAACTTTTTGAAAAAACTTAAATTTTATTTTTGTTATTTAATAGTGCCCTAATAGCGAATACTTTGCAAATGATATCCCATTGAAACCACTATGGTTTTTCTGTGTGGAACAGTTGGTGTGAGAATCTTAGACTTTTTCTAAAACAAGTGTCTCTTAGTAAAAAATGTCTCAGAATCTAGGAAATTGCCTCGACAAATTTAAAAAAGGGTGAAAGTCTTTTAATTTTTGGGGACTTATTTCATTTTCGTTTTGGGGACTTATTTCCTGGGAGGTTATTTCATGCTGCCAAAAAAAATTGGCAGCATGAAATAACCCCCCAGGAAATAAGTCCCCAAAACGAAAATGAAATAACTACCCAAAAATGTGTACAGAAAAAAAAAAAAAACAACAACGGTAATTGGGGATTTATTTCGTATTTTGGGGGTTTAATTCATTTTTCATTACGAAATAGGTCCCCAAAAATGCAAATGAAATAAACCCCCAATTATTATTTTTGGGGACTTATTTAATTTTTTCTAAAATGAAGATGATAAATTTTTAAATAATGGACATATAAGGAATGCGTCATTTTGGTACATCAAAACAATGAGACAAACAAATTATAAGGATACTGATCAGTGTTAAGGAGAGTATCTTTATCCCCCCTTTAAGATTTTGGGTTCTGGACTGATATTGCTTGGGAAACATAATTTATAATGTATGAAAAAAATTTTTGAGTTTTTAACAAATTATATTTTTTTTACTTCACCAATTCGTTAAGAACGAACTACTTGTTCGCGCGAATTTTTCATTTCCAACCGACTTAAATAAAATTTTTGCTCCACCAAGCTAGTAGTTAGTGCGTTACAAATTAGTTAAGTAGAAACTATATTTTGTAGTCAACGAACTATTAGTTTTGTTGTAGAATAATATTGTTTGATTGTAAATCAATCAATCAAACTATATTATTCTACAACAAAACTAATAGTTCGTTGTAAATCAATCAATCAAACTATATTATTCTACAACAAAACTAATAGTTCGTTGTTACCAAGAAATTGTGTTACCAATAAACAATTAATTGCAACAATGGAAACATGAAAAATTCAAAAAAAATTTTCTTCTACCGTGTAAAAATCTCAAAATAAATAATGGATCTGAAAAAATGTTAATCTTTTTTAAATCGTTTGGAAATCAAAAATTCGCGGCAATTTTTCATTCCCGACCGATCAAACAATTTTTTTCTACAACAAAACTAATAGATCGTTGCCAAAACCGTTACCATGAAATAATTAATTGCAACAACGGAAACATGAAAAATTCCCAACATATTTCTGCTACCGTGAAAACATACTAACGATTAGATAAAAAATGGAACTAAAAAAATCTGAAAAAATTTTAATCTTCCAAATAAATTTTGTTCGACACTAAAACTATAAATTCTTAAACTATATATAGTTTATAAACAACGGACACAAATGCGTGGTTTGCAATATAAGTTGTGTTTCAACACAAAAATTAAAATTAAAAATTATTTCATATGAAACATACCCTCTAAAATTGGGGTGTTATTTCATTTTATTTTGGGGTATTTTTGCATTCCGATGGGGCTCTATTTCATTTTTGAAATTGGGGGTTTATTTCATTATGAAATAAGTCCCCAATTTTGGTTCCAAAAAATGTGGTGTAAAAAAAATATGAAAAAAGTTTTTGAAAAAAATTTTTGAGAAAAAAAAAAAATTATGAAAAAAAAATTAATATAAAAAAATGTTTGAATAAAAAAAATATTGATGAAAAAAAATTTTTTGGATTTAAAAAAATTTTGATAATAAAAAAAATTTTGATGAAAAATTAAAAAAAAAGATTTCGTAAAAAAACACAAAAGTTAATGAAAAAAAATTAAAAAAAAAAAAAATTAAATATTTTTTATTCACAGGCTGGTAAAAAATCTTTTTATTCGCCACCAGGTGAATTATTATCCAAGTTACAAACCTTTGGGTTTAAAGAAAATGAAAATGGTAATTCCTATTTTCTTTTTTTTTTAGTCAGTTGTCCAACTGAGGTGGCGTCATGCATAGGGTGACCATTTTTTCTGAACTCAAATCAGTACGTCCTAGTTTTTTTTCTAGAAAACGTTGATGATTTTTCCAACACTCAAAAAATGTCGGTTAAACTAACAAACTTGGGGTCAATAGTATTTCAGTAAAAACAAATGTTAAAAAACAAGTTGACACCAAACAACTTTATTTAAATATGGTGATTGTTTCAGTTCATAAAAAATATAACAAAAACCCAGAGGTTTTGAGAATAAGATAATCCTTTTGATTCTTAAGACTTTATTCTTAAGTTTTGATAACTCTTTTGATAACTTCTCAGATAATATACACATTCGGCCGTATCAATTTTTACGTTTATTTTTTGTTTGAGCTGAAAGGGGTACAAAAAGTTTCTATTGGCTGTCAAAATGACTATTTTCGTGAAAATCAAAACTTTCCTTACCCTCCCGCATAGCAAAAACCCCAAAAAATTACATATTTCATCTTATTTCTAGGCAACCATTTTTTTGTTGGTGTTATCTATTTGGAAAAATAGGTCTTCCCTGTCTAGACGAGAACACATTAAAAATGCCGCAGAGTTTTGTACTCTTGCCCAAAAAATTAAATCATGATAATGTTTTATTTAATAAAAACTTTTTACGAATAACCCTCACATATTTGCAAAAAAATATGTAAGGGTTAAAAAAATATTCAGAAAAAAAAAAAACTCCAAGAAATTTATCAAATTTATCAATATTTACAAAAAATTTGGGAAACTGCACTCAAAATAATAACTCTGGTAAATTATAGAAAAACTCTGCTAATTTAACAGAGTTCACTGTACTTTTCCAGCTAGCAACATTACTTGGTAATTTTACTAAAAAACTCTGTAAAATGATTTTTACAAAAAAAAAAAAACTGTTAATTTTCAGACTTTATAGTAAAATATTGGTTAAATATTAGCGTCTTTTGACAGAAAAAAACTCTGTTTTTTTACTATTAAACTCTGTAAAATGTTTTGGACAAAAAAAGTGTTAATTTACAGAGTATCCAGTAAAATATTGGTTAAATAAAGCACCATTTAACAAAGAAAAACTCTGTTAATTTACATATATTTTTAAAATGTATTTGGTGCAACCAAAATTTTATAGAAAAAACCCTGTAGTTAAATGCAGTTTATTTTGGATTTTTTTTTTAAGTTTTCAGTGAAATTAATGTTTAAAATACAGACAAAACTTAGTTTTTGGTTACAAAAAATACAAAGTTTTTTGCCAAAATCTGTATTTTTGCAGAATTATCTGTTAATTATTTGTAAAATAAAGATTACAAGGTTAAAAGTAATATAACAGATAAAACTTTGTTTTTTGTCACAAATAATTCAAAGTATTTTCTTTAAATCTGTATTTTGACAGAAAACTCTGTCAAACATCTGTTGAATTGGGATTACAGTCATTTTACAATGTATTTTACAGAGCTATTATTTTGAGTGTAAGAACAAATCAGAAAATACAAAATATAGGTCAGAAAAATACAGATATATGCAGAAAAAATTACAAAATTCAGAAAGAAAAACAACTAGAAAATTTAGAAAAATCTGAATATATGATTTTTTTTTTTATTTATAATTAAATAAAAAAGTATAAAGAATTAATGCAAACAAATGTTTTCCTAACAAAAAGAAATGTACAAGCTAAAAAAAACTAAATAAAAAAAAAAAAGTTGATAAATCACGGGATTCGATCACCGGACCTTCCGTTTTCCAGTCTGGCTCACCTCAGCTAGGCCACCGTAGCTTACTCAAATATTGATTTAAATTTTGTTATGTTTCTCTTGCCTGTAGATACATATTCCATTTTCAAATATACTGGTTAGTATTGCCATGTGGTAATATTTTATTGGAAAAAATTGCGATGATGGTAACAAATCTAATTCGAAATGCGATATTTGGTATGGCAATACTGTTTTTTGTTTAATCGTTAGCTTATATAGTCAAACTGAGGTGGCGTCCTGCAACTTTTTTAAAATTAGACCCCAGCCTAAAAACATTATCATGTTAAAAATACATACCCGTGTAAAAAATATTAGATCTAATTGGATCCAATCAGATGTAATTATATCTCATTATATATGATATGAGATGTGGTTATATATAACAAGATATGGTATAACTATTACTATGTATATATAATCATATCTTGCGTCATATATGGTTACATTATAGTTGATTCTTTATTATATCTGATATATATTCCGAGATATAATCAGATCTGTACTCAAATCTATATTCAGTTCCACTTTTAAGAACACTGTTTTGGAGACCAATATTATGAACTACCCTATTTAAAAAAAAAGTTTTTTTTTATTATTTGCAATTATTATTTTTTTGTTGTTTTTAATTTTCATTATCTATTTTTATTTCCAATTAAATGTTTTGAATTTGAAATTTCTTTCAAAATAATAAAACAGGAAAAATAAATTTTCGCTTCTTTTATTTCGTTTATTTAAAAATATTTATTCTGCGTCAATAATTTAACAAAAAAAACCCGTATTGGAATTAACGTGTTCTGTGGACATTAATGTGATTGAGAAAATAGTGATGTTTGCTTGGTACCTAGGAAATGTTCGAAGATGAATACATAAGAACCCAAACGTTTTGAAAATACATATTAAAGGTAAGTTTTGACTCTTTTTGTACAAATATTGGTTTTTCGATCAGCTCACACATATATGTATATTTATTTTATTCAAAAGGCGCTGTTCTTGCTGAAAATTATAACAAAAAAGATGAAACTCCAGGCGTGAAACATTTCCTTTCCAAGCAAATTCCCACTTATTTTAAACTTTTGCCTACCGTCATCAAAAGCATTAATCAAATACCAAATTTGGAAGGGATATTAAAACTTAGTTCCCTACTCACGTTAGGGATTTACCAAATGCTATAGTTGTATAAGAGGACTATTTTTTCTGTTTTTAACATAAAATGGGTTTTTTCGATACCATTTACCAGAACCACAATGATGTAGTGTTGCAGTCAACTACCGGAGTCTCTGAAAATAGAACGTCTAACTAATAGGAATTGCTTTGACATACTGCGGCTGTGTACTGCCTCACTACTTCTCTGTGGTTTTGGTTCTTGTTTTAATAAACATAATATCTCTGAGAACTTATAAAAATAATATTAAAAAATTGTATATTAAATATTTTTTTACTTTGTTAAATTAATAAAAATAAATATTAAAACAAATTATTTGTAATTATTCAACATTTTAGTAATTTTGAGGGTTAGTAAGAAGAAAATTTATCTTTTTATCAATTGATTTATGAAAAATTTGACCTTATTATTTGATATTAGACATGATCACTTTAGATCTTTTTATATCTGGTTTGATACAATTAGATCCGAGATTTGTCCCCATTTTTCGGATCTAACATATCTGATCAGATATATTTCTCAGATATGGAATGAGATCTGTTTATATCTGATACCAAATCTATTTTTTTCACGGGTTTAAAAAAAAAAAACTTCGCGAATTATGGGACTTTTAAGTAACAACAAATCGCAAAATCGTTAAAAACATTTTAATTATTTTTACTATTTTAAAAATTAACAATACGTAGATAAATTTAAAACAAAAATGGAGGTTTAGTCGATGGCGTGCGTTTTTTTTCACAGTGGGTTAAAGTAAATTTTTAGGTCAAAGATTGGAACAATTTGGATGCGGCTGGTGGGGACAATATTTACACCTCGGCCTCCATTTAAAAAAGGAATTTTTACTTTTTTTTAAATTTTATATGAAATTTGTTTAAAATATATCGGAATAAACGCGACCGTGCTATTGGCAAAAAACTGGAGCCGGATCGGTCAACATTTGAAATTTCACTTTTAAAAATGGATATATCTCGGCAAGTATTAGCGATAGCAACGTAATCTACGTAGGCTTTTTTAGGCCTCTACTAGAACATTGTCTACATATCGTTACCTAAAATGAAAAAGGCGCTAACTAACATTTTATTAATTTTACAGGAGAAGCAAAAAACAGTATTGAATGATATTTTAGATGTATTAATGACTTTGTTATTTTTTAATGTATTTGGCTAAAAATTTCTGAGGACAATATTAAACATTAACCGGATGATATATGTCTGAAATTAGAGATCAAATGAAGTAAAACTGCATTTACAGTTTTTGATTTCGTTGTCCTGTTCCCCAAAGTTTTAAAGGATTACATTTTAATAATTTTATAAAATATTTTTTTAATATTTGTACTTGTCCTAGGATGTCACTGGTGATGGCAAATTAAAGAGGAGGATCTCCCCAATCTATCTATATAAATAAAAATCAATTGTCGTTCGTTGGTAACCGCATCAGTTGAGAACGGCTGGACCGATATGGACAATTTTTTTTTTTGAAATGTTCGTCATAGTCCAACTTAGGTTTTTACGTAAAGAAAAATTGACTACGCCCACTTTTACGCCCACTTTTTTCGATTTATCTAAAATCAGAAAACGGCTGTACCGATTTGGGTAATTTTTTATTTAAATGTTCGTAATAATCCAATTTAAGTTTTTACTGAAAGCAAAATCGACCATGCCCACTTTTACGCCCACTTTTTCAATTTAAATAAAATCTGAGAATGGCTGCACCGATTTGAAATTTTTTTTTAAATGCATTTTCATCATGTTTGGTTTTTACGAAAAAAAAAATTTACCACTCCCACTTTGGCTAATTTTCGTTGAAAATGTTCGTCATAATTGAACTAAGGTTTTTGTGGGTATTTGGAATGGGTGGATCAATTTGTCTAATTTTTTTTTAATGTTCGTCATAGTCCAGCAAAGGTTTTTTGGAAAGAACAATTATCCACTTCTATGCCCACTTTTGAATGAATGGACCGAGTTGGTTAAATTCAAATAAGGTTTTTATGGTAAGAAAAGTTGTCCACCACTGTTTTTTTTTTCGATATAAATATATAAAATTTGCTTCATAGAAAAATAAAATATAAATAAAATCAAATGTAGTTCGTTGGTAATCGCATCACTTGAGAACTGACCGATTTGGATAATATTTTTCTTTAAATGTTCGTCTTATTTTTTTTAATGTTTTTTTTTTTTTTGGTTTTTTCGGCAAACAAATTAATCACGCCCACTTTGACGCTTCCTTTTTTCGATATATCTGAAATCGGAGAACGGCTGGATCGATTTGACTAAACTTTTTTTTAAATGTTCGTCATAGTCCAACTTAGGTTTTAACGGAAATAAAAATTTTTCACACCCACATTTTTCAATACATCTAAAATCGGAGAACGACTAAATTTTTTCTTAAAGATCATTAAAGTCCAAATAAGGATTTTACGGAAATATTTATTGTCGTCCTAAACTTCAAAGTCCACATTTTTCAATATTCTTAAAATTTATAACACTTGAGAACGTCTGGACCGATTTGGCTATTTTTTGGTTTTAAATATTCGTAATAGTCTATATAATTGCTCGGAAAGAAAAATTGTCCTTGCCAACTTTTTTTTCGATTTATCTAAAATATATTCTTTACTCTAATTCGATATATTAAAAAAATATTTCTTAATAGATTCCGCTTAAACTTGGTACAAATGATTTTAAATCCTTGGGTATTGTTACCATATGCACAAGTTTAATATACCTCACAAATTTTAACGCCCACTTTTGTCTAAATATGTCGACTACTAATGACCGGAACGATTTTTTTTTATGTTAATTATAGTTTTAATTAGGTTTTGAATGGAATATAAATGAGAAAAGTGTCTGTCCCAAAAAAATTTAAAATTCGGGAAAGCTATTAATGGTTGTTTGAACTCAAGACAATAGCTAATTATTTTTGTGGTTTTCGTAATGATACTAAAGAAGTTTTAAATTTGTACAGTTCGCAAAGTCAAACCATGGTAATTTATTTTTAGATCCTAAAATATAATAAAGATGATTATCTACATAATCGGGTCTTTAAAACCATGCCCACCAATTTTTCTAAGGCAAGAAATTCATGACTTTTTTGCAGGGCTATATGTCTGAATCGAGACGAAATATAACACTGATCTTATATTTGGGCCAGCAACGCGGACCGGGCCAGCTACTTATTTTATAAAATTTAATCTTCTAAAGCCTTGAAGTCGTTTTAAAAGGAAACACACCTAGAAAAGTTTTACAGTAACTATTTACGGTTATTCAAAAAGTTTTTAGGTAAAGTTATTTTTAACGTTTTATCGTTTGTTTTTCAAAAAAAATTACGAAAAAATATTTTTATCAGTTAAATTATTTTTGATTATTCCGTATAATTTTACAGAAGTACGGTTTTTGTAGTTTGTTATTAAAAAACAAATATTTTTACTCCACAAAATAAAAATTTGTAAACAGTAAAAATAACTGAAATATCATTTGTTTTTACGGAATGTCTAGTCATTTATTAACGTTTAAAAATAACTGAAAAAGTATGTTGTTTCAAGTGAAATATAAGTAGTCCGTTTTTTAAAAGGAAAAACGATTGTTTTAAATGTTTTTTCAGTTGAATTTACTTACAAAATATTTTGAGTGGGATCACAAAATGAAAGACTGTAAATGCAGTTTTACTAAATTACGTCTCTAGTTTCAAACGTATATTACCCAGTTCGTGTTTAACGACTTTTTTTATTTTTTGTCGGACGGTGTAAATAGGTCAGCACATCGGAAATTACTACTATTTTTCTTCAAAATATTTTTGGAATCCTTTAGATATCTCTTTTCATTGCGGAAATATCGACTGATGAAATTACTTCAATTTCGGCACTAAAAAATAAAAGAAAACAAATTTGGAAACCAAACTATTTTTTTGTTGATATTTTTAGTACCGAATTCGAAACTCTTTTAGGGGTGCATCTTTTCCTTTTATAATTTTTTTTTTTTTTACATTTTTTCACATTGAATTGGAGCTAATTTGGATTGGGTAATTTTTCAGGGTGCCATACAAAAATTCTTTATTTGGGCTAACGGGTATTAAAAGCTTCGCCATATCGGATATTGATTTCTTATTATACTATGTTTAGACCAAACAAAAACTAACTTGTTTATGGCAAAAAAGCATTTTGGAAAACCAAACTGTTTACACCGAATAAAAAGAGTTTTTGTTTGTCAAGTCAAATTAATTATTTTTTAAATTCACTAAAAAAACACAAAATTATAATAGCCACACGTTATTAAAAAAATTATATTACACATTTATTTACTTTTTTAAAAGATTTGAATATTAATTTCACAAAAAAACAAATATTTTTATTTTGACATTCGTTTTTACCAAAAGAAAATTGAAAAAAAAACATTCACAGTGAATTAATAGTAGCATAGATAACCTGACCAACTGCTTTTGACTGAAAAGCGGGATCGAAAGGTTGAAAAAGCGGGATTTTGATCTAAAAAGCGGGATTTTTTTTTTTAATAAGTGAAATTTGCCTTGAACGAACCCACGAATACCCTCCAAAATGCATAAAATTCTGGAAATACTTTTATGGGATTGTAATTTTTTTATGTAAAAAAATGCATAAGAACTTTGACTAGAAAGATTGTATTTTGATTACGTCAGCAAACATAGCCTCTAGTCTAAGGAATTTTTTTTACCAACCTTGGGATAAAATATTTAAGAATCAAAAAAATTGCATATGAAAAACTAAAATTAAATTAGAGTCGTAGACTGAATCTGATAACTTTTCTTATCATTTTCTAAGGGAAAGTCAATCTCATATATTTTTTATAGAAAAATGTTTCAGAACTCGAGACTGTCTTTAGAAAATATTTAGATACTTATTTGACTCAGAATTTAAGAATATTTTAAAAGAAAAATTATCTAAAATTTTAAGAATTCTTCTGTAGGAAAAATGTTTAAGAATCGTATAAATTTTCTATAGAAAAAATACATTGGCAACTGTTTATTTCCTTAGAATAAAATATTTTAGAGTCTGACAAGAAATTTTCTGGAAAAAAAAATCTAAAATCGAATAATTTTTCTACTGGAAAAACGTTTCAGAATCTGATAGTTGTTTTATGAAAAATATATTTCAGAATCTTAGAATTTATTATATGGAAAAAGAGATTTTTCCTGTTTAAATAATATTTTAGGATCAGAGAATTTTTCTATAGGAAAAGTTTTTCAAAACCTATGATTTTTTCCAACAAGAAAAATGTTTTGGAATTTTTCTATATAAAATTATATCAGAATCTAAGTTTTTTTTGTATGCAAAATCTCTCAGAATCTGAAAATATTTCTGTTGAGAAATTTTATAAAGTGTGTCTTTGAGTCTGTAAATTTTTCTTTTGAAGTTGCGTCTTGAATTTTTCTTTATAAAAATGCCTTAGAACCTTATAATTTTTCTATATTCTATAATTATCTTAGAAAACATTGGAACTTTAAAAATTTCCCTTCTTTCCCCCCCCCCCCCCACCTTTCAAATATTTTCTATCGAAAAATGCATCTTGAAAAAATCGTTCGGATCTGATTTAATCTGTTTGGATCTAAAAAATATAATTTTATCTGATCAGGTCTTTTGATACGACGTTTTTCCACAATTTTAGGATCTGATCAGATTCAATTACGGATCCGATCTACCAGAGTTCGAAATTGGAGACAAATTTCGTATCTAGTGGATCTTATCAGATACAAATGCTATCATTAGATTTTTACAAATCAGACCAGATCTAATCAATTTTTTTCACGGGGCTATAAAATTTAAGTTTTTATTTTTAGAAAAGGGTATCAGATTTTTTTTTCAAGTAGGAATTTTTTAGGAACCGGTAATTTTTTAGAATCTGAGATTTTTCTTTTATGAAAAATGTTTCAGCGTCTGGGGATTTTTGTATACAAAAAAATTCTAAGAATCTGAGAATTAGGAAACATGTATTTAAGTTTAATACTTTTTTATTGAAAGCTTTTTTGGAATATTCGAAGTATCACAATGAACAAATTTTATGTAAAAATTTAATTTTAATTTATTTTTGATTTAAATCAGTCCAGTAGGGTTCTTTTGTGAACAGTTTTTTTTGAGAAAACAAAATTTTTCTTAAAATTTTCTTTAAACGATAAGAAATAGTTAATATGCTCAAAAATATACTTCTCAAAATATTATTAATATAACCAAAAATTGTACTTTGCTATTCCAAAAGTCAAAAAGCGGGATAAAGCGGGACGAAGCGGGACTTTTGTTTAAAAAGCGGGATCGGAATTCAAGGCGGGATGAGACATCAAAAAGCGGGATAAACCCGCCAAAAGCGGGATGGTTGGTCAGGTTAAGCATAGACCACAACCTAAATTCTAGTTTTTGTTCAGTTTTAGTTGGCAATGCAGCTTTTAAATTGTATGGAATACTATGTTTAGACCAAACAAAAACTAACTTGTTTTTGGCAAAAAAGCATTTTGGAAAAGCATGTTTGTCAAATCAAATTAATTATTTTCTAAATTCACTAAAAAACACAAAATTACAATAGCCACACGTTATTAAAAAAATTAAATTTCACATTTATGTATCTACTTTTTTAAAAGATTTGAATATTAATTTCACAAAAAAACAAATATTTTTATTTTGACATTCTTTTTTACCAAAAGAAAATTTAAAAAAACATTCACACTGAATTAATAGTAGCATAGACCACAACCTAAATTCTAGTTTTTGTCCAGTTTTAGTACACCCAAAAAATTACATAGTAGCATAGTTAAGAAAATCCATAGTTATTTCAAATCATTTTTAAATCAACTATTTATAATCAATAACAACTATGGACAAAGTTGATAACAACGATTTTTTTATATTTGAAAAAGCAAAATAAAAAAATACAAGTGTCAGAAATAAAAATTTACAAATTAAAATCAAACGTTCAAAATATTTTTTTTTGCTAAATAAACCAGAACAATAGATGAAAAAAGAAGGACAACGAAAAATATGAACAAGGATGGAAGGATTTGGTAAGAAATATTTTCATAAAAAATTAATTTAACTGTACACCGAGCGTTTCTAAAGAAAAATATCTCAGAAAATGATTTATATTTTATAGAAAAATTGTCTCAGACTTTTTTCTATAGAACAAATCTCTCAGAATCTTATATTTTTTTACAGAAAAAATGTCTTGGAATATAAGATTTTTTCTATAGAAAATATGTATCGGAATCTAATATGGTTTCTCAGAATCTGAGACTTTTTTATAGAAAAAATGTTTCAGTTTTTTTCTCTAGAAAAAATGTTTGAGAATCCGATTTGAGTTTGAGTCTTAGATTCTGAGACATTTTTTCTATAGAAAAAGTCTCAAATTCTGAGACATTTTTTCTATAGAAAAAGTCTAAGATTCTGAAACATTTTTTCTATAGAAAAAGTCTCAGATTCTGAGACATTTTTTCTATAGAAAAAGTCTCAGATTCTGAGACATTTTTTCTATAGAAAAAGTCTCAGATTCTGAGACATTTTTTCTATAGAAAAAGTCTCAGATTCTGAGACATTTTTTCTATAGAAAGAGTCTCAGATTCTGAGACATTTTTTCTATAGAAAGAGTCTCAGATTCTGAGACATTTTTTCTATAGAAAAAGTCTCAGATTCTGAGACATTTTTTCTATAGAAAGTCTCAGATTCTGAGACATTTTATCTATTGAAAAAATGTCTCAGAATCTGATACTTTTTCTATAGAAAAAATTTCTCAGAATCTTAGACTTTTTCTATAGAAGAAATGTCTCAGAATCTGAGACTTTTTCTATAGAAAAAATGTTTCAGAATCTGAGACTTTTTCTATAGAAAAAATGTCACAGAATCTGAGACTTTTTCTATAGAAAAAATGTCACAGAATCTGAGACTTTTTCTATAGAAAAAATGTCTCAGAATCTGAGACTTTTTCTATAGAAAAAATGTCTCAGAATCTGAGACTTTTTCTATAATAAAATTTTTTCAGAATATGAGACTTTTTCTATTTAAAAAAAGTCTCAGAATCTGAGATTTTTTCTATAGAAAAAATGTCGCAAAATCTGAAAATTTTTCTATTGAAAAATGTTTCTGAGTCTGAGAATTTATCTATTGAAAATTTTCTATAGAAAAATATCTTAAAATCTTAGATTTTTTCTAAAAAAAGAAATATATAAGAATTTTTGTAAAAAAAATTTCTCAAATTCTAAGCATTTTTCATATATTTTTCTAAAGAAAAAATGTCTTCAATATCTCAGAATTTTTCTATTAAAAAATTGTTCCAAATCTAAGAATTTTTCTATTTAAAAATGTGTCAAAATCTAAGAATTTTTATATTTAAAAATGTTTTTGAATCGGAGAATTTTTCTACTTTTAGAAAAAATATCTCAAAACTTAAGAATTTTTCTATACCAAATGTCTCAAATTCTAAGCATTTTTCATATATTTTTCTATAGAAAAAATGTCTTAATATCACAGAATTTTTCTAGTGAAAAAATGCTTCAGTCTGATAATTTTTCTATTGAAAAAATGTGTTAGACTCTGAGATTTGTTCTATAGAAGTAATAATCTGAGATTTTTCGTATAGAAAAAATGTCTCAGAATTTTGGAATTTTTCTATAAAAAAATGTCTCGGAATCTCAGAATTGTTCTATTAAAAAAAGATATCTCAATCTGATAATTTTTCTTTAGAAAAAATATCTCAGTCTGATATTTTGTTGGGATTTTTAATTCAGAATCTGATTTTTTTTATAGACAAAATGTCTCAAAATCTGAAATTGTTTCTGTAAAAAAAAAATGTCTCACAATATGAAATTTTTCTGTAGAAAAAATGTCTCAGTATTCATGATATTTTCTAGAGAAAAAATATCTCAATTTCTGACGTGTTTTCTATACAAAAAAAAAAAAAAAAAGATTACAAAATAATACATTTTTTTCCATATTTGCAGGCTGGCTTTGGATCCTACAATATTGGTGTTTGCAGTTTATATGCAATTTTAATAAAATAATGTTCATGAAAAAAAAAACTCAAAATTTTGTTTTTTTTGTATACAAATTATAGGGTATAATTAACTATTTATTAAATTACATAGTAAATATTTACTATGATTAAATTTTATAAAAAATTTAACTATGGGCCTAGTTGTTTACCTATGTTTATCAAACATTGTCATTAATTGTCATTAACTTTTCACATAGTTAATTTGTAGATTTAAATGACACATAGTCAGCAACAACTATGTCACATCAACTATGACAAAGTTGGGGCTATTTCACCTATGACATAGTTGAAAAAATAGTAATCATCAACTATGTAATTTTTTGGGTGTATTTATGTAGTTTTTGCCAAAAACCAAAAAAATTTTCAAAAACAAGTTGTTTTCGTTGGTGTAAATACCGTAGAAAATACATGTAGTTTTTGCCAAAAACCAAAAAAATATTCAAAAACAAGTTGTTTTCGTTGGTGTAAATACCGTATTAATAAAATTCTTAAAAGTATATACAATTCGTGGTTTTATATTCAATTTAAATTTTAAATTGATATTATTCGGTTAACCCAATGGTTCCCAACCTTTTTTGGACCATGTCCCACTTTTAAGTTAGAAAAACTAAAATGTCCCCCCTACACTCAAGAAAAATGTGTAAATTTTTCCAAATTGTTTAAAAATTCAAAATTTACATGTAGTTAAGCAACATTTTTGTTAAAATCATCTTTTAAACAAAGTTTTTAGCAAAAGTTTTCAACAACCAACTAAATAATTTAACTAAAATAATATTTTTTTTAGTTTTTTAACAAAAAAAATCTTAAAAATTTGCTCGTTGCCCCCCTGAAACATTCAAATTGCCACCCAGTGGGGCGAGAATCAAAGGTTGGGAACCATTGGGTTAACCGAATAATTCAAATTTAACCGATAATTAACCGATTAAATCTCAACCACGATTAATTATTTGCTCGATTAACCGATTAAACCAGAACCTCGATTAATTGAATACCCTAATAAATATGAATCAAATAAATTAAAAAAATATTAAAAAAAGCTTTTGTTTAGTTACGTTCGCTGGCGGTTACCCAAATTACAAGTTTTATAATTTTGGCTATAAAATCGCAAATTTTTATTATGCAGCCCTAATTTTTTGTGGAGACGTGTATGTTGATAAAATAATCCAGAACCAATTAAAAATCTGATTATGAATTTTTTGTTAGTTAGGGCCTTTTGCATTTTAGGTGACGATATATTTTTTTAGGAAATTTTATAACAAACAAAAAAATGGCAAGCATTTAAAATGTTCGTTTACAAAAGGTACCATACTTTGAGAGATTCTGCTGCCTCTCTCGTTGAACCACTGAGCTCCAACTTCTAAAATTAAGCTCGAAAATACATTAGCTATGACCATTTCAAATTTAATGGCAATCGGTTTAGTACTTACTGTATGTCTGAATTATTTCCAAAAAAATTGGCAAATCTACCACTGTGCAATGGATGAAAGCTCTATTGGATTTGTAGAGGGTCTCATAAATTTGTTTGTCCATTTTTCTTATTTTTTAAGATACGGAAGTTTAGGGTCTTAATAGGGTAAAGAGAATTTTAAAAATTGGATTAAGCCACAACCATTATTAGGGTGGCTACGAAGGCTAAAATACTCTCCTTGACTTTTTGTGTTATCGGAAGTATTTACCGATATAAACGTATTTGTACTGATGTGTAGAGGGACACTGATCAATATTTTTTCTACTTAAAAATTATAAAATTCGCTTTATCTTGGATAGTTTATGAAATATCACCAGTTTAAGCTTTTTTGAGAGCTTAGAAGAATTTTAAATATAAAATAAAAAATTTTTTCACGACTATCAAAGGCCACAATTTTTTGTGCCACCCTAATACTCATGAGAAAACAACAAAAAAAAAAAATAGGTTGGTATTTGTGGCATATACAAATTAAAACATTTCTTTTGTTGAGGGCATTTCATTCTTTACAAATGTCATTGTTTTAATTAAAAGTAATGACATACACTTCCATTACTGTCAAAAAATTGTGAAAAATACATTTACATATTACAAACATGTAATAATGTGTGTGAGTGTGTGTGTGTGTACGACCACAGCAAAAATACATAAATACTAAGGAAAAATAAGTTATATAAATGAACATACACCTAAAATTGTACGCAGTTTATTCATGTACATTTACACTTGTGTGTATTAAGGGTGTTCTTAACAGTAAGGGAAAAATTTAAAAGGTTTTAATTGCTTGGCACTGGGCAAATTATTGTTTCTTTATACTAAAAACTTAAAAAATAAAATTTGGAGGTAATCCGTTAACTTTAAGTGGACGCGGAAACGACATGAAGTTTGAAAAACGGATTACAAGGGGAAAAAATGACTTTTTACTAATTTTCTTAATTTTTTCGATATTTAAAGTTAAGTTTGAATTCAAAAGGTTACAGAATTGTGATGTGGAGTACATTACCTTTGTAATAAGGCAATAAAAACTAAAATCGGTTAAAAATCACCCAAGTTATTACAACTGCCCCAGGCAACTAGCGTGTGGCAGACCACTTGATCAAAGATTTCGAGTTCAATTTTTGAAATTTATTGAAATTATCTACTATAGCAAAATTTTTTTATTCTTTAAGTCCCAATGTACTAAGGTGATAAGTATTTTTCATATTGTGTGATGCTAACTTGTTTAAAATTAATGGTAAAAAGGTCTAAATTTTTCAACCATGTTTTCAAATCTCCAATTTTAAATTTTTATTTTTTTTGGCAAAAAAAATTTAAAAAATCGATCATTGGACTATTGGATTTTGTTAAGCACATATAAGGGAATAAAAACTACAAAAATTGTAGACATTCCTTTTTTCATTAGGCTAGTTCAGCGATTTTATTTCGGCGGATTTCGAGATAATAGTGATTTTGGTAACTTTTTTAGCTTTTAGTTAATTTTTCTATTTTTTTTAACAAACTTCATATGTTTTCTACCGAATTATTGCAGCATAATATAGAATACTTCATTTCCTGTAATAAGAGCCAAATTGAGATATGAAAAATTGACCCAGTTACAGGTCAAAGGTCAAATTTTAGAAGAATTTTAATTTTTAAAGATTAACAGATTTTTCGATCGGGTATTAATGAAACTCCTTGATGTTATTTTAACATGACTAAACATAAATGGTTTTTTATTAAAATTCAGATAATTAACCCTTAAGTGCTACTGGGGTCTATATTTTTTTTATTTAATGGAGAAAATATAAGTATATTATTTCATAGGTTCATATAGACCCCAACATCACTTAAGGGTTAATGTTCTGAATTTTATTAATAACCATTAATTTTTAGACATATTAAAATAACATCAAGGAGTTTCATTAATACCCGCTCGAAAAATCTGTTAATCTTTAAAAATTAAAATTCTTCTAAAATTTGACCTTTGACCTGTAACTGGGTCAATTTTTCATATCTCAATTTGGCCCTTATTACAGGAATTGAAGTATTCTATATTATGCTGCAATAATTCGGTAGAAAACATATGAAGTTTGTTAAAAAAAATTAAAAAAATTAATTAAGCGTCCAACCTGAATCAAATTACGTCGCGTAAGGCGTAACGCCCAATAATTTTTCGTTTCTAATATTTAAATGTGAGTTACCTAAATCAAACGGACGTAATAATTTCAAATTTGATGTGTTTGTTTTTGTTTTTTTTTTACGTCTTGCGCTACGCATTTGATTCTGGTTCGACCCTAAAAGCTAAAAAAGTTACCAAAATCACTATTATCTCGAAATCCGCCGAAATAAAATCGCTGAACTAGCCTAATGAAAAAAGGAATGTCTACAATTTTTGTAGTTTTTATTCCCTTATATGTGCTTAACAAAATCCAATAGTCTAATGATCGATTTTTTAACTTTTTTTTGCCAAAAAAAATAAAAATTTAAAATTGGAGATTTGAAAACAGGGTTGAAAAATTTAGACCTTTTTACCATTAATTTTAAACAAGTTAGCATCACACAATATGAAAAATACTTATCACCTTAGTACATTGGGACTTAAAGAATAAAAAAATTTTGCTATAGTAGATAATTTCAATAAATTTCAAAAATTGAACTCGAAATCTTTGATCAAGTGGTCTGCCACACGCTAGTTGCCTGGGGCAGTTGTAATAACTTGGGTGATTTTTAACCGATTTTAGTTTTTATTGCCTTATTACAAAGGTAATGTACTCCACACCACAATTCTGTAACCATTTGAATTCAAACCTAACTCTAAATATCGAAAAAATTGAAAAAATGAGTAAAAAGTCATTTTTTCCCCTTGTAATCCGTTTTTCAAACTTCAGGTCATTTCCGCGTCCACTTAAAGTTATCGGATTAGCTCCAAATTTTTTATTATTAAGTTTTTAGTACAAAGGAACAAAATTCTGCCCAGTGCAACACAAAAATACGATATTAAAAAATAAGAACACCCCTAGTGTGTATATTAAGAAAACACTTTTTTATGGAGATTATTTTCAAATTGTTGCGTTCAGGCACTTAGCCAGAGGGGGCCCAGGAACCACAGAAATGATTTGACATACAATTTTAAATATAAAAAAATATACAAAACTATAAGGGTTCAAGTTGAAAAATTCAGAAGAAAAATTGAATTTCTAAAAACTATAGATATTTGTGGAATACCCAACCGGTTTCAAACACTACTGTTATCATCAGTAGGATTTTTAATGTCGGTTTGTCTTGTTAATGGAAATTGTTTTTAATAGACATATCGAGGGCCTATATTCAAAACCCTCTATCTTCCATTTTCACGAAAATTACTTATTGATGGCAAAATATTCGGTAAAACAGCCCTCATCTATGGTGTAAAATTCAGAACAAAATTATTCTTTTTGGCTATTTTATTTGCATTTTTTGGCTTTCTCTATCTCTTACACAATTAATTTTTCTGAATACAAAACCCTCTATCTTTTCAAATAATTAAATTATAAATATGTTGATTGAATAAATTCATCATGCATTACATGTTTGCACACTAAATTTTGCATACTGAAAATTAATTTGTCAACAAAATTCCAGAACCACGATTTTGGTCCACTGATGCTAATTTTTTCTGAAACTTCTTGTTTGACTTTTTTGAAAAATATTTTCAAAATGTGGATGTCTTGTGTATATTTTGAAACAAAATTATAATTTTAAAAATCGCGATGCTAATCCGCATCTGTTGACCAAAATCGCGTGTTAAATTTGTTTACTATTTTTTTACATACTCAACAGTTTGTCAAATTCTGAGATGAAAAAAACAATTTTATTTTGCAAGAATATGGAATTGCAGACACAAATGAAGGGATTTGCATTTTCTGTTTCGGAGACATGCGAAATGGCGACATATTTTGTCAGTAATTTTATTAGTGTTTTTCTCTAAGTACAGATCGAGCTCGGTCTCTATATTTGTTATCAGGGTTTAAGTTGAAAAATATCAATGTTAGCTGACAAAAATGTTATCGTTGATAATTTTTTTTTTAAATGCCATTAGTTTATTGCACTTCATTGATGTAAAACGCAGGTTATTACTACACTCAAAATAATAACTCTGTTAAATTACAGAAAAACACTGTTAAATTAACAGAGTACACCATACTTTTCCAGCTAACAACATTTCTTGGTAATTTTACTAAAAAATGATTTTGAATGATGATTTTGACAGGAAAAACCTGTTAATTTACAGAGTTTATAGTATGTAAATTTACATATATTTGTAAAATAAATTTGATGCAAAAAAAAAAAATTACAGAAAAAACTCTGTAAATTTACAGAGTTTAGTTAAATGCATGTTAATTTGTAAAATTTTTATAAGATTTCTGAAAAAAAATTTTTTGATAACTCTTTTTGCTACCTTTTCAACTTTTTCTCAAAAAAAAAAAAAATAAAGATAAAATTTTGATGTTTGGTAACAAAAACCAAAACTACTACAAACAGAAAAATTTTTTGGTATATTGCTTAGATCTGTATTTTAGCAGAAAACTCTGTTAATTATCTGTAAAATTAAGATTACAAAGTAAAATGTAATATAACAGAGGAAACTTTGTTTTTTGTCACAACAAAATACAAAGTATTTTCTTTAAATCTGTATTTTGACAGAAAACTCCGTCAAATATCTGTTGAATTGAGATTACAGTCATTTTACAGAGTATTTTACAGAGTTATTATTTTGAGTGTAAATTGAACCAAACTTAATAAAAATGGTTTCATATTTATAAAAACAACATTCAAAAACCAAAAATATATTATTAGCGTGAACATTTTTCAATATTTCTGGAAGAAAGTTATAAAGAATTTCTATAAACGTGTGGTATTAAACCATAATACATTTTCTCAATTTCAAAAAAAAAAAAATAAAATAAATTGCAATCATATAATGATTAACATTTCTTGTTGCCTTCAGTCATATTAACATTATTGTTACAATCATATTCCCAATCATAACATGACGCCCTTAAATCATGATCACCGCAACGATGTTTTTTTTCTGCGTGTGACAACAAAGGTTTGTTTCTGCAAAATATAAAAATATTTAAAAGTATTGAGGAGATACCAAAAAAATTTTATAATAAAAAAAAATTTAAATTTTTCTTTGAAAACTTATTAGCACATGGAGTCGTAAATGCGACTGACCAAGAGAGTTATGCATCAGCAATATTATTATTTTATTTAAGCCGCCAGCATCAGGTTTATCCGATACGAGTTGTCAAAAATTTATATATTTTTTTTAATTCTAGCTGACATGATGCAAAAATTTGGAGATTACACTAAAAAAAAACTTGTCAACTTACAAGAAAAAGTCTTGTAATCCCATTTCACCAATATTTTACTTGTTTCTTAACAAAAAAAATTTCTATCGAAATTTATATTTTTTTTTTGTAATTTTACATTTTTTCTTTTTAGTAATTTTACATTTTTTAAGTTACGAGAATTCCTTGTAATTTTGATTACCAATTTTATTGGTAAAAAGCATGTATAATTAGAAAAATGTCTGCGAAGTTTGTACTCTTACCCAAACAATTGAATCGTTATAAAGCTTTTTTGTATAAATAAGTGCTCGATCCAAACCAAAATTCTGCTTCAAATAATAACGAAAGCAAGGTTTTTGGTTACTGCTTGCTTTCAAATTGTATTTGGTATAATGCTGGTGAAACTTCGAAAATCATACTTGTTTTCTCACTAACAATAAGTTGAGATAATTCAGAGTATGAATATTTGATGTTTGCACGCTAACAGTATTACCTAATTTTCTAAAGAATTCTGATGATAGTGGAATTGGAACCCCACCGAAACGATCGTCAATTCATTCCTGAAAATTGCCAAATTTTTTGAAAGCAAGAAACTCTATGAGTATTTAATGGGAGAATATCCTAATAAAAAATGTAGAGTTATCATAAGTACTTGTTATGTTAATTCATAATGGGGAACTTGAAAAGGCTTCGAATCAGAATAAACTCTTTTTCATTGCATAATTAAAAGGTCGAATAAATAACTAATTTTTATTATTTAATAAAAATTAAAACACATTTTTTAATTAACAGTAGAATTTACTTTTTTTCTCCAAATTTCAGTAAAATTATTTATTTATCGATTAAAATCTTCTAAAGCGATAATAAGATTGAACCCCTTTTTTAAAGTGGTGGTTAAAAATTTGGAGAGTTAGCACTATCTCGAAAACGGTTATACTTTTGAAACATTGGACTTCATTTTCGGATTCAGTGCAAGATTTTACTTAGAAAATAAATGCAAAATGAGGTGGATCAAAATCTATATAAACATTGTTATAAATTGGAAAATATTGCGTATACGCCAACATTCCTGAATTGTAGCATACTTTTCGGAGAATTTATGAAATGGTCTTCGTTGCGTATAATTGATATTAAGTTATACCAGTTAATTGTTAATTATATTAGTATAAGCATACTATACCATGCTGCATTGACGATTTTGACATGGGAAGAGACTCAAAGTAATGCATTCACATTATTACAAAGAATACCAGTAAGGTATAAAATAAATGATCAATTTATAACTAAGCATACGAGTAAGTGGTAAAATATATTATATGATATTTTAAGGGTTATAAGAAGGAAAATAATATAGCATACCAGAACATAATATGTAAGGTGTTATGAGTAGTGAAAAAGAAATGTTGTATTAAATTTACTCGCGTAAGAAAATATGCTAGTGTGGGAGTGATGCAAAGTTTCCTGTCTAGTTTAAACTAATGCATTTTTCTATAAAATATTTATTTTTTATGTTATTATAATGCATTTTGTATCCAATTATAAATAATGTATTATTTCCAATTTTGAAATAAAACATAATATAACCAAATATTAGTCATCCATAATTTAATGTTTAGAAATAATAAATATGAAATAAATTTTCGGCAATAATCATGCATCATGTAACAACTTATTAGTAAAACATTATTTTTACTTTGAAATAATATAATGTTAAACAAGTGTTTGTTAAGACATCCTAAAATAAGGCTAATATTTTTTTTTTTTTTTCAAATTCAACTTTGACAAAAAATATTCCCAAAATTTCCACTGCGCATATTATTTTTTTTTTGCATTTATATGAATTTACGATAAATAAAAATATATTTATTACCGTTTTTTTTAACAAAAATATAGTTTAATAAACTTTATAATAGCGAAAGAAAAATATAATTTTGCAATCAAGGATATCAATTATTCTTTGCAGGTTAAAGTAATTTCCTCTGCACAATTAAAGCGCATAGTTAATTAATTGAGCAAAAACATTTAACATCAACGAGTAATTTTTCGATGGTCTCCGATTTTTATAAAATTTTGTGAGTGTGTGTGGTAGTAGACACATGTATTAAAAAATTTTTTTTTTTTGAAAAGTGTGGCAACTCTAAAGCTTTGAAGTTTTAGAATTTGTGGCATAGGGACTTCACTCAAAAGGTCATAACTTTTGATGTTTAAAAGATATTGACAAGCGTTTTTTTGCATTAGATAGGTAAAACTATGGGGATTAATAAACTAATTTAAAAAAATTATATAATTTTTTTTTTTTATAAAAAATTTTGGAAAAAAAAAATTACAAAATTGTTTTAAAAAAAAAAAAAATGTATTTTTAAGATTTTTCAAAATTTGTACAAAAATGGCCAATAATAATGTCTAAATACCCTGAAAATTTCAGAGTGGGATTCGAAATGGTTTTTGAGATATCACAAAAAATGTAGAAGTATGTGCGCATGAAAACGAGAAAAAAATGTTGAAAAAAAAAATTAAAAATATATATTTTTTTTTTTAAATATATTTTTTAGATTCTTTATATTTTTTATTCATATAGCCAATTATGTGTTCCAAACACCCTGAAAATTTTGGAGTGGGATTATTTTTAGTTTTTGAGATATCACAAAAATGTATAAGTAAAAGTTTAGAAAAAGTGTAGAAGAAGAGAAAAACTGGTTACCTCCAATGACATATCCATGTTTATGTAATGAATATTGAAATTGGGAAGTAACCACTTACTGATATTTATTTTCACCATATTACAAATTTTAAATTCCCAGCAAAAAAAGTGCGGAGTACTTCTATTTGGAGTGCTTTAAAACTATAACAAATGTAATGAAATACAACAAAAATAACAAAAAACACAAGAAAAAACGCAAAGGACTTCTTTTCTACTCCATAAAAAGTTGATATTCAGCTCTTAACTCATTACCTTCCGCGACACTCCCATACAAATGTAAGTAGATATTCAGTAGATAATAAGTAATCCGAGTTTTCAAACAACTTCCAACTACTTCCCGGAGTACTTCTTATCTACTGAATATCTACTTACATTTGTATGGGAGTGTCGCGGAAGGTAATGAGTTAAGAGCTGAATATCTATGAATTCTGGAGTAGAAAAAACTGTTTGTGTGTTTTTGTCTTGTGTTTTTTGTTATTTTTGTTGTATTTCATTACATTTGTTTTAGTTTTAAAGCACTCCACTGGGAAGTGGTAATGACTTTTTTTGCAGGGTTATTTAACAAAAAAAAAAACCTGTAATTAACATTATTTATATAAAATATGTAAACAAGAAATGCGCTCAAAAGTTATAAATACAGAACTCTATACTTTTTCTTGTAGCATCCCAACAAAAACCAAAAATACCAATTTCAATTTTCATTACATAAACATGGACATGTCATTGGAGGTAACCAGTTTTTCTCTTCTTGTACATTATTTCTAAGCTTCTACTTCTATATTTTTGTGATATCTCAGAAACTATAAATAATCCCACTCTAAAATTTTCAGGGTGTTTTGAACACATAATTGGCTATTTGTATAAAAAATATAAAGAATCTAAAAAATATATTTTTAAAAAAAAAATATTTTTTTTTTTTTTTTTTAATTTTTTTCTCGTTTTCTTGCGTATATACTTCTACATTTTTTGTGATATCTCAATAACTATTACGAATCCCACTTTGAAATTTCAGGGTATTTAGACCATATCATTGGCCATTTTAATACAAATTTTAAAAAATCTTAAAAATACATTTTTTTTAAAAAACAATTTTTAATTTTTTTTTCCAAAATTTTTTATAAAAAAAAAATTTCTACAATTTTTTTAAATTAATTTATAAATTCCCATAATTTTACCTATCCAATGCAAAAAGACGCTTGTCAATATCTCTTACACAACAAAAGTTATGACCTTGTGAGTGGAGTCCCTATGCCGCAAATTACTAAATTTCAAAGTTTCAGAGTTGCCACACTTTTCAAAAAAAAAAATATTTTTTTTTTAATACATGTGTCCACTACCACACACACTCACAAAATTTTATAAAAATCGGAGACCATCGAAAAATTACTCGTTGATGTTACTCGTTGATGTTAAATGTTTTTGCTCAATTATAAACATCCAATAACTTGGATTTTACCGTTGAATCATTTTAAGATAATTTAGAAAATATCATTAACATCTTGGGTTTAAATTTAAATTCGCGAATATCTGCAAAAGTACTTAATGTGCTCGATTCTGGAACACGATTTCACCATTCAAATAAATTTTTAAAAATTTTAAAAAATTTTAAATCTTAAAATTTAAAAGAATATTAATTTTTTAAAAATTAGGTGAATGGTGAAATTGTATTCCAGAATCGAGCACAATATTTGCTCATACTTAAGCACAGATTCGAAACCTGTACTAAATATGGTTTTAGATTTAAAAAAAAATAATGTTAACCGTATAATGTAAAGAGGATGCCAAAGTTAATCCAATTTTTTTGTGTGAAAAATCCACACAAATTTATTTATAAAAGTCGTCAAAGTGAGCGACCTCTAAACCTTAACGAATTCGCCTAAAGTTATGAACAGCGAGTTGTTAGGCACCAAGAATACCGGGCTGCTGGTGGAGCTCATGATTTCAATAAAAGTGTCATTTTGAAAAAAAAAAGTCATGCTGCAATTTTTTTTTTTCAGAACGAAAATTTCTCAGCGTCCAAAAAAAAATCATAGGTTCTGATTAATATTTCTTATCGAATATTTAGATTGTGAGACATTTTTCATTTCATAAACATCTTAGATTTGATACGTTTTTAGTCAGCAAGTGTCTCTTGAGGTAATTTTTAGTCCTCCTGTATATATTGTAAGTATTTTAATACAATCTCTGATAAAATTGTATTGATAGAATTCAAAATATAAATAATTAAAAAGAAACAAAAACTCCCGAGAGTTCCCGCTCTATTTCCCGGGAATTCGGGATCTCCGCCTGGGAATTTTTTTTTATTTTTTTTTTAAAAAAGAAACAACACTCAGACAATGCTGCCTATCAATTACTAATGTAACCGTGATGTTTCTTTCGGAAAGGGGATAGAAGAAAGATGAAAGATTTGAAAGATAGAAGGGCTTCAGTATGGCAACACTGTAATTGCGCGTGTTAATAATTTTGAGTACAATTGTTGCATCGCCATCTGTTATTAATCTGGCGAATTATTTTTGAAGCTGTGTTTAATAGCCATTATTTTATTATTTTACTTCGTTGACGTTTTAGTGCTATTTATCAACGAAGGAGGGTGCTGCGATAAATATTAGTTATAAATAGAAACTAATAAATATCTGAAAAAATGTTGTTCTGCCTGAGCCGGGAATCGAACCCAGGCTTGCTGGCTAGTAGTCCAACGCGCTAACCACTAAGCCACAGCACCCATCATAAAAACTTTAATTTTGACGTACAAAATGTGTAAGCTTGGAAAGTTTCAAAGCTTTTTCTTTACATTTTGTGTGTGTGTTTACTTAACACACAAAGTGTAAAATTACACATTGTGTGTAATTTCGCAATAATGATAGAAAAACTGTTTCCTACCATTTTGGTAGAGAAATACCACAAAAACTATTAAAGTGATCTTCATAAAAAGATTTTCCAGTATACTTAAATTTGACAATTTTTAAAGAAAAATTTCATAAATTTTTGTTTTATTTGGCTAAAAGTATGAAAAATTTTTAAATAAAAGATCGTGTCAGAATAAGTTTGTTAAAAAAATCGAGTCCTTTTTTATATTAAATTTACTATAAGTGCTTTGGTTTCTTAAAATTTAGAAAAAAATTTAGGCCCAAAAATATTGAGGCAAAATAAAGGAATTAATATAAAAACCGCCCGAAAAATTCTGGTAGCATGCTTGATATGGAAATAACAATATACTCTTAATATGAACTTTGTAGGAAAAAAATCAGATTCAAACTTCTCGGAATTATCAAAAATCACTGTTCCGTAGTTTTATCAATAATTTTATAATTTTGCTACTGTTGATTCTGTCAACATTCAAAAAAGTTCCCCCCTACTGTATGTATGTGTAAAAAAATAATTTCTATAAGTATTAAGTGTTATGTCACAACTAAATAACAAAATAAATAAATATACAAACATTTTTACAAAATCTGTATACGAAGTACATACACTACATGCATGATATGTGTAATATGTTCTGTGTATTGTCATCACTTCTAACCCTTAAGGTAAGTAAGTTGCTCTGTTTTTACGTGAAAACTCTGTTGAATTCCTTAAAAAAAAATAACTCAAATTTAAACTGGCTTTACAACTGCGTAAAAATTTCACTTCAGATGTATTCTGTTCGCTGGAGAAAACCCAAAAATATAAAATGGTAAATGTTGCATAAATACGCATCAACATTATTAGCATTTTTTTTTTTAAATTAAATTGACCATTTTTAAACTTTTTTCAAAATAACGTGTTCCGACGATTGATTCTGGTAAAGGAGACAAAAAAAAATATACATGTGTCGGCGTTTTGAAATATCACATCTAAATTTTTTTTAGGAAACTATACCGTTATGAGAGGGTGTTAGAGGGTTGATAGATTCCACAAAAATATTTGCCATATTATTTTGATTCATTTCCAGAATCAATCGTCGGAACTTCGTTTTTTTTTTAAGTGTTGTACTGTGTTATTTCAGATAAATATACAAAAATTATAAAAAAAATTGCCAAATTTTCGATACAAATTTATTTATAATTCGAAACATTTTTTTTTTGTCGCCGGTGAACAACTTACAAGGCTTTATGTATAAAGTCTTCTTCTCCCCTATTTCCAAATGCACATCAAGGAATCTTTTTAAGGCAAAAAATGAAATGAAGAAAAAAAAAATCCATAAAACAAAACCAGTTATTTCTTTACAGGTAATTTATTGCGTAAAAACCCTAATAGAAAATGTAATCAACTCTTTGTTAAAGTTTATTTTTCTCAGCTGTTGGTTTTTCTTTTTTTCATATGTTAATCAAAAATAACAGCCTTACATACATATATGGTAGATACAATTCTTCATTTATTCTTTCCCTCTGGCAAAAATTAATGCATTTGAAGAAAAAATGTAAAAAAGTACCTTAGCAGAAATTTTGTTGGATCATGGATGATTGAGTGGTACTCTATTTGGTTCAAAATAGGAGTTGTTAAATTAAAAGAACGATAGGTTTATGGAAAATTTAGATAGAATTAAGAAAATTTTAAATAAACCAAGTACGAGGGTTAACACGCATAAAAAAAAAAGTTGCAGCTGCGTTTTTTGGTATTAACTGGGGTCAGCAAGAATCACTGGGAACACCTTTCCTTAATGCAATTTTATAATTTTTCCGACTATTTTTTATGTAAATGCCCACAAAAGGGATTGAACTAAAAACCGAAAGTCAAAAAACCGGTTTTTAGTCCAATCAGAGTCAAACTTACGGAGCTTAAATAAAGTAATTTCACATATTTTTACATTTGAAAAATTTAAAGTTTAAATACGGTTTTTTTTTTGTTCTCTTCTGTAATGAAGTTACCCATATAAGTTCCAAATGTAATTGGTTTATGAAAACAAGATATGTTACTCTACAAAATAAAGGAAACCGATTATTTTAATCTCCATCCAAATTTTAACGAGGGTTGTTTTAAATGAAGTCTTCACATACATTTTTACTTTAACCTCTGAAAACTTAAGCTGAAAATTTGTATGAAGAAAATATTTGCTTTCTTATTCTTCAAAAAAAACTCTTATAGAGCATTTTATTGAAAAACGTTAATTTAAAGAGCTTTGGCGCTTAAAAGCTTTGTAGTGTTTTTAGGTCACTTTTAGGGTCAAAATTTAAAAGTGACTAGCCTGTATGCAACCGAGAGATCCAGCTCATGGACAGATATTAGTTTTTATGTCCAATATATCAGAGACTGCCGGTGGAGCGAAATCCCATAAATTTTTTCGGTGGTCTAATGGAGATGTTTATTCGTACGACCGCCAAAATCATGTATAATAATATCTATTAAAACTAAGCTGACTCGTATTTTTTCGCACACAGAAAACAGATTCAGTTGTTGCAACTGAATTGTTTGCCAACTGAATTTTTGCGGTTGCACCAACTACCACAATATTCAGTTGCCTCTACTGTCAATTCAGTTGTCTCTACTGGTAAATATCTATTATAAGAACTGAATATTTTTATGTTAAAATTGACATTGGTTAGAGTGATCGAATTTTAAAAAGCGTTATACAGATGTACCAATCAATATTTTTTTTAAACTGTTTCTTTTGAAATAAAATTTTTAATATTTTTTCAAGCAATTTTACTAGTAGTAATTTATTTGATAGCAAAATTGTTATAATTTAAAAAGTGGAATAAATACATACAATAGAAAAATAAATTACAACTGATAATTCTGATAGAAAAAATTTAAAATCTAAGAATTTTTCTAAAAAAAAATTGTCTTAGAATCTGTGAGACTTTCTAGAGCAAAAATAACTTGAAGTCAAAATATATCTCTTAAGAAAAGATGTCAATGAAAAAATCTAAAAAAATATCTCAGACTTTTAGATTTTTTTTATAGAAACATATCTCAGAATCCGAGGATTTTTCTACAGAAAAAATGTCTCAGAATCTGTAAAAGAATATCTTAGAAAATATAATAGAATATCTTCTAAAGAAAAAATATAGAAGTATCTGAGAATTTTTCCTATTGAAAAGGTCTAAGATAATGAGGAATAGTCTCAAATTCTGAAACTTTTTCTATAGAAAAAGTCTCAGATTCGGAGAAAAATTCTTAGGTTCTAAGAAATATTTGGGTAAACCTTTGTTAATTTCAATATTCATTTATAAACCTTAAATTTGTTACCACTCACAGGATATTTTGGACTCTATGGATTTCTTGGAAACTGTTCCATTGGTTTTTATAGTTGGCTCAAAATTAAAGTTGTGTGCGCAAATATCTAAAATAAGATTTATTGAATTAAATTGTTTGTATTTCGGCAGTAGTATCAACTTACCGTCAAAATTTTTAATTTTTTTCACAGAATTTTTAATGAGTTTTATTTTAAAATTTAAAACACGTCTGAACACAATAACATTTTTCTTTTAACTAATTTCTATTTTAATTTTTTTGACGTTTTAGTTTTGTAATCGAAATGAAATCCTAACTACCAATTATTAGTTAAGAATACCAATACAAATTTATAATTTAGTAAAATTTTTCAAAAATAAAAAATTATTGAAAATTTGGTTAAGTTAACCAACATTTTCAGTTGTGGATACTATTACCTAATGTTTTTGGAATTTATTAATTTAAACAAATGATTATTGGTCGAGAGGGAAAGTAAAGACTAAAAGAAACGGTTGTACTTACTAAATATTTTTCAAAAACTGTTTTAGTTTTTAGTTTGGGTATATTAACCAAATTATTAGTTGTTGATACATCCATTCGGTCACGATTGAAAATCAATTATTACTGGTGTTATTTATTTGGTATGGTGATAAAAAATTTACAATAACAACTTAAAATGTATAAGATTTATCAAAATTCCGTTTTCATAATGGAATTTCAACTAAACACTTCTCTGTGTGCGTTTGCCGAAATTCCTGTTGGTTCGGCTTTTATTAGGATTTCACTAAAAGACCACTTTTTCATAAAGTGGCAACCCTTTTTTAAATTTGAGATTGGGCAGCTAAAAAAAACAGGTAACTTCTATTTTTCTCCCCTCATTCCCATATGTAAGTTTTAAGACAATCGGTGGGTGCCCTCTGAAAAACCTTCCTTGTTAGTTATTGAGGGAATATATAAAGTTTGTTATTGTGTTTGTAACTCATTGAAATATCGCTCTGGGACCCCATAAAGTATATAAAAGTATATATTATTGATCAGTGAATGATTTTAAGACATTCTAGCAATGTCCGTCGGTGTATCTGACCGTCTGTCTGTCAGTCTGTCTGTGGAAATGGCGATCGCAGCCAAAATATTACACGGAGATAACTGTAATTTAACATTTTTACTTGTTGTTGTCCCGAGAAGTTTGGTATTGCATTTGAACGAAATCGGTTTAGCGGTTCAAAAGTTATGAATGACAATTTTAGGATACCTCAAAAATGTTGGTACATTCTAAATAACCTAAATATACAAAATGCATTAATTCGGCTGCTAGTTGTAATATATGAACCGAATTGAACACCGAATGGTGTTAAAATAAGTATGAACATACTTTTTGACGAAAAAACTCGAGGATTTTTTTTTTACCAATTTTATTTTCGCGGATATTTTTTTTTTTTTAATACTTCATATATATTTGACCACGCCTCCTACGCCCAGTTTTTAAAAAATTTAAAAACTAAAAATACATTTTTCTTAATTTCATATATGGCTACACTGAAAAAAAAATTTACCATTTTTAAAGTATGTTGAACTTAATTTAAGAAAATAAGGGGATGCGAGGGCTCCCAAGATATTAATTCTTCTTCCAAGTATATTTTGTACTAAAACATAGTAATGCATTTACCAAAATACATCTTAAAAGTAAGTAAATTTGTACTTAATATAAGTTTAATTGTTTTTGTCTAGAGGAAAAATATTTTTTTTAAATAAGTAAAAACTTCCTTAAACTTACTGATTTTGTGGACTCTATGGAGTCCCAAAGTGAGGACCCTACGGGGCCCAAATATATGCGGTCCGTCCATGAGTATATGCGTTCACTATTATAGGATCATTATTGATTTTGATCCAAAATTGTGGTCAGAATCGTTCAATCTTGCTTAGTTTTCGAGATATGGGAATGGGGTCTTAAGAAATTTGAACATGAAATAACTGGAAAACTATAACTCGGAGGGCTTTCGAATCTTCCTCGGTCATATTATACGAGTTAAGGACTACAAAAGTGCCATTCGATTTTTTTTCGTATCTGCAGTATTTGCAGAGTTATAAGCATTTGAAAATCCGCGAAAGTCTAAATTTGAATTAAATGTTAGGGTCTCATGGGGTTTCCAGATGGAGTCCCCAAAATACCTTAAGTAGTTTTTCCTTACGTTAAGTAAATTATTTCTTAAACTAATGAAGATATGGATAAATAAAGAAAATGCGTTTTGGAATTTAAGATTGGTACTGATTTGATTTATGGTATTGAAATTGTCTATACTATTTTTAAGTAAGTTACGTATTTATTTATTTTTTTGCACTCAATTTAATTTTCTTTCTTTTAAGTAAAACTAATTTTTTTAATAAACCCTTTTTTTCTTAAATGCAATCAATTCGCCATAAATGTAAAGAATATTTAACTTAATTTAAAAAACGAAATTATGGAAAACTTTTGATCTTTTTTAAGTATTTGCATGTACTATCTTCAAGTTTATTTTCTTTGTTTTAAGTAAAACCACATTATATTAAGATAAGTTGAAGTAAGTTCAAAAAAAATTGTTTACTTAAATTAATAACAGTGTTTATTTAACTTCAGTATAGGTTTTTTTTCAGTGTATCCATACAACCTATTCAGAAATTCACGGGACACATATTTTTCTGTAGCGGGACATTTGGTGTGGACAGGCGCATATAATATTGTCAGTACTTTTTTGTTATATTTTATACTAACAGAAAGAAATGCAAGTATTATAATTATTATTTTTATTATTAAAAGCAACTAGTGGTGTGTTAGTACATTATTAGTACCAGCATAAACAATGTAGTAAAAGGGTTTAAAAGGTTAAGGTAGAAATAAAACAAAACACAAAAATTTCTAATCAAATTTGTTGCCTAGTAATAAGAGAACAACAACAATAGGGTGACTTCATAATAGGTAACAAATTAAATATTGTTGAAAATGCAAATACCTTGAAATCCGCGAAACTCAAATAGCTGCAAAAATTAATTGAGACAACGAATAAACTTTTTGGAATATATAATTTTTAGGAAGTATTTAATATAAATAATTAATTTTTGAGATGTTTTTAACATGATAATATTTTTAGGCTGGGGTTTAATTTTAAAAAAGTTGCAGGACGCCACCTCAGTTTGACTATATAAGCTAACGGTTAAACAAAAAAGAAAATAAGAATTATAGTTTTCATTTTATTACAACCGTAAACTTCGACAATAATTTAAAATTAATAAATAAAATAAAAAAAAACACATAGTTTTGGTAGTGACACCTAGCGGCGCTAGGTGTCACTCGATTAACGCAGTATTGCCATACCAAATATCGCATTTCCAATTAGATTTGTTACCATCATCGCAAATTTTTTCCAATAAAATATTACCACATGGCAATACTAACCAGTATATTTGAAAATCGAATATGTATCTACAACAGTGGTCATGCATTGTTATATGAATATAAATATGCATGTGTTAGTATATTTCTTAAACAAAGCGACATCAAGCAGCTTGTTGTTGTATTTTTATGCTCTTAGTTGTGAGTTTTGTTGACATTCGTCTTAAATACACGTGATTAGCCGAATGTGTTCGGTATCCATGTGCAATGGATGCCGACCACTGATCTACAAGCAAGAGAAACATATCAAAATTTAAATCATTATTTTATTAAGCTACGATGGCCTTGCTGAAGTGAGCCAGACTGGAAAACAGAAGGTTCGCTGATCGAATCAGTGATCTGTCAACATATTTTTTATTTTTTTTTTATTTTTTTTTTTAGTTTGTACATTTCTTTCTGTTAGGGAAAAATTTGTTTGCATTAATTCTTTATACTTTTTTATTTAATTATAAATAAAAAAAATTATATATTCAGATTTTTCTAAATTTTCTAGTTGTTTTTCTTTCTGAATTTTGTGATTTTTTCTGAATTTTCTGCATTTCACTGACTTTTTGTATTTTCTTGATTTGTTTTTACACTCAAAATAAAAACTCTTTAAAATACATTGTAAAATGACTGTAATCTCAATTCAACAAATGTTTGACAGAGTTTTCTGTCAAAATGCAGATTTAAAGAAAATACTTTTGTGACAAAAAACAAAGTTTTATCTGTTATATTACTTTTAACCTTGTAATCTTTATTTTACAGATAATTAACAGATATTTCTGCAAAAATACAGATTTTAGCAAAATACTTACTTTGTATTTTTTGTAACCAAAAACTAAGTTTTGTCTGCATTTTAAACATTAATTTCACAGAAAACTTAAAAAAGAAAATTCCAAAATAAACTGCATTTAACTACAGAGTTTTTTCTATAAAATTTTGCTTGCATCAAATACATTTTACAAATATGTATATGTTAATTAACAGAGTTTTTCTTTGCTAAATGGTGCTTTATTTAACCAATATTTTACTAGAGACTCTGTAAATTAACAGTTTTTTTTGTCCAAAACATTTTACAGAGTTTTGTAGTAAAAAAACAGAGTTTTTTCTGTCGCTAATATTTTACCAATATTTTACTATTAAGTCTGTAAATTAACAGTTTTTTTGTAAAAATGATTTTAAAGAGTTTTTAGTAAAATTACCAAGTTGTTAGCTGGAAAAGTACGGTGAACTCTGTTAAATTAGCAGAGTTTTTCTGTAATTTACCAGAGTTATTATTTTGAGAGTAGTTTTCCAAATTGTTTGTATATATTGATAAATTTAAGAAATTTCTTGGAGTTGTTTTTTTCTGAATATTTTTTTAACCCTTACATATTTTTTGCAAATATGTGAGGGTTATTCGTAAAAAGTTTTTATACCCTCCAACCACAGTATGGGGGTGTACTCTCTTTGTGATTCCGTTTGTAACGCATAGAAATATCGGTCGGGGACCCCATAAAGTATATATATTATTGATCTATGATCGATTATAAGTCATTCTATGAATGTCCGTCCGTCCGTCCGTCTGTATAAAACACGATTCAGTCCAAAATAAGAGAGCTAGACTCCTGAAAATTGGCAAGAATGTGTCTTTTTGTCATAGGCCGGCTAAGTTCGGAAATGGGTAAAATCGGATAAGGGGCAAAAAAGTGCCCCCTTAAAGAACTAAAAAACCTCTTTAAAACGCCATTTTTTACAGCTTTTTTTGCATTTTTGTTAAAAAAATGAAATCTTTTTATGTCAGAAGGAGTTAAAAGTCATACACTTAGACCCCGGGGGGCTACAAAATATTTTTGTTTGTCCCTCCCCCTTTTGAGGGCGTGGATTAAAAAAAACATAAAAATTATGAGAAAATGGTATAACTAAAGTTCAAAAGGCATAATAAATAATTTAGTAAACATTTATCGCGTTGGGGAAGGTATCCCCCAGCACCCCACAGAGCCCTCCCCCCCCCAAAAATGCCTCTGATTTTTTTTATGCATTTGAACATGTTGGAGGGTATCAAAGATTCGGCACAGCCGAATTTAACACTCTCACTTGTTATTAAATAAAATATTATCATGATTTAATTTTTTGGGCAAGAGTACAAAACTCAGCGGCATTTTTATAAATGACATGTAAAAAAATTTTAATATTCAGAAATTCAAAAATTGGCGTTCAAGGTACTCTCTAAAAGTATATGGTACATGTTATCAAAAAATTTAGTATTACTTATTAATTTTTATATTTTTTGGTGGTTCGAAAATCTAATTTACCATACTTTGTTACAATAATAAAATAAAAATCTTCAAATGACTCACAATCAACTAACAGTGTGTTTTTTTAACTTAAGGGGGCTTAAACATTTTTTTAAAAATATTGATTTTTGTGCAAGCTATGCTAACGTAATCTTAAAAAAATGGAAAACATTACTTTTCTTCAGTCATAAAAAACATAATTAGGCCAAAATTTCAAAAAATGCCCAGGGTAAGTATGTACTAGAGAATTTAATAATTTACAAATCAAAAGAAAAAAAAATCATCAAAACCGGTTCAGTAGTTTTTGCTGTACAGCTGCAGCCGATTTTGTACTTAAAAAGAGCATTCTAAAGTTGAATGACAACCCTGGAAATTCTATATAGTTGACCAAATTTTGTGTTATAAAATTTTAAAAATATTACAATAATTTATAGTTCACATTAAAAAAACATAATTAAAAAATATTGCGTATTTATTTTTTTATACACACAAAAAAAAAAATTGACAAATTACTAGGAAAATTCTCGTAATTCCATTTTATCAATATTTGACAGTTTTCCTTGTTTTTATCAAATCGAAATATACATTTTTTTTTTTAATTTTACAATTTTTTTTTTTAATTTTACAATTTTTTTTGTAATTTTACAATTTTACAAATTATCAAGATAATTTGAAAATAAAATAAATAAATTCACCAGAATTCCTTGTAATTTTAATTGAGCCAAAAAACTGTAAATTTACAATTTTATTAATAAAAAGGTTGTAAAATTACAAAATTATTGGTAAAAAGCTTGCAAAATTACTAGGAATTCTCGAAAAATAGGAGGTAGGAAAAAATCTAGTAAAATTACGAAACCTCTTCGTAAATTTTATCGTGTCTATTATATTCTGAGGATGGTTATTCTGGCTCGAGGTCATTATTTTCTTTACTAATTAAAACCATGATATTCTCATAGCATAATTTTCAAGAAAATATTTTTTTTTGTTTTAAATTTATTTATGTTGTTCATTTTTGCAAGACTTAACGACACGTGTTTCGGAATAATTTTCTTGATAATTGTGCTATGAGAATATCATGCTTTTAATTAGTAAAGAAAATAATGACCTCGAGCCAGAATAAACATCCTCAAAATATTGGTAAAAACCTTGTAAAATTACAAAATTATTGGTAAAAATCTTGTAAAATTACTAGGAAATTTTTGTCAAATAGGAGGTAGGAAACAAAAAAAAGTTACAAGTTTTTCTTGTAATTTTAAAAGGGTTTTTTTTTAGTGTAGCTGTTTAAAAATTGCTCATATTAAGTCTGTTTTTTCGTTTAATTCCTCTTAAGGGACCGTAGCTCAGCCAATTTTAAACCGATTGTCAATTTTTTGGTTTTGTTTACGAGGTAAAATTCATATCTTTCAAACAATATCATAAAAAATACATTGTACAGCAATAAAGTTATAATTTTTTTTAAGTTTAGTTTAATAATTTTGGGTTTTCAACACCTTTGCTAAAAATTATACTAAACGAAGTGAACGAGAAAAACTGTAAGTACCTACCTCTGTATTCTATGGACTCCAAATAACTCGAATTTTCATATCAAAACCCGTGCATATTTTTGGTGAAGCACAGTGTTATTCAAAGTCGGAGGGTGAGGAGTCATGTCTGAAAGTTTCGTCAAAAATTTCATCGTTTAAATTTCTTTTAAGAAATGGGTTAAGATGCCCTCCGTTGATTTCCATTGTCTGTTATTTATGCTAACATACATCTAATATGATTAATAAAGGGTTCAAATTTTTTTTAGGTTTGTTTTACAATATCCAAATGATAATTTTTGTGACCACCATCTCTTAATGTATGTATTAGTAGTATTATGTTTGTTCAGTTTTAAATATCCTTATTGGATAACCCTTCATGTATTTATGTTAGAGTTTTGTAATAAATCATATTTTATATTTTTAAAATATATTTTACATAGGAAATTTATTTTTGTCCTTATGGAGTTGATTAAGAAAAACGAGGTAAAGTATGCATAAACATGTTTATTTTTTTTAGAATTTTGTTGTAAACTCTAATGTATTAAAAATGTTTAAAATTAACTGAATTATTTATGAGAATGTAAAATTTCTAAAACAAAACAAATTACTCTAACGTTGATATTACATTATTAGTTGAAATGTACTTTTTAGGTCAATGTATACAAAAATACAGCAATACCCGTATTTACACCGATTTTTAAATTTATGATAGATTATTTTTTTTATTTATGTGAAAAATGTGTGTACTTCGCAGTTTTAAGCTAAAAGATGCGTAAGATGTTTTAAGTATAATTTTATTGGGTTTATTTAATTAAAAATCGTTAACCCTCTGTCTGTCATTTTTAGGGGTCACTTATTATTTTTTTTAAATTAAATATAAAAACTTAATAAAACGTCGATTTAAATTGTATAACAAATATTTTCTGCATAAATTAAATTTCATTACGCCTATGTTTATTATAGAATTTGATACTGATTATTTCTTAAGATTACCTTTATCTTTAAGGGTTACTTTTGTCCCTTAAAAAAAAAAATACTTAAAAACTATAAAAAAATTAATTAAAAGGATTAAAATGATTTTAGATATTATGTGCATCTGGAAGTTTCTCCAGCATAAAAAAATTAAAATCTTAAGGAATAATTTTTTTGCAAAATAACAAATTATATCAATTGCAAATCTTTCAAATGTTCTTAAGCATATTGTAGACCGGATGAACTCTAAAATATTTTTTGGTTGTAGGTGGCTGCTGACGTTTTACATCAGCACACATAGACTCTGAGGCCCGTTATGATAAAAATTTAAGTTTTTCACCCATAAAAAAAATTTAAATGACTTTTTTTAATCTTTAAGACTTATATATCTTATGAGAATTTGCCAAAAAAAATAGTATATAGTATTATCTAATGGGTTCTGTACCCTTTTCGCCATTAGGGCACACTGGACAAGGGCCCAGGCCCATCGACCAAAGGGGGCTCCCAAATGCCAATAAATTCGCTTATACGAAAATGGAGCAACATTTTTTTTTTAATTTGTTTTTATAGAAGAATTCGCATTTTCTTATAAAAAAATTGTCAGAACCTAACAGATTCTTTGTATATATCTGAGACTTTTTCTATAGGAAAAATTTGTCCTACATAAAAAGTCTTAAATTTGTAAAAATTTTTCCTTCATAAAAAGTTTCAGATAGTAAAAAAAATGTTTCAGATTCTGAAGTAGTTCATAGAAGTTTTTCCAAAAAGAAAGTCCGAAATTCTGAGACACTTATCGTAAGCAAAGTCTCAGTTTCAAAGACATCTGAGACATTTTTGTTGTTTTTACTGTTTCACATATTTTTACCACTGTGACATAGTGAGATATATAGAAAATGGGAGAACGCCAAAAATAAAAAAATAAATAAAACAATTTCGATGTAAATTTGATTAAAATGATTAGCTCAAATTCAAGAGTTTTCCATAAAAAATATGGAATCTTTTACTCAAAAACCAAAATATTTAAAATACTTTGAAAACTTGTGTTTGTTTCTTGTACACCTACATCGTTAATGTGCACTCAATGAAAAATAATATATATAAATCGAATCAAAAAAGGGGCCGGGCAGCACCCTGAATACGTCCAGAAAATGAGTAAGCCCCCTTACTTTGGTTAGAGGGTATAAAAACGCTGAATATTTATAACTTTTATGTGCTCGGTAGTCTACATTTGTAGCATTTTTGCAGAAAAAGTTGAATAAAAAAAACTGTCCACAACAACAGGGTCCGATATTTTCAGTAGCTTCCTAAAAATCAATTATAAGCAGTTTTAGCCACTATCACTTTAAAAAAAATAATTCACAGCACCCCCCAGACCCTACTTTTCGAAATGCTGGCCGGTAGTCTACAAATGTAGACATCATATAAAATATATGGAAATTCACATCACTTTGAGATTTTATTTTTTGCAGGCAATAATAAATCAAACGATGAAGATACAAATGTATTGTGGAGTACGGAAGCAGTTTGTAATTATCGTGCAGTAATGGCGAAATCTCGGTTCAAAGAAATTTTGAGGTTTATTCGGTTTGTTAGTGAGCGTACTAGAGCTGCTGGACAGGCTGCTCCAACTTCTTCATTATGGGCTATAATGAGCAACAATCTTCGTCGGTACTATCAACCATCAGGAGAAATTACAGTTGACGAACAACTATATCGCGGAAGAACTAGATTTACGCAGTACATCCCATCCAAGCCCCCAAAGTCTGGTTCGCATGCGATGCAAAGTCATTCTTTCCTCTCAACAGCGAGATTCCTGCTGAGAGGCAAGAAGAGCTCAAATGCAAGCCATGCTACCAATATAGGGGAGAGTGTCGTGCAAAGACCGGTGTACATTTGGAAAAACATATCATTGAATCTGGGTAGGCATTTGATTTCAAAAAATCAAACTTTCAAAAACTCAAAACTCAAAACTTTGCGCTGGCCTTTGGCAATGTTTTTTAACACGCTAGATATATGCGCTCTTTCTACCCGCATTCATTATATATTCGGAAATCACCAAACAGTCAAATCACGAAAGTGGCTCTATGAAATAAGGCCCCAATGAAATAAGACCCCAAACCAGAAATGAAATAACGCCCCATTTTTTGGGGCTTTATTTCATTATGAAACAACACCCCAAAAAATAAATGAAATAAGCCCCCAATGAAATGAAACAAAACCCCAAAGATAAAATGAAATAACGCCCCATTTTTGGGGCCTTATTTCATAATGAAATTAAGCCCCATTTTGAAAATGAAATAAGGCCCCAATTTAAAAACAAAAATAAATATTAAGTCCGTTCGATAAGCTTATCTACTATTTCATAAAAAAATTACTACAAAATTTTTGGTAAAATAAAAACTTTACACATACATACAAAGGACTCAGTTAAAATCCAAAATATATTAAATCTACTACAAACCGAAATGCACGCCGCGAGTGAACAAAAAATTCCGAATACGTCTAAATAACTGCTTTTATTGACCAGGGCGTGGCACATTGGATTGTTTAAGGTGTTAGCACAATGGACTTGGCGAAATTTTCTTCGATTTTGTACAACCTACCGACGTCGTTAATATATCTTTCATAACATTATAATATGATGCTTGTTTTAAAATTATTTAAATGCATGTGGTGATGAAGGAAGCGCCGCAGGCGAAAAATTTTTACAACAGATTTTAACAAAAAATTAAAAAAAAATCGCGCGATTTTTTTTTAATTTTTTGTTAAAATCTGTTGTAAAAATTTTTCGCCTGCGGCGCTTCCTTCATCACCACATGCATTTAAATATTTTTAAAACATGCATCATATTATTTCATCAGTAATTAAATAGAATCCTAGAAATGCCCAAGGATATAACCAGTTTTAATTCCTTTTCTAGGTTTGTAAATATATTAAATACAAAATTTATTATTGATTAAGTTCTGAGAGAAAAATTTTAAATTAATATAGAGATTTAAATTCATATTCGTAAGATGTTTCTCATCCGATCTTACAGTGAAATTTATAAAATACTTATCACAGATTCAGTAGGCGCGTTAGCAATTGCACTAATCTTTTTAAGTTCATTATTTGTAGCTTCTGTAGTAATTACATTTCATTTTGGAATTATTTCTGTGAAAATTATTTCATTAGCAGTCTTTTTCATTGCGTCGTTGGCTTCCGCAGATTTCAGAAAAAATGAAATAACACCCCAAAATATTATTTGTGGCCTTATTTCATTCCTAAAATTTGGGGACTTATTTCATAATGAAATAAAGCCCCAAAACAAAAAATAAAGTAAAGCCCCAAATAATGAAATAACACCCCAATTTTTTTTAGTAAAAATTTGTGGGGCCTTATTTCATTTTTGATTTGGGGCCTTATTTCATTGGGTCCTTATTTCATAGAGCCCACGAAAGTTACTGAAAAGCCTTGCAAAACAGCCCTTCATGCCAGCAATTGAACAGCGCTCTGAAAATGCAAGGGTAATAGGCGTACGGACATAGCGCCCAAGTGCATATTGCCCAATTTAAAAAAGTCATTCCACCCAAAAAAAATGTGTGTTAGTTGTTGTTGCAAAATTTTTTGGACTATATGGCCATTATTTTTGGGTATTTTAACAATTTTCTTTAAATTAATATAAATTGTCAAAAATGTCATATTACCCAAATATCAAAATTTTGAATTTATAAAATGTCATAGAACCCAAAAAAATAAAAAAATAATCATAAAACTCACCAATATTGTTTTTTTTTTTAACACAATATTTTAAAGTTTTTATGCGTAGCCGGCATTTGGCCGGGCTTAGGGATTACAAAATCCATGCATTAAACCCACCCTCTCCGCAAAGTAAAGTTTTCTAGGGTAGCAGGCCTTTACACTATCAAATTTGTTATGCATCAAAAAGGCTTGATAACCAAAATAGTTTTGGTTTGCAGAGAGGGTGGGTTTAATGCATGGAGTATGTAATCCTTAAACCTGGCCGAAGGCCGGCTACACAGAAAACCTTTATTACAAAAAAACAAATCATAGAAGTCGTAATTTCGACATTTCGTCCAAAAAAAATATTTTGGATTTTTTGACAATTTTGTTTTGGGAGAAATAACATTTTTAGACCTATCATTTTGGGCTATATGTCGCAGCTTGGGCGATATAACATTTACGGTTTTGGGCGATAAGATCCTTGGGCGCTATGTCCGTACGCCAGGGTAATACCCTATGCTTAACCTGACCAACTGTTTTTGGCTGAAAAGCGGGATGGAAAGGATGAAAAAGCTGGATTTTGACCTAAAAAGCGGGACTTTTTTATTCCCCTATTAGCGATAGGGGATATATATAAAATAGGTCCTAGGGTCCCATAAAGTGTATAAATTAATGATTTTCAATCGTATTTAAGTCGACATAGAGATGTCCGTCCGTCTTTCTGACTGTATGTCTGTTGAAAATATACGAAAGATAACTCTAAAGCATATGAAGTTTTTTATTTCAAACGTACCACGAAAAAAAATGGTGGTGAAAAAAATTCATACCTACGAAGTTTATTGCCCTATATGGAACCAAAAAAATCGAGGAACAAAAGTTTAAGCTTTTAGGAAAAATGGGCGAGATAGGCGTGATCAAAAATTGTAAAATTGAGCAATTTGCTTTATATAATTTTTTCTACATTTTTTCAAAATACATTTATTATATAGTTTTGTTTGGGCTAATTTGTTTTTGGATAAAACTCAGAACTAACTAATTTTCCAATGATTTTGAACTCATTTTCCCGAAAACAAAAAATTTCTGATTTGAAAATTTTAAATTTTGAAGAGAATTTATTAAACTTGCATTTTAAAATATTAAAAAAAAAAATAAAACTAGCGTGTTTAAAACAAAAAAAATTTATCCTGATACAAAACTATTTAATAATATGTTTTGTAAACTGCAGAAATGTTGAATTACAGTAGAAAAAATTAAATATAAGGCGATGTCATGAAAAAATTCCTCAATTTTACCATATTCTACGATACTTTGAAGTTCAAAGTCATTTTTCTTAAATGAATTGCTCTCAGAAACTTTCATTTAAAATTAAAAACAAAATGGCGTATTTAATGTATAATTTTTAAGGTTAAATTTGGAAAATTTAGACATACATTTTTCCGAATTTTTTCCAGAAACTCTATAAATAAATATGTTTCGAAAATTGCAGAATTTTTGAATTACCGTTGAAAAAATTAAATAAAATGCAATGTCATGCAAAAATTGGACAATTTTACCATAATTTGGCCACGTCTACAAACTTAATGTTTTTTTCTGAATTCTAATTTTTTTTTTTTTTTATAAATTTTCAATAAAGCATTTAAAAAGTTTTTAGAAATTTTTTCGAATACCAGCACAATTTTAGAAGTGATTTCCTTTCCTTTTTTACACGGTAAAAAAATTCTAAATGTTACCATATTTATATGATCAAAAATAAATATAAAAAACACTACAAAACAATCATACTCAAAATATTATTTAAAAAATTATAAGTTGTACTTTATTATTCTAAAAGTCAAAAAGCGGGATAAAGCGGGATGAAGCGGGACTTTTGCTTAAAAAGCGGGATGGAAAATCAAGGCGGGATGAGACTTCAAAAAGCGGCATAATCCCGCCAAAAGCGGGATGGTTTGTCAGGTTACCTATGCTCCAACACGCCTGGCTATTGAAATGTCGCTTGGAAGTTCTCCTATTTCTGGCTCTGGTATGAACCACTCGCCTGATATTTCTAACAAAATACAGCCCATGCACTCTGATCGTTGTCTATATTGTGAAGTTGAAATTAAAACATTTTCACCTTAACTTTGTATCTAAAAATCATATATTTATTAATAACTATGTATTTAAGTAGAACACTCTTCAAGTGTTTTTTTCATATGTTTTCCACACAAAAACATACTTGCTACAAATGTAGACTTCCGACCGCCAACGTAAGTTTACAATCCCGAGCACATAAAGGTTAAATATGTTGATTCAAACTAGTTTTTATCAATATTCTTTCAAAGTTCATCAATACGTATACTTATTGCAAATCATTCCCGTATCTAGTAATTAATATCATTCATACGCCTCATTGTCCATTTTTCAGGTATTGTGCACGGGTGCGTATGGTTGATATTATTTGCAAGATTTGTTATTGATCAACAAATTTTGTTTTGAAAACAAAAAAAATCTTTTGAGAATTTTAAAATATTCATAAAGATCCCAAAAAAAATTAAGTTTTAGGAAAACTAAAATTTTCTTGATTAAGCAGTTAACAAGCCACATATAAGACTTGAGAGCATATTCCTGGGATGCCTTTTGGAGCCTCCTGAAAATAATTGCCCAATTTTTTTTTTTTAATTTTTTTGTTAAAATCTCTTGTAAAAATTGTTTGCCTGCAGCGCTTTATTCACACCAAAATGCATTGAAATCTTTTCAAACAAATAATCGTTTTGTTATATATGGTTTTTTTTTATATGGTTTTGAATTGAGAAAAGTGTGAAAGAAAAATTTTAATTTTTCTAAAAATTTAGACATCCTGGTTTGTTTCTTACTAGTTTCATATTATCCAGTTATAATAATCTTCAGAAAAACTTTTAATGTCAAATTTATTTAGTTAATAGTCAATAAAACTCTATATGTGAAAATTATTTACAGATCGCAGCCGACAAGAATTGAACTCATCATCATCTGTAATACTTTGCTATTAACTGCTTGTAACGTACAATCACTCTAGACCGATACGCCAAGTAGGCTGTTAAGCAAGTATCAACTAAATCTGATTTTTTCAATTCGAGTGTAGTTGTTGTCTTTACAGAAAACAATAATTTAAAAATAACGACTATAAGTCGCCCTAAGTGGCAATCAGTATCTTTGGAAAAATGGCAACACCTAACATTTGTGTCTAAAATATAGACCATGTCTGGCAATGTTTGCAAAAATAAGTACTTAGATCAGAATTGATGAAGGAGAGGAAGAAGAATAATGATTACTAAAAATAAAAATTTGTTTACACATTACAATAACAAATCTTCTGTGAGAAAAAACAGCAACAACTACACTCGAATTGAAAAAATCAAATTTAGTTGATGCTTGCTTAACAGCCTTGGCGTATCGGTCTAGAGCAGTGATACGCATTTTTGTAATTCCTATTCCCGCGGGAATAGGCGCTGCTTGTGCGCTGTCAACACACATACACTATAAAATTCTGTTGCTTGAGCAAATTTGTTGACTTTTCGCTTGCTACTACCCACACAAGCATAAATGTTATAGTATGTGTCTGCGTATCGCTGGTCTAGAGTGATTGTACGTTACAAGCAGTTAATAGCAAAGTAACAGATTATGATGAGTTCAATTCTTGTCGGCTGCGATCTGTAAATAATTTTCACATATAGAGTTTTATTGACTATTAACTAAATAAATTTGACATTAAAAGTTTTTCTGAAGATTATTATAACTGGATAATATGAAACTAGTAAGAAACAAACCAGGATGTCTAAATTTTTAGAAAAATTAAAATTTTTCTTTCACACTTTTCTCAATTCAAAACCATATATAACAAATCAAAAAATTATAATACATAATTATAATTAGAGCCTAAGCTCGACTGTCTTTACAGAAAACAATAATTTAAAAATAATCGTTTTGTTACCAAATTTATTATACAAAATCCTGCACTCAAAAAAAAAAAACTGTAAAGTTAGCAAAAAATTTAGTTAAATTAAACTAAAAAAGAACCTGATTTTGGGCCTACTAAATTTTTAGTTAATTTAACTAAAAATATTTAGCTAACTTTTCGTAGAATGAATGTAGCAAAAAAAAAACCGTAACTTTAACTAAAAATTTAGCTGAAATTTCGTAACGTTTTTATGTACATATATTAACAAAAAAATTAGTTGAATTCAGCTAAACTTTTTGTTACTTTTCGTAAACTAAAATTTACAAAATATTTTGTAAAAAATTGTAAGTTTATTTTTTCTGTTTTTTCATCAGCTTAAGTAGAACTTATGAGATTCGCATAGGAGGCTACACAAGAAATTTCACTTAACAAATTTATTACGAAAAATCAGCAAATTAATTAGTAAAAATTCGTAAACTCAGTTTTGAAGTCAACAAAAAAAATTAATTCAAAATTTGTTCAAAACTAGTATTTTCGTAAATTGAACTTAACTAAAACAAGTGAGAGTGTTACATTCGGCTGTGCCGAATCTTTTATACCCTCCAAAATGTAAAAAAAAAACAATATAAAAAAATCCAGGGGCGTCTTTTTTTTTTTTTTTTTGGGGGGTTGGTGGGAGACGTTAGGGAGCACTTTCCCCTCGCGATTTTCAACTTCATCTGAGATAAAAATAAGAAAAAACCCTGCAAAAAAAGCGTTTTTTCATGGGTTGCTTTAGTTCTCTAAGGGGGAACTTTTTTCCCCTTGGTCCGATTTTGCCCATTTCCGAACTTAACCTGCCTAGGAATATAAGACATATTCGCGCCAAACTTCGGAAGTCCAGCTCTTTTATTTTGGACTGTATCGTGTCCTCTACAGACGGACAGACGGACAGACGGACGGACGGACATCGCTAGAATGTCTTAGAATCGATCACTGATCAATAAAATATATACTTTATGGGGTCCTAGATCGATATTTCGATGCGTAACACACAGAATGACAAAGTGAGTATACCCCCATACTGTGGTTGGAGGGTATAAAAAGTAGTTAAAACGCTGATTTTAACTAAAAATTTGCTAAAAAGCCAGTAAACTCGAGTTAGCAAAAAAAAATTTGTTAACTTTACAGTTTTATTTTTTTGAGTGTGGAAGCTCCAAAAGGCTTCCAGGAATCAGCTTTCAAGTTTTATGCGCAGCTTTTAACCAAGACCATTTATATTTTTCTTTGATTTATTTAATTATAAAAAGGTAATTTTTCCAAAAGTTCTTGTAAGTTTCAAAAATTTAGGAGATTTAAGTTAATATTTTTATGGAGTTACTTTTCTGATCTTTTCGCAGGTGTCAGCAACACCTGCGATAAGTTATCTATTGCATAGAATATTACAATGATTCCATTCGAACATTTAAAGAACTGTAATCAACGTGTCAGTTAGCTGCATCCCGAAAAAGTTGAGAAGAAATTGTATTCACTTAAGTGAATTGTTTTTCAAAGAGATACAATTAAAGTGATTTTTTATTTAAAGGCTTAAAAATTTAATAATAAAAAAATTGAGAATAATTTCATTTCTCTTAGGAGTTATTTTGTTGGTACATTTTTATTATTTTGTTTGTGACTTATTTAATTTTTTTGTTGGGACTTATTTCATTTTTTGGTTTTGGAGAAATTTTATTTATATATTCTCAAACTGTTCGGAGTTATTTTACAAAAATAATTTGGGAGATAATGCCTAATGGAATAACTCCTGAACTTAAAAATTAAATAACTTCAAAAAAAAAAAAAAAAAAAGACACCAAAACCGCAGAAAATAATGAAATAACTCGTAAATCGTATGTATTGTATTGGTTAATTTAAGCAGTTAGGAGTTTAATCATTTAAAATACTCGAAAATATCAGATGCTTAAAAACAATTTGAACCATTCCATACAAATTTTAAAATTGTCGCTTTATGTTTACTTTAGCAATATTTTATTTTCTATTACAATTACAAATTAAAAATAATAAATAGTATCTATACGCATTAGAGAAGGCAGAATTAAAAAAAAAAAGCTGTGAATAAACAATGTTGGAAACATTTTTATGAAAAATCCCTAAGAATGTTATATTTTAATGCTTAAAATTAGAGTTGCGCACCAAACTCGTGATTCACGTGATTCACGCGTAATTCAAGTGAATCTTTTCAATTTGTTTTTTATACTCATGTGAGCGTGCATGAGCATGAGTAAACAAAAAAAAATGCCTTCAAAATTTTTGGAGGAAAAAAAATTGAAGAAAAAAAAAGTTTTGATGAAAAAAAAAAAAAATTAATTGATTTTTTGATGTACTCGTGTTAAAAATAATTATATGACACAATATATAATTTAATCTTATACAAAAAATGGTTTCATAAATTTTGTTTTAATATTATCTAATAATATCAGTTTATATATCTTTATATCGACTTTGATACAAGTTTTGGTCTAATCCTTTGATATAAAATTATATCCAATTATATTAAAATGTTTACAGTTTTATAAATCGGATGTTTCTTTTTTTAGTTTTTAATAAAAAGTTAAAATAATAAATATTGTTCTTGGAAAAAAATTAGAAAAATTAAAAAAAAACAGAGTCATATTAAATTTTATATAAAACACTTAGCAAATATTTTCGTAAAAAATTTTCCTTGGAAAAGAAACTTAAAAAAAATTTTAAAAATGAAGTTAAATAAAGTTTTATATAAAACACTTAGAAATTATTCGCGATAAAAAAGTTGTGTTTGGAAAAAACTTAGAAAAATAAAAAAACATGGAGTCATATGAAAAACACTTTAAAAATATTCGAGATAAATATGTTCTGGGAAAAAACTTAGAAAACACTTAGAAATTTGGAATGATGAATGGGACCAGATGTTACAACATATAATAATGTATGGCGATATTTTAAAAAAATCGCATATTAAAATTTATTATATAAATTTATCTCGCAATACATAGTGTCACACATGATCATATGTATATGAAATAATGTATGAAATAAAAGAGTATATATGATCATATTAAATTACACAGTTGAACAAATTCATGGAAATTCGCACTGCAATAAATCAAAATAGACGAATTAAATAGATTTCACCTCCTGATTCCAAATCTGCCTTCCAAATTTTTCTATCACGTGAGGTTTTTAAGATATTCGCGTTTGAATATTGAAAAATACGCTAATTTAGCACTTTTTGGGTAACGTATTTTGGGTAACGTATTCCCTGTAACGTATTCTTAAGTTTCTCACAAAAAAAAATTACAAGATTAAGTGTAAATATACCCTGCAAAAAAGTCATTACCACTTCTCAGTGGAGTGCTTTAAAACTATAACAAATGTAATGAAATACAACAAAAATAACAAAAAACACAAGACAAAAACACACAAACAGTTTTTTCTACTCCAGAATACATAGATATTCAGCACTTAACTCATTACCTATCGCGACACCTCCATACAAATGTATGTAGATATTCAGTAGATAAGAACTACTCCGTAGAAGTAGTTGGAAGTTGTTTGAAAGCTCGGAGTATTCTTATCTACTGAAAATCTACTTATTTTTGTATGGGAGTGTCGCGGAAGGTAATGAGTTAAGTGCTGAATAACAACTTTTTATGGAGTAGAAAAAACTGTTTGTGTGTTTTTTTCTTTTGTTTTTTGTTATTTTTGTTGTATTTCATTACATTTGTTATAGTTTTAAAGCACTCCAAATAGAAGTACTCCGCACTTTTTTTGCTGGGTAACTAATCGATACCAAATTTGTCATCCAAATTTTTCAAACGAGTACCGTTTTTGAAATGTTGGCGTTTGAAAAACTAAAACTCCACAGTCACTCACTTATATTCTTTATGAATCACTCTAAAATTTTCAAACGTGAATATCTCGAACACGGAACATCCTACACTTAAAATATTATATAAGTAAATTCAACAGAAAATACGTTTGAAACAAATGAAACTTTATTTAAAAAACGGACTACTTACATTTCATTTAAAACAAAAACATTTCTCAGTTATTTTTAAATGTTAATTATTAACTGTTGAAATCCGTAAAAATAACTTAAAAATCCGTAAAAAATGACTGACAAAATTTTACGGAAAAAACAGTTAAAATAACGGAAATTTACTTTCATTTTTATTTATTTTTTTAGAAATAATTTTAAAAAACTTCGAACCTGAGCAGAATCGAACTCATAATTTCTGGCTGATAGCCCAGCACGCTACCCTCTGTGCCACAAGCTACTTATATTTTCAGCAACTAAATTTCATTTTCAAATTCAAAAAAAAAAATTCTAATTTTAGAAATTTTTAAATAACTGACAAATAACAAACGACAAATAAAATAATGTGGTTTGTTTTTTAAATAACTGAAAAAAACAAACGTTACGGAAAATTTTATTAAAAAGACAGTTATGTATTTGAATAAACGTTCAAAAAGTTGTTTAGAATATTTGTATGTGAAACAAACGAATTTTCTTTTAATATTAACTAAAACGAAAACTATTTGTTTGACTGTGAAACAGTAACTGTAAAACTTTTATGAGTGTAGAACAATTTGCATTGTGGTTTTGGAATCAGAAGGTCAATTTTATTTAAAATGTAGTCCTTTTTTGTGGAAGAAACTTAAGTGCTAAAATATAGATTTTTTTTTTTTAATTTTTAACAGCAAATATCTTGAAAACGGTATGTGCTATAAAAATGTGGATGGCAGATTTGGAATCAGGAGACCAAAATCTATAAGAAAGGTTTTTGGTGTCGAACAGTGTTATTTTTGCTCGAGTAATAAAATATTTGAAAAAAAAAAACGTTTAAATAGCAGATTTCAATTTTACACACCCACATTGACAATCGAAGAGTGCTGGCGAAGAAAGGGTGGCTTCTTTCGAAAGCAGTCGACATCGGCGTACGGACATAGCGCCCAAGGTCTTATCGCCCAAAACCGTAAATGACATATCGCCCACGCCGCGACATATAGCCCAAAATGATAGGTCTAAAAATGTTATTTCTCCCAAAACAAAATTGTCAAAAAACCCAAAATATTTTTTTGGGCGAAATGTCGAAATTACGACTTCTATGATTTGTTTTATTGTAATAAAGGTTTTCTGCGTAGCCGGCCTTCGGCCGGGCTTAGGGATTACATACTCCATGCATTAAACCCACCCTCTCTGCCAACCAAAGCTATTTTGGTTATCAGGCCTTTTGAGGCATAACAAATTTGGTAGCGTAAAGGACTGCTACCCTAGAAAACTTTACTTTGCGGAGAGGGTGGGTTTAATGCATGGATTTTGTAATCCCTAAGCCCGGCCGAAGGCCGGCTACGCATAAAAACTTTACAATATTGTGTTAAAAAAAAACAATTTTGGTGAGTTTTATGATTATTTTTTTGGGTGCTGACATTTTATAAATATAACATTTTGATATTTGGGTAATATGACATTTTTGATAATTTATATAAATTTAAAGAAAATTGTTAAAATACCCAAAAATAATGGCCATATCGTCCAAAAAATTTTGCAACAACAACTAACACACATTTTTTTTGGGTGGAATGACTTTTTTAAATTGGGCGATATGCACTTGGGCGCTATGTCCGTACGCCGTCGACATCTCCACTTAGCCTGTCTTGTCAATTATTTTTTTCAGATTTTCTCATAGTACAACAAAAATTACTATTTCTCAGAAATAATTAAATAGATGAAATTTGTTAAAGACAAAGTTAACAATACCTAAGACAAATAATTATATGTGCATTTTTTTATATTGAGTTATAGGAAAGAAAAGAAATTATTTTTTATGTTTGGTTAATATTTTATTATGTTTATATATAACCATGAAAATCATAAACATTTTAATTTTATACCTTATTTTTTAAAACTGAAAATAACGAAAAAGGAAATACTTCATATATTTTCTATAGAAAATAATTATATGTGCATAGAAGAAAATTCCTATATATTCTCTTTGATTTGCAATGTAAATAAGTATTTTGTGAAAATTTGTGTTTGCCTTGTGTATTTAAACTTTTTTAAGCCTAGGAGGCATAAAACCCGCCAAGGTTTTTACTGTACCAATACCCCCTGTCCCCGTTTTGTCAGTATTTAAAGTTAAAGTCCTTTAATGGTCTTGTACGGCTTTGACTTTGAAATGACCTTGGCACAAAAGGTCCTAAAGAGGAATTTAATTTGGTGAAGGTCGGGACTAATAGCTGACCTCTTCAATACTGGTATGTTGTGCGCATATAGGAAGTTTTTTGTCAAACGAGTGACATGGATATGAGCGTTATCTTGTGAGAATGTCCAATTATCTCCATACAGTTTGGTAGCAAAGTCTATTAAATGGTCCCCAACAAGTAAAAATATATTTTTGCACTATTTTTATTGCAAAAAAATCATATTCAAACCCTTCTTCATGATCCAAATGCATCTTATTCCATGACGGATTCGAAACTGTGCTTTCGAAAATTGCACGTTTGGCGGAAATGTGCTAAATCTCTACAAGAGAAGTGGTGACCATCAGCGCCGTCTTAATTTAACTTTTTTTCGTCTTATTTAGTGATAAAAAAAGTTTAATTTGGATGGCAATGATAGTCAACACCAATATTGGAGAGATTTAGGACAGCCGCGCCAAACGTGCTATTTGCAAAATCACGGTTGCGAATCCGTTATGGTATGGGGGGCATTTAGATGAAGAGGACGGTTCCGAATATGATTTGCCCATACTAAAAATAATGTAACAATATAATTTTACTTTTTCGGGAACATTTAATAGACTTTTCTACCGAACCGTGTGGAGATAATTGGACATTCCACCAAGACAACGCTCCAATCCATGTAACTGGTTTGGCAAAAAACTTGTTTAATGCGCCCAGCATACCAGTATTGAAGTGGCCAGGCATTAGTCCTGACATAAACCCAACTAAATTAATCCTTAGGACCCTTTCTGCCAAGGTCGTTTCAAGGTCAAAGCGGTACACTACGCGCTAAGGACTTAAATTTGCGATATTGACGAAACGAGGGAAAAATGGTATTGGCACATTAAAAAACTTGATTGGTTTTATGCCTCGTAGTCTTAAACAAGTATAAATATTCATTAAATATTCATATAACCTAATTATATTGTATATCAAAAAGAAAATGTATGAATTATCCTTTATGCACATATAATTATTTTCTATGAAGTATATTTTCATTCCTTATTTTCTGTATTAAAAAATAAAGTTAAAATTTAATGTTTTTATGATTTTAAAGCTTACTTAAAAACATAACAAAATATCAACCAAACTTGAAAAAATATTTTGTTTTCTTTCCTATAACTCAATATAATACAGTGCACATATAATTATTTGTCTTAGGTACTTAACGTTATTGTTATCAAACGAGGGTCGACGTGGAAAATGAAATAATTTACATTTTTCAGAACATTTTTAAAAAATATTTCTAAGTTGATTTTTTCGAAGCTAAAACATTAGAAATTAAAAAAAATGTCCAACAGTTTTATCAAGTTTGATCAAGCAATTTTTCCAACAACCCAAACAAACAGTGGAGTTTTTTAAGTACAGTAGAAACAAATTAAATTTTTTGACCACCAATTCTTTTGACCACCAATTTTTTGTAAACAAAGATATTGATTTTATTGTTTATTAATTTTAGTACACCTAAGGGTATGCTAAGGATATATTAACATAATTTAAATTTTTCTTTGTTAACAAAAAATTGGTGGTCAAAAAAATTGGAGGTCAAAAAATGTGGATTTTTGCTACTGTATTTAAAAAACTCCACTATTTTTTTGGGTTGCTGAAAAAAATATTTGATCACTGAATAAAAACTACTGAACCTTTTTATAAATTTCTTATGTTTTAACTTGGAAAAAATCGACTCAGAAATATTTTCTAAAAATGTTCTGAAAAATGTCTATAATATATTTCATTTTCCACATCGACCCTCGTAACACACTCATTATTTACCGAATCTGGACGCTATAAAGCTTAAATTAAAGCTTGATAAATTACCTACATAACAGTTTTAAATAATACTCGTTTGTTAATAATAAGGTGTAGTATTGTTAACTTTGTCTATAACAAATTTCATCTACTATAAAATAGTTCCCAATGTATTGTCGCCCACTGTATATAAAAAACAGAATTAAAAATTAAAAAAATTGATAAAAAAAAATTGATGAAAAAAAAATTTGATGAAAAAAGAATGATGAAAATTTTTTATTTTTTTTTTGATGAAAAATAATTATGCTACGTTTTATTCACAAGCTGGTGAAAAACGGATTTGTTCACCAGCAGGTGAATTACTATCTAAGTTAAAAATCAAAGTTCAAAACAATTTCTTTTTAAAAAGATGAAAACTGTAATTCTTATTTTCTTTTTTATTTCTCAAACTGAGATGGCGCACTGTGGTCAATATTTTGAGATAGCGGCCAAAACTCCTTTTGGTTTTTGTTTTCCGATTTTAAAGTTATTAGACTCATATGAAAGTAGACAGTAGTAAACCTCGGGAGCCAAAAAATTAGAACTCTATTTCAACTATTTCACTGAGAACAGGCTGGTCCAAAATGGGCTTTTTCAGAATTTAGTAAATTTATGATATTTTTAGTTATTTTTTAAAGTTTAAATGATCACAACTTTTTTGTTTTTTAAGATTTTTGGACGAAATAAATTTTGTGTTGTAACTTAACTTATTTCCTATTACTTGTGAAAAAATTGAAGCTCTACTGTTTTCAGAACAATTTAAATATTTTTTTTAAAAAAGGTCAAATTTCTCGGGAATTTCCTACTTCATAGAGCACAACTCCTGTGAGTCAAGCTGAGTCAAAACACAAATTTACTATTTTGTAGTCCTAACTCTCCCCTACATTCCTATATATACATGTATATGCATCGGGACTGCACTTTTTGAGCTACAGCAATTTTTCTGACCCAAGGTAAGATATTCGGTACAAATGCACGTCATATTTTTTGAGAAGTTATTTGTATGTGAAAGTGGCTATTATGCATTTATTTTGATGAAATTTTGTACAAGAGTTCTTATTGACCCAAAAAATAATTCTGTTGAAATTAGGAGAAGTTGGCCCATATTTGGACCTAGTTCACATAGAAGGGTGTATCCAAATTTTGACAAAAATGACAATAGAACTCTGAAATTATGTGGTATCTGGCAATTCATTTGGAAAAGGTAAAAAATGATTTTATTGCCATCTAATATTACATAACTTAAATACCTGAAAATTGCAAATAAATTTAAAACCAATGGAAATAACTGGTAAAACCAAGTACCTGTTATATTATTACCAGTACCTGTTAACTCTCAAATTATGTGGTATCTAGCAATTCATTTGGAAAAGGTAAAAAATATTTTATTGCCATCTAATATTACACAGCTTAAATACCTGAAAATTGCAAATAAATTTAAATCCAATGGAAATAACTGGTAAAACCAAGTATCTGTTATATTATGTTTCAAAGAGGTAAAAAAGATCATGTTGAAACTTCGAGCAATAGTATATTAATCCATGCATTCATTTTTTTTCTTCATTATTGTTTAAACAATGGCTAAATTCAGTTATAGTGTTCTATCTATATATTCTATATATATTTTGAACGGAAAGATGAAAACGACATTATTTTACATATAATGAATAATCCATTCTTCAAAATATGCGACAAACAAGAAATTAAAATTCATAACTTAAAAATAAAAAACTTTTTAAATACTTTAAGAAACGGTACAATCAATGTTCCAGAAACAAGAAATTGTTTTACTCACGCAACCAAGAATGGCTAAGAAATAAACTTATTTTTAAAAAGCCAGCAGTAACTACCACGGAAACTGGAAAAGGTGGTCGACCAGCAAAGCCAATTGATAATTGTAGTGAAAGATCACGAAGATGCAAGCATAAATATATCAATGAAAAAGTTTCTTGTAACATTATAAAGGATTCATTTCTGCATCAAATTCAACCATCGAAAACTAAAAAGAGTAAAATCACTATCATTGAAAAAATAGTGGAAGCAAGCCCCAGACGCACAAAAAGGATTTTAGAAAGTATGCCGACACCAACTGAAGAAAATAAATTTACTCCAGAAGAAGCATTTGCACTATTTTTGGATTTGAGAATGACTAAAAACCAATATACAGAATTGCGGAAGCGAACAAATGAAAAAAATTGTGGAATTTTTCCATCATATCGAGATATAGTTTCTGCCAAAAAAGATTGCTTACCTTCACCAACTGCTATTAGTGTAACTTCAAGTTCAGCAGAAATAAAATTGCAGGATCTTCTTGAACACACAGCAAAACGATTATTAAAGACATTTGATGCTGACTATTTAAAGAAGTTTAAAAATTGCAGCATGACTTTAATTTCTAAATGGGGATGTTATGGGTCCTCTGGCCAGAAACAATAAAAACAATGTAATGCGGAAAATTCATCAGATGCCAATTTATTCATGATTTCTTTCGTTCCATTACGTTTAACAATAACTTATATTGGTTCAGAGCCGTCAACTAGTAGAGCTGCAGAGATAGATGTATGGAAGAATGAAATTCCCTCGTCAACAAAATTTTGTAGACCAATAAAGTTTGCTTACAAAAAATAAACTGAAGATGTCATAACAAAAGAAGTTGGCAAAATAAGAGATGAAATTAAAGAACTTAAACCAGTGATATTTGAATTTAATGACCAATGCATCGAAGTTAACTTTAAAATGTCACTTACAATGATCGATGGAAAAGTTGCACAAGCTTTAACCGAAACAAAGTCTTCGTCAAGCTGCACCATATGCCAAAAAACATCAAGTCAATTGAGCCAACCACCAACACAAGACGATAGTTTTAATGAAGCATATGAATTTGGAATGTCACCTCTTCATGCTAGAATTCGTTTTATGGAGCATATTCTTAAATTGGGATACGATTTGGAATTTGGCCCGTTAGGCGAAACAGTGAGAAACAACAAAGAAAATTTGGAAAAAAGAAAGCAAAAAAAAAAGATATTCAAGAAAAATACCGTGAGATAGGCCTTATAATTGACCAGCCAAAGCAAGGAGAAGGAAATTCTAATGATGGAAACACAGCAAGGATATTTTTTTCCGATCCAGAAACTGCAGCTTCTATAACTGGAGTAGATTATGATTTAATACGACGAGTCCAAATCATATTAGAAGTTATAGCATGTAGCAAAAAGATAGATGCAAAAAAATTTGGTCAGTATGCTAATGAGACAGCAACCCTTTATAACCAAAAATATTCTTGGAGACATATGCCAACCACAGTTCACAAAATTTTGTTCCATGGGAAACAAATAATTCAGCACAATATGCTTCCAATTGGAGATCTCTCAGAAGAAGCGCAAGAAAAAAGGAACAAAGACTACAGATTCTTTCGCGAGCACAATACAAGAAAAATTTCCAGATATTGTACTAATGAAGATCTTATTAAGAGTCCCCGCACAACAATGTCGGAGCGGATGACGTTTTCGGTCATGGGAGAGTATAGGCGCAAAACAAAGACGGCAGCGGAAAATCCTCTCATATGTTGATTTTTACACAATTTTTCGACTTTTTCGTCACTTTTTTATTTAAATTAATTGTATTTTTAATTATCAATATGATTTTTTCATATTGATTCGTTTTTTTTCTGTTTTTTTTTTTCAATTTTAATATTTTTTTCTTTTTAGAGATCATATTTTTTTGTTTACTTTATCGAAAAAAATCGAAATATTTGTAAAAAAGTGGCAACATTTTCATTTCAAAAATTAAGGGAGAGAGAGAAATCGACACAAAAATAAAATTGATTTTATTCTGGCGTTTTTCGGTCGAGCGTTTTTTCATGCCAAATTTGTATGAAAAAAACGTCACCGACATTGTTTTGCGGTGACTCTAATATGCACATCAGACCCATATATGTCCAGTATTCGACAAAAATAGAAATCAACCTCATTAGAGTTAGATGAAGAAGCTAAACAACTACTGCAAAATGAAAATCAAAGCTATTTGGAAGAAATTTTTACTAATATTGTTTAATTAATACTAGTTTAAAGATTATAATTTGTTGCTAATTTTAGTATAAATTTTTATTAATACATTTAAATAAAATATATGTACACTATAAATCAATAGTAAAAGTTTACTTAAAATTTTATCGATGTTGTGTTCTGTATATAATATATCCAAATGGTATTGATATTGTTGGGAATTTCAGTGTTATTTTTCAGCTTAATCCTCACAAGAATTAGCTTTCTTCCAAAAAAAAAAACAACCTTTGGCCCCTGTGAATATTGAGACTAAATAAATGTCAGGGGCCAAATGTTGGCATTTTCTGACCAAAATTAAGTTTAGGAATTATAAATAAGTATTGGTTGTAAAATACGATTGAAGAAAATAAGAAATTATAAAAAACATACCTATTTAAAATGTCAAAATATTAAACTTTTACATGGAAACTCAACAAAAAATTAAAATGCATTTTTAACTCCATATTACTTACGTTCCTATCAGTCGATTTTTACGTTTGAACACGCAAATTGAAGCTTAAAGTCCCTCCTATTGAACAAAATAAATTGCGTAAAAAAATACCAATCCGGTCAAAAGTTATAGAGTTTTGACCGCTATCTCGCGAAATTGACCACTGTGTGGCGTCCTTTATCATTTTTTAAATTAGACACCAGCCTAAAAACATTTTTATGTTCATGGTGCATGACAAGTTTAATGGGCATTTTTGTATAGTTTTGATCCACTCTAATTTAAAGTATGTACAGAGGTTTTGATAAATGATTACATATTGGCTTAAAAAAATAATCTACATGCAAGCCATTTCATGTTACAAAAAAAAAAACTCAAATAAACGGCAAAAAGAATATTTACCGTATTTTCGGTTTTATTTTTAATTGTGAATTCCTTTGTGTGTCGCTCATTTATTTTATTTTACACTTTACGAGAAATTCTCCCAGTCTCTTAGGTTTTTTTTTTTCACTTGTTTACTTTGAGGTTATGTGTAACTTTTTTTTTTGATTTTAAACGTAATGGAACCACAACATTTTTGTTGTTGCTGCTGAGACAAAAAAAAAGGCTAACATATACATACATAAATTGTCAAGCCATTCATCTTGGAAATAAATGTTGTAATTTGTTGGTTTTGGTACACACCGGAAAGGAAACCAACTCCATAAAAGTGGCGACAAAGTGTTTATTTTTTACAGTAAAGGTCCATTTTGTATATTTGTTTATGTATGTTTTACACATGGACATATCATATGAACACACGTTTTATCTAAATGTACATGCATGATCCTTTAAATATGCAATATATATTTTTTGGCTAGTAGTTCACCTCTCCAAAAACCAACACATAAACACTTACCCATACATGTGTCTAAAAAGAGTAAAAAGAAAAGAAGACAAGTTATTGTGTGAAATGTGTCATTTGTTACAAGAATAAACAAACGTACACACAACATATACCGAGTGATATACTGTGGGATTTTGGAGAAAATATTTCTGCTTCAGCCGATATATTTTCGGAAAAAGCTACATGAAGTAAAAATTTAAAAAGCAATTTGTACAACGTACAACAATTTCATGCTTGTTCCAAAACTACGGTGCACAGTGTTGTGTCCTTGGCCATAAATGGTCAAACTAAATGTCTTAAAATTTCAGGTTTTATGAATTTTATATTAAGAAACATCCTAAATAAATCAAATCCAAAACAGTTTGTAGATAACTTTAATAGTTTTTAAGTTACGTGTCTCTAAAGTTGAACTTTTTGAAATATATCATAATTCGGCCTAACTGGTAATGAAGTTTTAAGTTCGATATGTTGCTTGTATGATAATGCTGTTTTGGTTGACATAAGTTAATCATATGGCAAGTAACGCTGTTATACACTCAAAAAAATACGTTAGTAGATTTACTAATTTTTATTTGCTAATGCTAGTTAGCTAACTTTTAGCAAATTTTTAGTTGAGATTAGCATGTTAGCAAAAAATTCTTGTAAACTTCATTTAGCACATTAGCAATTTTAAACAAACTTTGAACTAATTTCTTTTGCTAAATTTGAAATTGAGTTGACAACATTTTTACAAGATTTTTTGCTAACGTTAGCAAAAATAAATGGTAAATTTTTTTTTATTTTCAGAAAACTTAAAATGGCGCTATCTCGGAAACTAAGCCAGATAGAGCAAAATGGAGGCCATTTTTGGTTCTTAGAATCTCCATAGTATCGTTTGTCCTCTTCACATGTGTGGACCATAATGGGACCTAACTTTGGATCCAAAAAAGTTAGCATTCCCGAAAATTTTAAAATGCTCATATCTCGGTAAATATTGCCGACACAACAAAAAGTCTAAAACCATTTTTGTAGCTCTTAACACGTAGAACAAGACCGCAAAATAGTCAAAAGCTCTCCGAGTAATATTTTTGAAGTTATCGAGTTTTTTAATTCTCAAGACCCAGTGGTCCCCTATAATCACGTATCTCAAAAACTAAGCAAGGTAGAGCAAAACGGACACAAATTTTGAATCAAAAACTATGACGATTTTTAAGGAACCCAACTAGGTCTAGGCCCATCGGGGTCAGGACCTATCGGGTCCGAACCCAATGGGGTCCTCAGATGTGTATGAACTAAGTTCAAAAAAAAAAAATTTAGTTAACTAATTATTAGCAAAACATTTTTGCTAACTTTAGCAAAAAAATTGTGGGTTCAAAATCAGCAAATTTTCTTGTAGGTTTACAAGCTTTTTTTGCTAACATTACAATTTTTTTTTTGAGTGTAAAGTGAGTACCAAAGAAAATACAAAGTTATTTTGCAAGTTTCATATTTGATAGTCGGCCATTTTTGTGGCCCTCATTGGCGCGCTTAGTTCTTTGCAGAAAATATTGCTATAAGTATGTAGATTAAAAATAATTTTTTTAATCAATTTTTTTTTTTTGTGGGAGCCTAAATATAAATTTGGATTTTTTTTTAACGAACGGCTTAAAGTAAAACACCAAGATGCAGCAGTTGTTCTTGATAATTTGAAATGTTTTGCGAAAAATAGTTATGGAACACATATAATAAATCGGAATGCAAAATACATCGGTCGGTTAAATTTTAAATTTTATTTAAATTGGTCCAAGATCCATTATTTGTCATCCAGGCCTAACACAAATTAGATGCTTGGCTAGACACAAGGAGGAAGTACGTTGTATTATATTTTTACTTGCTTATTTTATAAAGGTCTTTTTGAGATAGGCATATCAAACCTAAAACAATATTAAACGTATTGTAAATACTACGTGCTAAAAGTGTTGTGAATTAGTGACAGTTTTAAGGTCAAAGGATTTCCCTGAATTTTCTCAAGTCTTTAAAAAAGGAAATTTATTCGTTAAGAATATCCTAAGGATAGGTTAAGGAAAGTCCTTGCTTCAATTATACTAAAATAAGGTATTTTCAACATTATCAGAACAGAATTTCATAAAGTACGAAGGATTTTTTAAACTTTTTTTTAATATTTTTAAGGACATTTTTAATTTATGTATTACATTCTTGCTTCAATTTTTTCATTTGATTTAGATTTGAGGCATATTCTAAGTGTTACGAATGCAAAAATTCATGAAGGGATTTGAATTTTACACTTTTTCTTGACTTTTTTAAAAAAGGACATTTTCGAGGAAGGCGTATCCTTGTTCCGATTTGCACAAATTTAGGTAAATACATTGGGCATAGAACAAGAGTTGGATTTTCAAAATTTCAAGAAATAACTTAAATTTTTACCCTTTTTCTGAACGTTATTTTAAAAAGGACATTTTTGAGCTAGGCTTATCCTTGCTCCGAATTGGACAAAATTTAGTAGAATAATTAATGGCGTTATAGGTAATAATTAAAATAAATAACATGAAGATTGAAGTGTTAGTTTTCATTTTATGCCATATTTTAATTTCAGGTTATATGGGAAGGATACGAATCCTTGGGCGGATATTAACCAAATTCAAAATTTTTCTTGATCTTATCGTTCTTAACAAGGGTTCCAAATTGAAACCCTCTAACTTGACTCCTTCTATTTTTGGCCACTCTTTACATGAAGACGCAATACTGTGCGGTGTCCCGACGATTGATTCCGGTAGAGGTGACCAAAAGAAAAATAAATATATATCGGCGTTTTGAAGGATTACAAAGAACTTTTATTTTAGGGGGTTGGGGTTTAAATTTCCCCCCTTTGGCCAGTTCTTGCAGCATATCCGTATATAAAACTTGAGTTTGCAAAACGATTAAAATCATAACCGTAACTAATCGCACTAATTAATCGTAATCGACTAAAATATAATGCGATTACGATAAATCTTTTTTTATGAAATACACTGTTTTTAACGAACTTAAAATACTTACAATCTTGGCCCATGATGCATTTAACTTGTTTGCAAAGTTTACTCCCTTTTTTCTCATAAATGTCATTCTAATTAAAAGCAAAATTTAAGTCCGGATCATAGTAACCCATCAATTTTGATTTTAAAATATATTTGAAAGACTTCGTCGGATTTGGTCAATGAATTCGGATATGAAATTCAGTCGAAAAACGTAATTTTTCAAACTTTGACCGCTGATTGCCGACATAGGATTTTTTGTAGAATATTTCATCCTCCCCCTTTTTAGGATTTGTTGGAATAGAGCCAAAAATGTCTGATTGGCTTTATTCCAGGTGGGGGAGTTAGAGGGTTAATATGCTTTACAAAAGGTGTGTTTTTTCGAGTTTGTTATAAACTTCCCATACAAATGTAAGTAGATATACACTTGATAAGTAGGGATATTGATATATTCTTAAAAGTTAGGTATTTATAAAAAGTGGTGCCAAATCTTGAAATTTTCGTTTATATCACTTACCAACACTATTTTTTATTTTGAAAAGTCAAAAAAATAAAGAAATAAATTACAAAAATCAGTAAAAAAAATTTAATTCACTACAAAAAAAAAAAAAAGAAATATTACAATTATTTTGTAAATTCTGATAATTTAATATAGTGATAATAAAGTGATACCAAGTACATTCAACAAAAAAACAAGAGATGCCAAATTTATAATGTTAAGTAGTGATACCGTTTTCTTACAAGTAGTTATATTTATATATAAAAAACTCGAAAAAACACACCTAAAAATAATTGCCTTAATGTTTACCACAAATTTGCTGAACATACCCTGTACCTCAGATTTAAAGAAAACATACCTTCATATAGAGCTTGCAAATAATCGCGATTACGGTAAAAAAAAAAAAAAAAATCCGTTAGTCGCTATTTCCGATTATTCGAATTTTCCGATTGGGATGAAATTTTGCTCAATGGTTAGTCCTATTGGATAGTAGTTCAGAAAAGAAAAAAAAAAATGTTTGATTTCTTTTTTTAAATCCAAAATTGTTTGACTATTTCGTTAAATCGGGCCTTTTTTTTGACTCAAAAGAAAGCTTAGGTCCTTTTCTTAAAGAGCTATGGAATCGCTAAGTGGGGTGCGAGTGGGATATATCATGAAATCTTTTTTAAATTTCAACTCAGTGAAACTGAAATAAATGTTTAAAAAAACCGGCAGTTTTTGAAATTTAGAAAAACTGTAAATGCAGTTGTGTAAACAAGACCTTGAACCATCACTGAGCAATGTTTAAGGATTACCCCACTTTATCCGTAAAAGTAACCGAGGGTAAAAGTTGAAAAATCGATAAAAATGGCTTGAAATAATCCATAGTTTTTACCTTCTTTCGCTTTTTTTTAAAGTTCTCCTTATATTTCAATCTTTTCCGGAATAACACAAAGTCAGTACATATAAGAGATTATTTTAATGTTGGCTTGATAGATGCTTCATCGCTTGGTAAGAAGTTATAAGACGGTTAAGTTTTGAAACCAAAAATTAAGAGTTTTTAAATTTTCGAGGTTTTTTGATCAGCGATTTCGGCCCCCTCTATAAAATGAAAAAAGTTAAACTAAAGCTGGTAGCTGTTGTAATTCTTAACAATTTGGAATTAATCCCGTTAATGTGCCACGAATAGTTAAGGAGTTTCAGCAGATCAAAGTTCGACAGAAAAAACTTAATTTTTTTAAAATACCAGTTTTTCGCGAGGCACATTCGCGGTTTCATTTGAAATTTGGTGGACTCTTGCGTAAACCGAGTTTTTTAGGAGTTTACATAAAAAAATCACTGGCGGGTTTATAAAAAATAAATTGCAAAAATTTTATGGCATTTTTTAAAATTGTGCGAAATTTGCAAATCTGTTTCCAATTTTTTTTAGTAGCAATAAATGCATCATGTTCATTTTAATACACCAAAAGACGTGCCTTAACGAGTAGAACTGATTTGCTTTTTGACTTTTTACTTTAAGCCATTCTGAGCGGAAAGCGCGATGATTCTATCTAAACCTGTTTTGATCTGGCACATCCAAGGCTTTACACGAAATAGGATGAAATTTTTTTTATATGAAAGCCCACTTGATGTGTCATCATAAAATCAGAGGCGGGTTAAAAAATTTAGATGATTATAGATTTTTTGGACCATATTAAATTTTCTTGTTATAAAAAAGCATCACCGATTTTTTTAAACACTGGTTCAATGATACGATTTTCCGTGATTTTTTTTTTTTCAGTAATACCAACGCGCATTGCCTAAATATGTTATAAAAAATTGTGAAACTTTTCTTTTACCGCGAATTAATCGCGATTTTAGGTACTTAGATATTTTTTTTTAAATCGTTTGGTCATTAAAGGGTTAAATTTATATCATATATTTTAGAAGAGATAATATATGCTGGCATGTTTTAATGACGCATGCAACAAATGTGTAGAAAAAAAATATTTAAAATATTTTTAAGATTTTATCCTTATCTTAAAACCGCCATAACTTTTGACCCCCTTGCGCGATTTAATTGACGCGAACGAATTTCCTATTCTTAAATAGCTTCTAAAATTTATGCCAACTTTCATCGATGTGCCACCAAAACAAAAATCAAATCTTTTTTTCCTCAAAATTTAAGTCTTAGCCGGAACTCCTCATATATGAAAAAAAAATTTTGGAACTTTCCCAACAAACAATCCGACTCCGTATACGGACCGTTTTCTGGATCCGTATACGGACCAGAAAACGGACTATAAGGAACATCGAATCTGATTCGAAATCCGTTGAGAGTACGACACTAACGGACCGTTAACGGACCGATATGCAGTGTAGGAAACGGAATACACAATTTGATAGTACGTTATCGACACACAGTAAACGCACCGTTTACGGACCGTATTTTTGAATGAAAACGGAGTAGACTCCAATAATAGCGAATTGTTAACGGTACGTATTCGTACCGGTATTTGAGACAAAAAAGGGCGTATTCAGACAATTGTTGACTTTAATTAAAACACAATTTTCGTGGTATTTAAACGAATATAACATTTTTTTATTAATATGATGTAAATATGTAAAAATGTTCCAAAAAATATCAGAAAAAACTTTCTAAGAAATATTAAAAAAAAAAAACTTCAGATTTATTGGTACTTTATACAGAATGTCCTTCAGATTCCGATGAATTTTCCATAAAAAAAAATCTATATAATATGAGCACCTTTTTGCGGAGAAAATTTGTTCTAAGATATAATCTTTTTTTATTTGACAAACCTCAAATTTTTCAGGAACTATATTATCAGATCCTTTTTTGCAAACCAATTTTCTATTTATTTAGCACTTGATGTAAATTTGGCGAGGGCGATTCAAATTGCCGATTAATATCCTGGAAAGACGGAAATCATAATTAAAAATTTTGTTTTTTTGCATACAATTTACCATTTTTATTATCCACATTTACTTTATATTTCCATGCACATGACATTTCTTTAACTCCCGTCTAGAAATTTAACTCCCAAAGGATATAAAATTCCTGAAACATGTAACCGAAATTCACAGATTTAAAAATAAATTAATTGTTCTGACAATTCTGTAAGCAACGGTAGAAAAACGGCTCCGTTTGTAACGGATTTAAAACGGACGAAAATCGGTGAAGTCTGTTTTTAACGGTACAGAAACGTACACATCAATACGGAGTAAAAACGGACCAAGTCGAAAATCAAACTTTACGGACCGTTAATGTACCGTTTTCGTACCAGCTATAACGGATACGAATATTACGGTCCGTAAACGTGCCGTAAAATCCGGATTCATGATTCCGTACTTGTCGGTGTGTCCGTAAATGTGTTTCTTGGGTTGGAACACAAAAAACGATTTTTCAACTTGCACTATTGCAAAAAAAAATTTTTTTTTTTTTCATCAAATTTTTTTTTTTTATCAATTTTTTTCCATAAATTTTTTTTCATCAGATTTTTTTTCTTATCAAATTTTTTTTTTCAGCTTTTTTTTTATATCATTTTTTTTAGCAAATTTTTTTTTCATCAAATTTTTTTTTTCATCAAATTTTTTTTTTTTCATCAATTTTTTTTTTCATCATTTTTTTTATTATTTTTTTTTTTTATCAATTTTTTTTTTATCAATTTTTTTTCAATCAAATTTTTTTTTCATCAATTTTTTTTTTATAAAAATTTTTTTTTTTCATATTTTTTTTTTTTTTTTTCATTAATTTTTTTTTTCTTAAATTTTTTTTTTCATCAAAATTTTTTTTATCATATTTTTTTCATCAATTTTTTTTTATAAAACTTTTTTATCAAATTTTTTATCATCAATTTTTTTCTCACCAAATTTTTTTTTTATATTTTTTCATCAATTTTTTTTTAACATCAAAAAATTTTTCTTTTCATCAAAAAAATTCATCAAAAACTTTTTTCATCAAATTTTTTTTTCACCAAAAATTTTGGGTTCATTAAATTTTTTTTTTTAACATAATTTTGTTTTTCGTGAAAAAAATCATTTTTTTTTCACCAAAACTACTTTTTCACAATGTCTAAGCTTTTCGCATAAAAATTTCCATTTAATTATCAAATGTACATAAAACAAGTGAGAGTGTTATATTCTTTGGTGCCGAATCTTTTATACACTCTAAAATGTAAAAACACTTTTTTGCACTTAATTTTTCACTCACTTACGAAATGACAGCTCTTTTGGTTTTTTAATGGGGTCCTCGACTGATATTTCAATTCGTTTTGCATGGAATAGCTAAAGCCCACTTCAGACTATAATACTGAGTCGTAAGAAAATACGTATCTTAAATAATACGAAATTTTCTCCGCTTGTCAAAAAATCTTTTAAAAAATCCTTTGCGTATTTACACCATCACATCTTAAATATTATCAAAATAAATACAACCCTGATCTTATGAAAAGCGTATACGTTTTCTCATTTTTAGAGAAATTTCTAAAAATGAGAATACGTATCCGCTTGTCATTTTTCAATCCGTATTTCTCTTGGTTTTATACCGATTTGTGTTCACACCATACTATTTTATAGGTTTTACACAAAATTTTGACAGATATTATTACAAATATTATGGTCTGAAGCCACCTTAAGTAATATATCATTATTTTTTCTAAAAAAAAATTTTCTTTGGGAAGTACACCCAAATTTTTCGCAAAACATTATCATGATTTAATGTTTTGGGCAAGAGTACAAAATTCGCAGGCATTTCTTTATGTTCAAAAAAGAAAACATTAGCCAAAAAATTATGGCGGTGGGGTGGTGCCATATGGACCCTCATCGGGGTCAAAGTTGAAAGAGGTAAAAATCCTCAAAAAGCCCCACAACTGCCCTAGAAACGCCCATGGAGGGGTGCAATGTGAGAACGATATTGCACCCATCTATGAAAAAAAATTCATAGATATCCCTCTCCCCATTGCTCTTAAGGAAAATACCTAAGCTTTCTTTTGGGTCAAAAATAAATGGCCCGATTTGAGGAAAAATCAAGAAAGTTTTGTATTAAAAAAAATCAAAAATTTTTTTTTATTTTTTTATAATATTTTTCTTTGAAAGACTGAAGAAGCTATCTAAACTATTTGGGACACATTTTGCTAAAAACAATATGTAAGAAGTTACATGGATGAGAATTAACACCTCTTTGGCCCCCCTAACTCAGAGAGTCCTTGTCTGATCTCGTTAAAAATTTGTGTCTGAACTACTATCTACTAGGACCAGAGATGGGACTAATGCATTGGTTTTCAATTATCATTGAGTGTTTCATTGTCATTGAATATGGTCAATGTTAATGAAATTAAAAAATAATTATCATTAATTTTACACAATGAAAATGAAATTTTCATTAGCAATTTTTTACATAATGAAAAATAAAATCATTACCAATTAATCAATGATAATCAAAAACAAAAATTCATTGAATTCTAGGAAATATTTTTTTAAAGAAAACGATAAAGTGATAATAACAAATTTTGAAATTGTTATATAGTTGGAAAAAATGTCTCAGAGTCTGAGACTTTTCGAATAGATAAAATGTATTATTATCCGAGACTTTTCTTAAGAAAAAATTTCTCAGAATCTATAGAAAAAGTCTCAGATTCTGAGACATAGAAAAAATGTCTCAGAATCTGATACTTTTTCTATAGAAAAATTTACCAGAATCTGAGACTTTTTCTGAAGCCGAAATGTCTCAGAATCTGAAACTTTTTCTGTAGAAAAAATTTCTCAGAATCTGAGACTTTTTCTATAGAAAAAATGTCTCTTCCTTTTTCTATAGAAAAAATGTCTCTTCTTTTTGCTATAGAAAAAATATCTCAGAATCTGAGACTTTTTCTATAGAAAAAATGTTTTAGAGTCTAAAACTTTTTCTATTAAAAAAATGACTCATAATCTTAGACTTTTTCTATAAAAAAAATGTCTCAGAATCTGGGACTTTTTTTTATAGAAAAAATGTCTTAGAATCTGAGACTTTTTCTATAGAAAAAATGTTTTAGAGTCTGAAACTTTTTCTATTAAAAAATGTCTCATAATCTTAGACTTTTTCTATAAAAAAATGTCTCAGAATCTGGGACTTTTCCTAAACAAAAAATGTCACAGAATCTTACAGGCCTATTCTCAGTTATAACTGGTTATGACTAATTTTATTATTTTTAAACTTCATATTCCCAGTGTTTGTTGTAAACACAATCATAAAAAGTCTCAAAATTTAAAATTATTTGTCAATTTTGAGACGATGTGGGTAGCAGGTCTTTATTTTTTTGAAATTTTCAAACAAAATTTGAATTTTTTTATGATTGTTTACAACAACCACATGGAAAAAATTGAGTTATGATTGTGTTATGACTTTTTTTGTGAATAGGCCCCTTAGACTTTTTCTATAGAAAAAATGTCTCAGAACCTGAGATTTTTTCTACATAAAAAATATCTCCGAACCTGAGATATTTTTTTTTTATAGAAAAACCTCCTCAGAACCTGAGACTTTTTTCTGTAAAAAAATTCCTCAGAACCTGAGACTTTTTTCTATAGAAAAAAACTCCTCAGAACCTGACACTTTTTCTGTAAAAAAGGTCTGAGAATCTAAGACTTTATCTATAAAAAAAATGTCTCAGAATCTGAGACACCCTATCGAGGTCCATCCGCCTGAGAAAACACGATGCATTCCAAACTTAAAAGGCTAGACGCCTGAAACATGCCACAAATAAATCTTATCGTCGGTGCGCCAACCAGAACTGGTATGTGCTTTCAAAAATTTTTGGAGAGGCTTACAAATCAGCTTTATTTTGACCTTTCGCGGTGCTTAAAAGCAATATTTCTTTCATAAATATTTAAATAATATTGCAAATTTTCTATTTACATATATTAATTTAAATAAAAAAAAAACAGCGCAAAAGTAACAAATTTGGCTGTTATTAAAGACTCTTCAAAAAATGTTAAAATACACATACCAGTTCCGGTTGGAGCACCGACGTTATGATCATTGGCTGGTTAATTGCGTGAATGGGCAAAATCGGATCTTGGGTATTAGGGTCCCTTCTTGAAGAACAAACCGGTTTTTAAAGACAATTCCTTTTGCTTACGTAGCAAAACAACCGATTTTCTCAAAGAAATAAAAAAATTAATAGTTTTTTTTTTTATATTTTTAAAGTTGTCATAAAAATTTGAATTTTCATTTGTTAATAAAAAAATGTATATGGGGCATTTCATTAACATTGACAATGAAATCAAAAATTCGATTTCATTGACAATGAGCGTGTTCAGCAGAGAAACCTGCTACTCAACAGTTGAGATGTAGCATGTTTTGATTAGTTGACCCTGCTGAACGCATTTTTTTATGAATGTTTTAAAATATTGGAATAAATTATTATTTTTTTATATTTTCAACTATTTTTTCTGTGGAAAATACTTTTTTATTATTATTTTGTTAATTTCCTTGAATAACGTCAAAAAAAATAAATAATTTCAATATAACAGCTTATTTTTCAGTTTGTGATCAAATGTAGCATAATTTTTGTACGCTACCAGTGATGAGAAGCGCTCACTCAACATGTTGACTGAAATGTCAAAAATTAAACCGTTCAGCAGAATGTTGGGGAGCAGCTGAGTAGCAGCTTTCTCTGCTGAACGTACCCAATGTGTAAACAAATGAAATTGAAAATATGAGTTTCATTAACATTGTGTAAAGAATTTCAAATGAAAATAAAAAATCATTAACATTGAACAGATTAATGATAATGAAAACTCAATGGTAATGATTCGTACCCAACTCTGAATAGGATTTATCTTGGTGCAAATTTCATACCGATCGGAAGACATCGGTTTCAAAAGTTGTGTCAATTGACACGAAAACCCCTATGTATGTATGCAATTCAACTATTTTATCTTTTTATTAGCATTTGCTTAGCAACTCAGGAATTTTCAAAGGCTTTGTGAACTCATTTTGACTATGACAAGACACGATTATTTAGAATTGCAGTTAACTTTTTTGAGTCAGCTCTATTATAAGGGAAATGTCACAACAAAATATTGCACTAACGATTTCCTAATTTTGTTTTCGTTGTTACTCCAAAACTAAAGCTGCCAGAAAACTTAATACCAGTTTTTGAATCCTCGCATCCAATATAGTAAAGTTCGTGTTGAAAAATAAGGCTCTAAAATTAGTTTTTTTTATAGCCTAGTGAAGTTGGTAAAAATCGCACTTTTTCAACTTTTTAACAGTGGTTTGCTCGCGAACGCGAGCTAATAGAAAAATTTAAAAAAAAAAGATTCGGAATCAGCACAAAAAAAAAACAGGCAAATTGAATAAGTTCAACTTTTGTCACCTTGGGTAAAAAATATTCAAGAATTCTTGTTTTTTAACACCACTGTGCTATATAAACAAGTCTATATGTTAGTGTATGCAATGTTTTTCTTTAATTTTTTTGTTTTCGTTTAAAAACATTATGGTATGATGCCATTTAGTAGTCTCTTGGTTGTTGACCATTACTAAAACTAACACAATTTTACACTTTGAGACATACACACATACATTCATGTGTAAATGATCTATACATACGTATATTTGCGCACAATTAATTATTATAAATGCACCACCACAAACTGTTCTAAATTACTTACACACACACAAACACATACATACTCTTTCTTTTAAGCCCTCTAGAGTTATGACCATAGGTAGTTGCTGTATAAATGTGTATGTTGACTTTGTGTTTATTGTCTGTATGAATGTTTTCAACCCAACGACCTCTAAGCCAGTGTTCCCTGTAAACAGAGCAAAATTGTAGTTTGTTTCGTTACTTGGGTTTTCAATTTTGTGTACCCGTGTCGCGTTTTCATTTTAGCCCTTCGTTGTTTTTTTTATATTTTTTTGTTTTTAGTTGATAATATTGCATGCATGTACGTATGTATGTATGAGGGTTTGTACAGAATTTTATGAAAATTTATTATTTTCTCTTGTATAATTTACAATGACTTCTATTTCAATTATTTTTATTTTATTTTATCTTCTTTTTTTTGTACTTCTTCTTCTGTTGTTTTACTACTTATTCTTTGTCATTGTATATTACAAAAATTCTTAAAATTTTTGGTGGAACAGTTATTTAATTGGAAAATTTTTTATGAAAACATTAAATCACAATACATATTATGTAACTTAAATGAAAATATTTTCATATTTGTGACAAGTAATATTTTAGAAATAAAAGATATAAAAAAGAAAATAAATTGGTGGAAAATAATAAATGTTAAATACATTTAAAAAAGTTAATTTTAAGTAATAAATATAAGACTAGTCTACAGATATTTTAATCCACAATATTTTGCATTTATTTTCCATGTTAAATCTAGCTCTGATCTGAATATGAAGTCCAAATTTTGAAGAGTAGAACAGTTTTCGAGGTATTATATTTCAAAAAATTTCTTTTACTTAAACTAAAATATTTTCGCACCAAATTAGTAGATTTAAATTTTTTGGTTTTAAATTAAAGAAATGGGAGGGTAAAATACGGGATTTTTTCGTATATCTTCCGAAGGAACTATATGAACATTATATATGAATAGAAAGGTTTTTTTAAGGCCTATCTAATGGTGTATTGGACTTGGAAAAAATATAATTTTTTAAGTTGGTTTTTGTTGAAAATGTATAAAATTTGAGCTACATTATATGGAGAAGTATATAGGTACGACCCCCAAAATTATATATAATAATCTTTATTAAGTTTAAGCCGACACGTGTTTTTGCTTTTGGCAACATTCCTCTTACAATTAGTTCGGCTTTTATTCAAATTTTCCCGAAAGGCCATTATTTTTCATAAGGTGGCAACCCTTTTTTAAACCACCGGGATAGCCGATAAAAAAAATAGCAGGTTAAACTTTGTTTTCGGTACTAATTAACATATATAAATTGCAGAGCAATCGGAGTGAGCTTTCACGAAAGTACGATCGAAACCTTTTAAATTTCATAGTTCTCCTTTTTTTTACAACTGTTAAAAGAATAGAAAATAAATTAAAAAAAGTGTCAAAAATAAAAAAGAAAAATATTTTAATATTTCCGCAAAAAAATAATAATTAAACAATAATTTTCGGTTAATTTTTGTAAACAAACGATTAAATTAATTATATGTGCATTTTTTGTCCCGTAAAATTAATGATTTGTTTTCGGTAATTTTTAAAAGCTTAATAAATGTCAAAAATTTCGGGTGTGAACGACAAAGCTTTTAAATTGAAATTACGAGGTTCCAACGGGTTTTCGAGGTAAGTGTGAATGTGATATTAAGTAGTATACTCAAAAACACCTTTTAACAATATTTTACAGTTTTCCTTGTTTTTTAACAAAATATTTTCGATCGACATTTAAATTTTTCTCTGTAATTTTACAATTTTGTTCGTAAATATACAAATTTACAAGGTAATTTTACAAAAAAAAAAATCTTGTTAAGTCACGAGAATTGCTTGCATTAAAATAGTTGTAAATTTAAAAATGTATTAGTAAAAAACTACAAAAAAGCTTTTAATTTTTACTAGAAATTCTTGCCAAATTGAAGGTAGCACAAAATCTAGTCACTTGAAGTCCTTGTAATTTTTATCGAGCCAAAAAAGTTGTAAATTTACAATTTTATTGGTAAAAAGCTTGATAATTGTTTGTAAGTATACAAGTTTTTTTTTTACCAAAAAATTGTTATTTTACTAGGAACTCTCGTAAAATAGGAGGTAGAAAAGAATTATTTTTCGAGGTTTTTTTGCTAATTTTACAAGATTTTATTTAGTGTAGTTATAAAACTGTTTTTAAGTAATAATATGTAACAAAAACTTACCTAAAATAAGACAATTTTTAATTTTCATTTAAAAACACGTTAACTTTTAAATGTGTTAATTACTTCAATTTAGTTTCTTTTTGGTAATGGTTTTTTACTCCTTATCAAGGTAAATTTATAATAGGTATTATCCATTAACCTAACTTTTCCTCCATACTAACAATAAGTTCTTTTTGACAAATTTTAAAAAATGCCTACGAATTTTGTACTCTTGCCCAAAACATTAAACCATGATAATGTTTTGCGGAAGATTTGGATGTACTTGCCAAAGCAAAGCTTGTTTTAGAAAAAATAATTTTATATTACTTTGCTATTCCATGCAAAACGAATAGAAATATCAGTCGAGGACCCCCATTAAAAAACCAAAAGAGCTGTACATTTCGTAAGTGAGTGCAAAAATAAGTCGAAAAAAAGTGTTTTTACATTTTGGAGTATATAAAAGATTCGGCACCAAAGAATATACCACTCTCACTTGTTTTATGTACATTTGTTTTTTCAAATGGAAAATTTTTATGCGAAAAGCTTAGACTGGGTGAAAAAGTAGTTTTGGTAAAAAAAAATGATTTTTTATTTCACTAAAAACAAAATTATGTTATAAAAAATTTAATGAACCCAAAATTTTTGTTGAAAAAAAAAATTCATGAAAAAAAGTTTTTGTTGAATAATTTTTTGATGTAAAAAAAAAATTATGAAAAAAAAAAATTTGGTAAAAAAATTTGATGAAAAAAAATATGATAAAAAAAATTTATGAAAAAAAATTTTGATGAAAAAAAAAAAAATTAATGAAAAAATATTGATGAAAAAAAAAAATTATGAAAAACAAAAAAATTGATGAAAAAAAAAATTTGATGAAAGAAAAAAAGATATGAAAAAAAAATTTGAAAAAAAAAAATTAATAAAAAAAAAAATTGTTAAAAAAAAAAAATTTATGAAAAAACAATAAATTTAATAAAAAAAAATTTGATGAAAACAAAAATTTTTGATGAAAAAAAAAAATTGTGAAAAAAAAATTAATAAAAAACAAAATTAATGAAAAAAAAAATTGATAAAAAAGAAAAATTGATGAAAAAACAAAATTTGATAAAAAAAAAAAAAAATTTGAATATGATAAAAAAAATTTATGAAAAAAAATTTTGATGAAAAAAAAAAAAATTAATGAAAAAATATTGATGAAAAAAAAAAATTATGAAAAACAAAAAAATTGATGAAAAAAAAAATTTGATGAAAGAAAAAAAGATATGAAAAAAAAATTTGAAAAAAAAAAATTAATAAAAAAAAAAATTGTTAAAAAAAAAAAATTTATGAAAAAACAATAAATTTAATAAAAAAAAATTTGATGAAAACAAAAATTTTTGATGAAAAAAAAAAATTGTGAAAAAAAAATTAATAAAAAACAAAATTAATGAAAAAAAAAATTGATAAAAAAAAAAAATTGATAAAAAAAATGATGAAAAAAAAGTTTAAAAAAAATTGATGAAAAAAAAAAATTGATGAAAAAAAAAAAATTGTTGAAAAATAATTATGTTACTTTTTATTCACCAGCTGGTGAAAAACGGTTTTATTCACCACGAGGTAAATTATTATCAAAGTTACAAACCCAAGTTGTTAAGATTTTTGATTTTAAGAAAATGAAAATAGTAATTCTTGTCTTCCTTTTTGTTAATTGTTCGATTGAATAGTCAAACTGAGGTGGCGTCCTGCAACTTTTTTAAAATTAGACACCACCCTAAAAACATAGCATAGAAAATAGAAAAATAAAATATATTTAAAACCAGCTTTTAATTTTATTTCCATACAAATTCTTTTTGTTTTTAAAATCGACTTTAAAAAAATGTATTGAAAATTTGAAATTTAAAATAAAACTTTTGTTTAAATAGACTTTATGTTTTCTTGTGGTAAGGGCCATAATGTTAAAACAGCCTTAATTTTTAAACACCTATAAAAAAACATGAAATATTTTCCAGTTGTGTTTTTTAATTATTTGAAAGATAAATTATTGTAATGTTTTAAAAATGTTAGCTCCATTCTATTATTTTTTTTGTAGTAAAAGTAGTAAAAGGGAGACATTTTTAAATTTTACTCATTGAGAGGAAAAACAAAAAAAGTAAAAAAAAAAATAAAAGTAGTAAAAAAATAGTAAAAATATATTAATCATTCAAATGTTTTTAAATTTTTGTTGTCTGCATTAAAAATATGAAATTTCAAAAACAACCAAAAATTTTCCAAAAAAGTTTCTGCAAAGAAAAAACATTAAAAAGAAAAACTCCTGCAAACTTGTGGATCGTATCATCCAAAAAATTAATATCGGAATCCTTTTATATATATGTGTGAGTCATTGAAATCCGATTTGTTTTGAAGAATTTGACCTCTTTAGTACAAACAGTGGATTTTTATTAAAACACGAGTATTTTAGAATCTCGAGTTTCTCCAAATAATTAACGCTTAGAATCCCAGAACTTTTTTCAATGAAAAAACCTCGGCCCTCAAAGAATTGTATTTTTAAAAAAAATTGGAAAACTTTAATAATCTGAAAATTGTTTCTAATATAAAAACCGTCAGAATATAATGACCTTACAAAGCCTCAGATTCTAAGACATTTTTCTATAGAAAAAGTCTCAAATTCTGAGACATTTTTTCTATAGAAAATGTCTCACATTATAAGACATTTTTTCTAAAGAAAATGTCCCACATTCTGAGACATTTTTTTCTACAGAAAAAGTCTCATATTCTGAGACATTTTTTCTATAGAAAAAGTCTCATATTCTGAGACATTTTTTCTATAGAAAAAGTCTCATATTCTGAGACATTTTTTCTATAGAAAAAGTCTCAGATTCTGAGACATTTTTTCTATAGAAAAAGTCTTTGATTCTGAAACATTTTTTTCTATTGAAAAAGTCTCAAATCCTAAGACTTTTTTTCTATAGAAAAAGTTTCAGATTCTGAGACATTTTTTCGTTAGAAAAAGTCTTAGATTCTGAGAAATTTTTTCTATAGACATTTTTTTATAGAAAAGTCTCAGAATCCGATACATTTTTTATATAGAAAAATCCTCAGATTCTGACACTTTTTTCCCATAGAAATAGTTTCAGATTGTGAGACATTTTTTCTATAGAAAAAGTTTCAGATTGTGAGACATTTTTTCTATAGATTCTGAGACATTTTTTTCTATAGAAAATGCCTCAGATTCTAAGACATTTTTTCTATAAAAATGTCTCCGATTTAGAGACATTTTTTTTATAGAAAAGTTTCAGATTCTAAGACATCTTTTCTATAGAAAAAGTTTCAGATTGTAAGACATTTTTTCTATAGAAAAAGTTTCAGATTGTGAGACATTTTTTCTATAAAAAAAAGTCTACGATTCTAAGACAATTTTTCTATAGAAAATGTTTCAGATTCTGAGACATTTTTTCGATAGAAAAAGTCTCAGATTCTGAAAGATTTTTTCTATAGAAAATGTCTCAGTCTTTCTATAGAAAGTCTCAGATTTTAGAAAAAATCTCAGATTCTAAGATATTTTTTCTATAGAAAAAGTCAAATATTCTGAGACAGTTTTTCTACAGAAAGTCTCAGATTTTTTTTTCTCTAGAAAAATTCTCAGATTCTGACAGATTTTTCCAACAAGAAAAGTCCCAGATTTCGAAATATTTTTCCTATAGAAAGAGTTAACGCCACTCATCAGAACCTTTACGTTTCCTATAAGCCAATACTCTCAGAATCTGAGAATTTTTCTCATTTATTCCATCTTTGATAAATAAGAAAAAACTAAACATTCCACAGCGCCTTTAAAATCTTGAGAATTTATTCAAGACGAAAACTCCTTGAAAAAAGGCCACAGCCGACGGACAGATCAAAAATGTTTCTGGTCCTAAGAAAAAAATCCATATTCCAAGGAAATTCCACGCTCTGGCGCCATTTATTTCATTTTTGTTTTTCCTAGAGATGTTCACTTATTTAATTTTTTTTTGATATTCGTTTTGGGAAACATGCATTCCATTGCATTTAAATTCTTTTTATGAAGTTTTTTATCTTAAATAAAAAATTTGCAGACAAAAATAGCCATTTATTTTACTTTATGTATTAAATAATTTATTTTTTTTTGTAAATAAATAAAAAAAAATTGTCAATAATTTTTTTTTTGACATAAACTTTCTGTTTATTCGTTGAAATTTTCCTGGTAAATTGTATCAAAGACTATCAATACTTAAAGATATGTGAAGTCTCCCTTCTTCTGTTAAACCATCTCTTAAATTCCCTTTGCTAAGTCCGCCATCGAACTGGACGTTTGATCAAACCAAAAAAAATCCCTTAAGTTCGATATAAACAAAAAAAAAGTGTTGCAATTTGGCGATTTTCAGACTAAAGCTAGCGTTTTTTTTTTCATCTAGCTGTAAAAAAAGTTTTTTTTGTGGATTATCAGGAAATCCAATGACTTTTTATTTGCTGAGAATTTGTTTTAAACACTTTTAAAGGTATTTCTTAAATAATATTACCATAATAATTATAAATTGATACATTTTTTCAAAATTTATTAAGCGCTTTTTCGATATAAAAAGTTAGCATTATTTGTCAAACCAACAATGTTAATTTAGCATTATCGTATTTTCCTCGTCTAACAGTTTTCGTACCTTCTGTTTAAAAGTTCCAAAATATTAAGAGCGGGAGACAAAGAGCTTGATTGTATTAAAATTTTAGTAAAAGAGAAATAAATTTTCTCTTAAATTGCTTACTATATTTACTATTTTTATGTGTACTCGAACGGTTTTTGAGCAAAAATAGTAAATTGAGTAAATACTAGTAAATTGTAGTATGTAATCGAATGGAGCTGTTATAACACAAAATTTGATCAACAAGAATTGCCATATGGTTTTTTTGGTTTTGGCCTTAAGTGACTTTTGGATTGCTATGAATAAAATTGAATTGAATTGAAATGGGCTTTATATCAATTAAATGCGGTGAGTTGTTTATAACTCTGTGCAATAAGAAAAATGAGCCTCAATGGCTTCAACGCCATATAAAAGTAAAACATCAAATAAGACAAAATCACCAAAGGATTTTAAAAACTTAGTTCGGATTTATTTTTTATGGCCCATTGAAGTTTTTAATTTTTTATCAAAGACGTTTGGAAAACGTCAAAAAACGTAAAAAAACTATAATAAAACCACACCTGAGCTTCAAAATATGGTTTGATGTCGTCAATGAAATTGTATGGCGGTTTTTTTTTTTTTTTTTTTTTTTTTTTAATAACGTTTATTTAAACAAACTTAATATACTTAAACTATAAATAAACAAATAGTATATATATTTACATCTTATTATACACTGTCCCATATTCGGGCGCTCAAGTACATTTCATTTGTATATTAATATAATATATTAATCATTTTTTGGAATTTATTATTTTATTATTTTAGGGCAAATTAACCCTCTGGCTGCTATTTTATGGGGTCATTTTAGTCCTTTTGCAAAAATTTAACACAGAAGTCTTATAAAACGCCCATTTAAAGGGTTAATATATTTAACAAATATTTTTAGTGCGACATGAGCAAAATGCTTAAAAATTTAAAGAATCAAATTCGTATTAATTTTTTCACCATAGAAGTGTTAAATAACACGAAAAAAATAGTGCAAATATACTTCTTATCTAAAAATTACATTCAGAATTGTTTTATAAAACTTCATGACGATAATTTTCTTTGACAAAGTTAACCCTCTAACTCCCGTTTTAAGGGGTTTCTCATATTTTAAAAGAAATACATAAAAGTGTATAAAAGAAGGCAGCCAGAGGGTTCTAAGGTTCTATGAATATTTTGCACATTAAATTTCACTTAGGCCATAAAAGGCAGAAAGTTCATTCATATCGAAAACACTTCACGGATGGTCGGAAACAGCTTTAACCTTAAAGTGCGAATACTATAATTTTTTTCTTGAATTTGTATTTAGGATGTCTAAGAATGGTTTAGCAACAAAAACCAAAATCTTCGATCGAGCAAAAAATAAAAAATAAAGAAATCACTCTTCAAAATTAAAATATATGTACTAAATAGATTTTGATCTTCTGATTTCAAATCTGCTTCTATATTATACAGAATCGAGAAACGATTACTCTTCGATGCGATCATTTTTCGCATAAACTACAAAACACCCTAAAATTTTCCGTTCCAATTAATTGATTCCAGAATGCAATATTTCCAGCAATCGATTCTACTAAACATTGCAGAATCGATGATTTTCGTTTGAATTTGTCATGAAAGCAATGAAGCAAGTATTGTTTGAAATAATTGCACTATTTACATTTTAGAAAAAACTTGATGCGATTGGGATGCGACATCACACAGTTAATTGAAATTATTCTAGTGATCACAAATCTGGTCGCCAAACTTTTCCATTACATCAGGTTATTGAAAAAATTGACTTCAAAGTTCAGAAAAATAGCCGTCTTGACAACTTATAGCGGATGAACCTGATGTGATGGTGACTTAAAAATAAGTCTTAGGATAAAGCTTAAACATTGCGCTTAAGGATGCAAAACTCATTTGGTTAAGCGCCAAAATAGTTATATATTTAGGGTCCCAATTGTCTTTCAATAATGTCTTTTCCCAAAAACGATTTTTTTCGATTCTGATCATAAAAAAAGAACTTAATTCGAATGGAACGCCACCTAAAAGAAATGATTACAATTATTCTCCTAGTCATAAATGCGGTCTCCAAACTTGTCCGTTACATTTTGCATCTCTTAGAGTAATATTTAAGCTTTAGCCTCGACTTATTTTTAAGTCGCTAGCACATCAGTTTCATTCGCTATGAGTTTCCAAAAATGACAAAGCGGTGATTTTTTAGAACTGAATTTTCTCAAAAACCTGATGTGTTAGAAAAGTATGAAGACAGGGGTTTAGACCTGCAGAATAGTTGTAATCAACTATATAAAGTCGCGTTCCAGTCGCATTTTCGATATTTAGTAGTGCTATCTTACTTTGAAAATTTTGTTGTCATTGCCGTAGAATATATTCTAGAATATATTACAATGGTTATTTGTTCGGTACCAAAGAAATTTGCATATGTATTAATAATATTTAAAACAGTTATGTATTTGAAAACCTGAAAAAAATACAATTGGTATTACATAAAAAAAAATATTTAATATAAAAAGACATTTAAGTGTATTTTATGACCTGAACAAATTTAATTCCTGAAATTTGACCTTCGATCATCAAATAAAAAAACTTCTTGTTATTCCAAACAACCTAATTTGTAACAATTTTTAGAAATAAAAAATTCAATGTATTGTGTTCAAACTCACAACTTGATTTATCGTTGGATGGTAGAAAAACTACTTTCTCTGCAATTCCCTAGCGTGCTACTGTGCTTTGCAACCCACATAAATACCTCGAGCGTGAAATTACTTGGCCATATTATTTACGCGCTTGTCAATGGCATTTTGTTTTTTTCTAAGTAAATTTTGTTTTGTAATGTGGAGCGTTTCTTAACTGTTACGTTGAGTGAGTTTGTGTAAAATTGGCAGTATTTTTGTCTGGTAAATATTTCAGTGGCAAGGCAATGTTTGGACAAGGAATGATTCATCATATTAATGAAACCGTTTCATCAATTGCTATTTTTGATGACAAATTTCATCATTTTGATGAGGCCATGTCAACAAAAATTAAAAAAAACAAGTGAGAGTGTTAAATTCGGCTATGCCGAATCTTTTATACCCTCCAAAATGTAAAAAAAAAAAAAAATTGTCAGGTGCGTTTGTTTGCGGGGGGGGGGGGTGATGGGGGTCAGTGGAGGATGTTGACAGCACCTTCCCAACCCGATAAATATAACAAATGTTTCATTTATTTAACAAAAATACAAAAAAACATGTAAAAAAGTGTATTTTTTCAGAGGTTGGTTTAGTTCTTCAAGGGGGAACTTTTTTCCCCCTGGTCCGATTTTGCTCATTCACGAACTTAACCTGCCTATTAACATAAGACATATTTGTGTCAAATGTCGGGAGTCTAGCTCTTTTATTTTGGACTGCATCGTGTTAACTACAGACGGACAGACGGACAGACGGACAGACGGACGGACAGACGGACAGACGGACGGACGGACGGACATCGCTAGAATGTCTTAGAATCGATCACTGATCATAAATATATATACTTTATGGGGTCCTAGACCGATATTTTGATGCGTTACACACGGAATGACAAAGTGAGTATACCCCCATACTGTAGTTGGAGGGTATAAAAAACAAATAATAACATATTTTATAAGATAAGATATTACAGAGGATAAACATATATTTTAAAGGTAATAAGTAGGACTTTCAGACGACATATCAGGTCTCAAATATGGCTAAAAACAGAGATTTTTCTAATTTTAAGCTATGATAGCTCGAAACCCTGATGTGATGGAGCATTGCTGAGTACAGATTCGGAATCAGCGATTATCAACCCCTTAAGAAAATATACTATAGTCCTGGGGGCCCCGTAGGCTAGTTGGTAGCATGCTAGCCTTTGAACGTGGAGGTCTTGGGTTCGATTCCCACCAGAACCCTTGGTTTTTTTCGCTACAATGAGACGACGGTCACTGTTACTAGTTCTCGGTTAGGTTGAAATTTTTCAAAAATGAGTTATAAAGAATAAATAAAAATAATTGATCATGTGATCAAAACTATTATTACTATAGTTTTGGGGCTTTGAATTTTTTCAAATTTTGTCGGCCTGTGTAATTAAAATGTGCTCAATTTGTTAGTTTCGCAAATATTTATTACTCATTCGCCATGTTTAAACAAGAAAATACATGGGAATTCCAAAATTTATATGTAATTTAATATTAAAAAAAAGCGGCCGGATTTTGGACAAAGTGACAAATAAAATTTCAGAACGGGCTCTGAAAATTAAAAAAAAAAAAAAAATCGATAGTCTATAGAAAACTATACAAGAATGTAAATTTTTGAGATTGTGGTGCTTTCGGTTTTAATTTAATAAATATTTAATCAATGAAACTCGTCACAAATTTAAAGCTTAAAGCCTAATTTGAAATCTTACTAATATGAAAAAAAAAATAAAATGCCAAATCGATATAGTCGTTAGTATTCGAATGTAGAGGGCGTAGGGGAATATATAAAGAAATACAATTTTTTAAATAGATCAAATTGGGGCAAACAAATAGTTAAAAAAGAGTAGGCGGGTACAATTTTGTTCCATTAAAACCTTACTTTAAATATTACGATTATTTAAAAAACAACAATAATTTGGCACAGCCGCTCTCAAGTGATGCGATTTTAAATATATCAAAAAAGTTTGCATGGACGATTTTGTGGTTCAAATATATAAATATTTATATTTCCTTTTATTTATATAAATTAATTGACAGTATAAATATCTTCAAATTATATAAAAGATCATGTTGTGGTCCAAATGTCGACTATTGAGCATAAAGAATATAACAAAATCGGTCTCAATTGATGCAATTACCAACGAACGACATTCAATTTTTACCCCTTAAGACGGCCTACTTAAGTGGTAAAAATTAAACCGACTCTGATTAATTTTTACCCCCAAAATTTCTTTTAAACACACCAACATGCTGTCTCTACTTCATAACAGGGTTTGCATGCAATATTTCATTATATTATGGGATATATTTAAAGGAATGGGCTATATCTCATTAAAAAGTCAATATCTTTTGGAATGGACGAAACAGAGTTTTTGCGTAATTCTGTTTTTTGACATTTTTTTTTTCATTTTACCTTTCTAATGCATTTTTAAGGTGACAGGACATAATCCCCACGGACATTATCCCCATAACAGAAATGGGGATTATGGCCCAATGCATTACGGACATAATCCCCATATTAGTTGTGGGGACTATGACCATTTCAAAAACGGTCATAATCCCAATGGAAATTATATCCCTTCTCTGTTGGGATTACGACCGAAAGTTTTTCGGTCATAACCCCCATTCATATTATGGGGACTAACAAGGGAAGTCTCCCTAGTGTCACCCGCGGATCTTTATGGAATTGGTTTAATTTGGTACAGCAAAAAAAAATAAAGGGACACGTATTTTTTTTTAGCGGCCCAAATTCATATTTAGGGGGTAAAAAGGAACCTAGTCATGTTACATACCAAATGCAAGGTCTTTGGAAAACCTATCTACGAAAACCTATACCAAAATTTTATTATATTTTTGTTAATAAGTCGAAAAATATTAACTTCTTTGGCCCGTTGTCAGCACCACGAGATAGGTATTTTTAATACCTTTAATCTGATACCACACATGTCTATATTAATTTTGTTTAAATAGGTGTAAATCGTAAAAAAATAAAAAAGGTCAATTGCCCCCCAAAAAAATCGACCCCCCTAAAAATGAGTTTGGGTCGCTAGAAAAAAATACGTGTCGAATTAGTTTTCGTTCTTAACAACATATCCAAATTTCATGAAGATCGGAGGGTGACACCAGGGAGACTTCCCTTGTAAGTCCAAAACAATTTCGGTCATAATCCCTTTATTTTGCGGAGAGGGTGGGTTTAATGCATGGAGTTTGTAATCCCTAAGCCCGGCCGAAGGGCGGCTACGCAGAAAAACTTTTAAGAGAAAAAAAAATGTCACATAATTATTGGGATTATGACCTATTATTATAGTAGACATAATCCCTGTAATGGGGATTATGTTCACATTTTACGTGGTCATTGTCCCCATAAAACTGGGAATTATGTCCATTTTTTATTGGGATTATGTCCAAATTTTTTCGGTCATAGTCCCTACTACCGTTATTGGAATTATGACCGAATTGGTTTTGGTCATAATCCCCATAACGGAAATGGGGGTTATGTCCGTGGGGATTATGTCATGTCACCCATTTCGTAAAAAAGCCGCGAGCGCGACCTAATGATGTTTTTTTTTAAATTAAAAAAAAAACTAATGGTTTTACATTTAATGAAACAAATACAGGAGGTAAGACCTCCAAAAAAAGTGTTTTGAGTAATTTCTTTTTAGCTCGAGATAGTTACTTCTTTTATTAATTAAAACCATGATATTCTTATAGAATAATTTTTAAAAGTACGTTCAGATTGGCCTCGAAACCCGTTTAACGAGGATTCGTGCCAAACCTCATTTGAAAATACGTAAGTATTATCCCCTACAAATTGAAACATTTTTGTAGTGAGGTTTCAACGAAAGTACGATAGAAACCTTTTAAATTTGATAATTTTACAAATTTTTTCCACTGTGCGACAATAATAAATAGATAAAATGTGAAAATGCCAAAAATAAAAAAATTAATAATCCAATTTATTTATAAAATTTCTTCGCAAAATTACTTTATTTGGAATAAAAATAAAACTTTTATATAATTAAATTACTTTATTAAGATATTCTTTGTGTGATACTTTTCGAAACCTACACAACAGAAAATAATATCGTAATTTTATTTTTAATTAAAAATGGATTTGATATTAAATTTAACTTCAATTAAACATTTTAATTGATTCAATTAATGTTTTAATTGAATTCTTAACTTTACTGAAAACAAAAATAAATTAAACAAACGAAACCGGTTTTGTATGCATAAGTGTTAGTACCAATGAAAAAATAAAAATGCAAAAAACAACAAAAAAAACTTGTGAACTATTGTTTTGTACATTTTGGTGGTAGCAGCCAATGAATACATAAAAACGCAACAAAAAAATTTAGTTTAATTGTTTTCTTTAAGGCGAGTGGTCGTTGCGGATAAAGTGTTTTGCTTATAAAATGTGTACAGTTGAAACAAAAAAAAAATAATAAGAGGCATTTGCCTTGTGTTTTGCACATTAAAATATAATACATTTTTTTTTGTTTTAACTTTACTAAAGCGACAAAAATGCATGCAATAACAAGATTTAAAATTAAAAATGTAATTTTAAATAGTTATTGATATTTTAAAATACTACTATAATGTTTCTATGCAAAACTATACCAACTGTTAATATTTAATAAAGAAAATAAATTTTTTAATAATATAAAACAAAAAAATTCTATGTTTATTTATTTTAGGACATTTTTTGAAGTTTAACTTTTAAAATTAAATTGAGTTTTGGTCTTTTTTCAATTAAAATTTTTATGTGAATCAATAAATCTATATTATTGATTTTCAATTTTATATAAATTTTTTTTAGTTTATTTAATTACAATTTTAATTGGTTTTCCATTTTATTTCCAATTAAAACTTTTATTGATTCAATTAACAATTTAATTAAGTTTTAAAACTATTTTCAAACAAAATGAGTAATTAATATGCGCATTTTTGTGATAGGTCCGAAATCAATTAATTTTTTAATTGAATCAACGAATTTCGTAATTGAAATTCATTTTTATTTTTTTCTGTGTAGGTAAGTGTAACAATTATTGTGTCTGAACGGTAGAGTTTTTACATTTAAAGTACGAGGTGTCAACGCGGTTTCGAGGCCAATCTGAACATATTATAATAAAATTATTTTTCTGTTTTAAATTTATTTATGTTGGTAATTTTACCGACACTTGTCGCGAAATTTGTCAGATTCCATTGTCAACATTATTTAGCAAATATAAAAACCTTTATAACAAGTAGCAAAGGGGATTTAAATGATAAATCGCGAATGCTCAAACTAAAATATTAATACATTTTTGATTCAACTTCCATTGAAAATTAGAAGACAAAAATTTTACTATATTAGTAAAATCATTATATAAAATTTAATATTTTAAAGGTCGAATAAAACAATTTTTATTTTTTAATAAAAATTAATTAGAATTTTAATAATAAGAAATTATATTCTAGCACTCTACTGAAGATGCTTTTTCTCAGCACTCTTATGAAGAAGCTTTTTGAACTTTCGCCAAGTTTTTCAGATTTTTGTCTTTGCACAAACTTCAATTGTAAATTCGGCCAAATAAAATATAAATTTAAGAATTTGGGATTACTTGTCCATCTTCAGAAATCTCAGAAAACTTAACAAATCAAAAAATCATATATTTTTAATGACAAATTTAACAACAAGTTAATTTTGTTTTATTAGAAATTACCTTTTCCCATAATCAACTTTTCATTGACAGAAAATCAGGCAATAGAAAAGCGTGGCGCACATTTTCTTTCTTTTATTTTTTGTTTGTTTTGTTTTTATTGTTATGACCTTTTATCAATTCCATAGTGTCGTAGAGTATGTCTGTACTGGTAAATGGCAACATACAAAAACGTATTGACAGCAATTTATGACATTAGAGAAAACATTTAATGGCAATCATTTGTCGCGACAAAATACAAACCGAACTAATCAATGCCGTCTAAACGTTCCGTTGTCGACTTGGTTGGTTGGTCGGTTGGCTAACTGGTTAGTTGTTGTTTTTGCTGTTAACTTAAATTGTGTCTGCGTGTGTGTGTCTTCATTTTCTTTAATTTTATTTTTCAGGATTTCGTTTTGTACTGTTAAAGGACAATCAATGAAAAACATTAACTTTGTTTATCCACGAGTATGTACGAAATAACACCGGTTACAATTTAACAATCTCTTTAAAAGAAAATAAAATAATAAAAAAAAACATAACACTGTTAATGGCATGAGGTGGTGGACAAATGGAATTTTTGTGAAATAATAAAAATACTTAAAAAAATAAAAACAAAAAAAAAAAAAGTTAGCGGTTAATAGACATTTACCACGATATTAAATGTGGCAGGGTGGGTAGTCACAGCAAGTAGTCACAGTTAGTAGTCATAGTGGTTAATTCGCGTTAAAGAAATTAAATGAACATGAACATTGCTCAATTGACTTGATGAAAGTGGGTATTAAGGTGTTTGTTTGTTTCCCAGCAAAACTTAGATTACCAAATAAGGTATAAAATAAGGCATAGGATCTCTTATTTTATACATTGCAGCATTGATGATTTTAACAGGCGATGAGACTCAAAGTAATGCATCCACATTATCACAAAGAATACCAGTAAGGTATAAAATAAGTCATAAATTTATAACGAAGAATACCAGTAAGGTGTAAAATATATGATATTTTATAGGTTACGAGAAATGAAATAATATAGCATACCAGAAGATAATATATAAGGTGTTCCGAGTAGTGAAAAAGTAATTTTGTATTAAATTTACTCACGTGATTGTAAGTGAGTGTAAGTAGATAAAATATGCTCGTGAGTGTGTGTCGTTAGAAATTTCCTGTCGTGAGCCCATAAGTTTAAACTTATACATTTTTTTATAAAATAATTATTTTTTATGTTATTGTAATGCATTATGCATCCAATTATAAATAATGCATTATTTTAAACTTTCAAACAATACATAATGTAACCAAATATAAGTCATCCATGATTTAATGTTTAGAAATAATAAATATGAAATACATTTTTTCCAATAATCATGTATTACGTAGCAAATTATTAGTAATGCATTATTTTTCACTTGAAAATAATACGTTGTGGAACAAATGTTTGGTAAGACATCATAAAATAATGCTACAAATAAGTTATATACATTACCTGGTAATGTGTTATATAATCACTACCCATTACCAAAGTTTTGCTGGGTTGTTTCTTTTCGTTATAGTTTATTATTTTTTCCCCATTATGGTTTTTTTAAGGGTGGGAGTTTTCAATGCTAGTTTGAAAACATACCTAAACTTATACAATAAAGTCAGAAAGAAAACGGAGATCCTTTTTTAACAAAACTACACTCAAAAAATGTTGTGTCAATAAATTAGGTAAGAGCAGACTGTTTAGCTTATTATAACAACATTGCTTCAGATACGGAAAAAGCTGCTAACACTGGCAGCCAATGGGTGGTCTATTCTGGCATTAAACAGCTCAGTGGCCGAAGTACTTAATTTAGCGGCGCTTAATTAGGAAATGTAAAATAATAAATCCTAATGCTTATTTTCGGTTATAAAATGTATAAATAATTAAATTTTTAACAATATTTCAGTTTTTTTTATGTATTTTTGGAGATTTGTTTAAATATTGGGAGGGTGGTTTATATAAGGACTAGAAATGGTCCGATTTCGTAAAAATTTTGAACGATTATTCTAGTTTCCAAATTAAAAAAAAAAATACGATCCGTTTTGCATATTTTATGTAAAATATTACGCCCAGTCCGAAAATCTATTCCAAAGTTTTTACAGTAGAAATTAATTTTTTTTTATTAAAAAAATAATAAATTTGTGGCATGTTTTTTAATAAAGAAAGTTAAAGTAAAATTTTAATAATTCAGATTTTCTTTTGAAAATTTTTCAATTTTTTGTTTTTAACATGATAATGTTTTTAGGCTGGTGTCTAATTTAAAAAAAGTTGCAGGACGCCACCTCAGTTTGACTATATAAGCTAACAATTAACGAAAAAGAAAACAAGAATTACTATTTTCATTTTCTTAAAACCAAAAATTTTAATAACTTGGGTTTGTAACTTGGATAGTAATTCACCTCGTGGTGAATAAAACCGTTTTTCACCAGCTGGTGAATAAAAAATAACATAATTATTTTTCAACAAAAAAAAAATTTTTTTTCTTCAAATTTTTTTTTTTTCATAAATTTTTTTTTTTTCATCAAATTTTTTTGATTTTAAAATTTTTGTTTTTCTGTAAAGACAGTTGAGCTCAGGCTCTAATTATAATTATGTATTATAATTTTTTTAATCATGTTATATATGGTTTGAATTGAGAAAGGTGTGAAAGAAAATTTTATTTTTCTAAAAATTTAAGACATCCTGGTTCGTTTTTTACTAGGTTCATATAATCCAGTTATTATAATCATCAGAAAAACTTTTAATGTCAAATTTCATAAATTTTCATAAATTTTTTTTCCATCACATTTTTTTTTCCAGCAAATTTTTTTCATCAATTTTTTTTTATTTCATCAAACTTTTTTTTCATAATTTTTTTTTTTTTTTTTCATAAAATTTTTTTGATTTTCATAAATATTCTGTGAGGATGTTTATCCTGGCTCGAGGTCATTATTTTCTTTACTAATTAAAACCATGATATTCTCATAGCATAATTTTCAAGAAAATTATTTTTTGTTTTAAATTTATTTATGTTGGTCATTTTTGCAAGACTTAATCGACACGTGTTTCGGAATTTGTCAAGATTCCATTGTCAAGATTATTTAGCAAAAATAGAAACGATATACTACAAAGTAGCAAACGAGTCTAATGACAAATCGTTTGTGTACAAACTAAAACATTAATACATATTCGACTCTATCCACAATGTGAATTAGAAAGACGAAGAAATTGTACTATGTTAGTAAGTAACGATTGTCAATAACCAACAAAAATATTTAAAACATTTTACATACGATAGTCCATTGGACTACAACAATATGTTTTTTGTTGCTGTGAATGAAATTATACCATTATTAGGGCTATTCATCACTATGGCGTGCCAACCATTATGTTCAAATTCTGATTAATTTTTATTAATAAATAAAAATTGTTTTATTCGACCTTTAAAATATTATATTCTGTGAGGATGTTTATCCTGGCTCGAGGTCATTATTTTCTTTACTAATTAAAACCATGATATTCTCATAGCATAATTTTCAAGAAAATTATTTTTTGTTTTAAATTTATTTATGTTGGTCATTTTTGCAAGACTTAATCGACACGTGTTTCGGAATTTGTCAAGATTCCATTGTCAAGATTATTTAGCAAAAATAGAAACGATATACTACAAAGTAGCAAACGAGTCTAATGACAAATCGTTTGTGTACAAACTAAAACATTAATACATATTCGACTCTATCCACAATGTGAATTAGAAAGACGAAGAAATTGTACTATGTTAGTAAGTAACGATTGTCAATAACCAACAAAAATATTTAAAACATTTTACATACGATAGTCCATTGGACTACAACAATATGTTTTTTGTTGCTGTGAATGAAATTATACCATTATTAGGGCTATTCATCACTATGGCGTGCCAACCATTATGTTCAAATTCTGATTAATTTTTTATTAATAAATAAAAATTGTTTTATTCGACCTTTAAAATATTATATTCTGTGAGGATGTTTATCCTGGCTCGAGGTCATTATTTTCTTTACTAATTAAAACCATGATATTCTCATAGCATAATTTTCAAGAAAATTATTTTTTGTTTTAAATTTATTTATGTTGGTCATTTTTGCAAGACTTAATCGACACGTGTTTCGGAATTTGTCAAGATTCCATTGTCAAGATTATTTAGCAAAAATAGAAACGATATACTACAAAGTAGCAAACGAGTCTAATGACAAATCGTTTGTGTACAAACTAAAACATTAATACATATTCGACTCTATCCACAATGTGAATTAGAAAGACGAAGAAATTGTACTATGTTAGTAAGTAACGATTGTCAATAACCAACAAAAATATTTAAAACATTTTACATACGATAGTCCATTGGACTACAACAATATGTTTTTTGTTGCTGTGAATGAAATTATACCATTATTAGGGCTATTCATCACTATGGCGTGCCAACCATTATGTTCAAATTCTGATTAATTTTTATTAATAAATAAAAATTGTTTTATTCGACCTTTAAAATATTATATTCTGTGAGGATGTTTATCCTGGCTCGAGGTCATTATTTTCTTTACTAATTAAAACCATGATATTCTCATAGCATAATTTTCAAGAAAATTATTTTTTGTTTTAAATTTATTTATGTTGGTCATTTTTGCAAGACTTAATCGACACGTGTTTCGGAATTTGTCAAGATTCCATTGTCAAGATTATTTAGCAAAAATAGAAACGATATACTACAAAGTAGCAAACGAGTCTAATGACAAATCGTTTGTGTACAAACTAAAACATTAATACATATTCGACTCTATCCACAATGTGAATTAGAAAGACGAAGAAATTGTACTATGTTAGTAAGTAACGATTGTCAATAACCAACAAAAATATTTAAAACATTTTACATACGATAGTCCATTGGACTACAACAATATGTTTTTTGTTGCTGTGAATGAAATTATACCATTATTAGGGCTATTCATCACTATGGCGTGCCAACCATTATGTTCAAATTCTGATTAATTTTTTATTAATAAATAAAAATTGTTTTATTCGACCTTTAAAATATTATATTCTGTGAGGATGTTTATCCTGGCTCGAGGTCATTATTTTCTTTACTAATTAAAACCATGATATTCTCATAGCATAATTTTCAAGAAAATTATTTTTTGTTTTAAATTTATTTATGTTGGTCATTTTTGCAAGACTTAATCGACACGTGTTTCGGAATTTGTCAAGATTCCATTGTCAAGATTATTTAGCAAAAATAGAAACGATATACTACAAAGTAGCAAACGAGTCTAATGACAAATCGTTTGTGTACAAACTAAAACATTAATACATATTCGACTCTATCCACAATGTGAATTAGAAAGACGAAAAAATTGTACTATGTTAGTAAGTAACGATTGTCAATAACCAACAAAAATATTTAAAACATTTTACATACGATAGTCCATTGGACTACAACAATATGTTTTTTGTTGCTGTGAATGAAATTATACCATTATTAGGGCTATTCATCACTATGGCGTGCCAACCATTATGTTCAAATTCTGATTAATTTTTATTAATAAAAAAAAATTGTTTTATTCGACCTTTAAAATATTATATTCTGTGAGGATGTTTATCCTGGCTCGAGGTCATTATTTTCTTTACTAATTAAAACCATGATATTCTCATAGCATAATTTTCAAGAAAATTATTTTTTGTTTTAAATTTATTTATGTTGGTCATTTTTGCAAGACTTAATCGACACGTGTTTCGGAATTTGTCAAGATTCCATTGTCAAGATTATTTAGCAAAAATAGAAACGATATACTACAAAGTAGCAAACGAGTCTAATGACAAATCGTTTGTGTACAAACTAAAACATTAATACATATTCGACTCTATCCACAATGTGAATTAGAAAGACGAAGAAATTGTACTATGTTAGTAAGTAACGATTGTCAATAACCAACAAAAATATTTAAAACATTTTACATACGATAGTCCATTGGACTACAACAATATGTTTTTTGTTGCTGTGAATGAAATTATACCATTATTAGGGCTATTCATCACTATGGCGTGCCAACCATTATGTTCAAATTCTGATTAATTTTTATTAATAAATAAAAATTGTTTTATTCGACCTTTAAAATATTATATTCTGTGAGGATGTTTATCCTGGCTCGAGGTCATTATTTTCTTTACTAATTAAAACCATGATATTCTCATAGCATAATTTTCAAGAAAATTATTTTTTGTTTTAAATTTATTTATGTTGGTCATTTTTGCAAGACTTAATCGACACGTGTTTCGGAATTTGTCAAGATTCCATTGTCAAGATTATTTAGCAAAAATAGAAACGATATACTACAAAGTAGCAAACGAGTCTAATGACAAATCGTTTGTGTACAAACTAAAACATTAATACATATTCGACTCTATCCACAATGTGAATTAAAAAGACGAAGAAATTGTACTATGTTAGTAAGTAACGATTGTCAATAACCAACAAAAATATTTAAAACATTTTACATACGATAGTCCATTGGACTACAACAATATGTTTTTTGTTGCTGTGAATGAAATTATACCATTATTAGGGCTATTCATCACTATGGCGTGCCAACCATTATGTTCAAATTCTGATTAATTTTTATTAATAAATAAAAATTGTTTTATTCGACCTTTAAAATATTATATTCTGTGAGGATGTTTATCCTGGCTCGAGGTCATTATTTTCTTTACTAATTAAAACCATGATATTCTCATAGCATAATTTTCAAGAAAATTATTTTTTGTTTTAAATTTATTTATGTTGGTCATTTTTGCAAGACTTAATCGACACGTGTTTCGGAATTTGTCAAGATTCCATTGTCAAGATTATTTAGCAAAAATAGAAACGATATACTACAAAGTAGCAAACGAGTCTAATGACAAATCGTTTGTGTACAAACTAAAACATTAATACATATTCGACTCTATCCACAATGTGAATTAGAAAGACGAAGAAATTGTACTATGTTAGTAAGTAACGATTGTCAATAACCAACAAAAATATTTAAAACATTTTACATACGATAGTCCATTGGACTACAACAATATGTTTTTTGTTGCTGTGAATGAAATTATACCATTATTAGGGCTATTCATCACTATGGCGTGCCAACCATTATGTTCAAATTCTGATTAATTTTTATTAATAAATAAAAATTGTTTTATTCGACCTTTAAAATATTATATTCTGTGAGGATGTTTATCCTGGCTCGAGGTCATTATTTTCTTTACTAATTAAAACCATGATATTCTCATAGCATAATTTTCAAGAAAATTATTTTTTGTTTTAAATTTATTTATGTTGGTCATTTTTGCAAGACTTAATCGACACGTGTTTCGGATAAACATCCTCACAGAATATAATATTTTAAAGGTCGAATAAAACAATTTTTATTTATTAATAAAAATTAATCAGAATTTGAACATAATGGTTGGCACGCCATAGTGATGAATAGCCCTAATAATGGTATAATTTCATTCACAGCAACAAAAAACATATTGTTGTAGTCCAATGGACTATCGTATGTAAAATGTTTTAAATATTTTTGTTGGTTATTGACAATCGTTACTTACTAACATAGTACAATTTCTTCGTCTTTCTAATTCACATTGTGGATAGAGTCGAATATGTATTAATGTTTTAGTTTGTACACAAACGATTTGTCATTAGACTCGTTTGCTACTTTGTAGTATATCGTTTCTATTTTTGCTAAATAATCTTGACAATGGAATCTTGACAAATTCCGAAACACGTGTCGATTAAGTCTTGCAAAAATGACCAACATAAATAAATTTAAAACAAAAAATAATTTTCTTGAAAATTATGCTATGAGAATATCATGGTTTTAATTAGTAAAGAAAATAATGACCTCGAGCCAGGATAAACATCCTCACAGAATATAATATTTTAAAGGTCGAATAAAACAATTTTTATTTATTAATAAAAATTAATCAGAATTTGATTTTCATAAATTTTTTTTCCATCAAATTTTTTTTCCAGCAATTTTTTTTTTCATCAATTTTTTTTTTCATCAAACTTTTTTTTTCATATTTTTTTTTTTTACAAATTTTTTCATCAATTTTTATTTCATAAAATTTTTTTTCATTAATTTTTCTTTTTCATAATTTTTTTTTTTTTCATAAATTTTTTTTTTCATCAAACTTTTTTTTTTTATTAATTTTTTTTCATCAATTTTTTTTTATAAATTTTTTTTTTATGAATTTTTTTGTTTTTTCATAAATTTTTATTTTTTTCATCAATTTTTTTATACCCTCCAACTATAGTATGGGGGTATACTCACTTTGTCATTCCGTGTGTAACGCATTAAAATATCTGTCTGGGACCCCATAAAGTATATGTTTATGATCAGTGATCGATTCTAAGACATTCTAGCGATGTCTGTCCGTCCGTCCGGATGTCCGTCTGTCCGTCCGTCCGTCTGTCCATCAGTCCGTCTGTATTTAACACGATGCAGTCAAAAATAAAAGAGCTAGACTCCCGAAATTTGGCACGATTATGTCTTATGTTCCTAGGCAGGTTAAGTTCGTAAATGAGCAAAATCACACCCCCCTTTTATGGGCGTGGAATAAAAAAAAATTTTAAATAATGATAAACTTGTATTTCTTTAGTGCAAAAAGCTTACGAATGAATTTCTTAACACATATCCGAGAGGAAATTCACCCCCCCCCCAAATAAAAACGCCCCTGCAATTTTTTTTTAATTTGCATGTTGGAGGTTATAAAAGATTCGGCACAGCCGAATTTAACACTCTTGCTTGTTTTCGTTAATTTTTTTCTGATCATATTTTTTTCATCAATTTTTTTTCAACAATTTTTTATTATTAATTTTTTTCTCACCAAAAATTTTTTTTTCATATTTTTTTTCATCATTTTTTTACATCAAAAAAATTTTTTTTTTACATCAAAATTTTTTTTCACCAAATATTTTGGGTTCATTAAATTTTTTTAAACATAATTTAGTTTTTCGTGAAAAAAAAACAATTTTACCAAAACTTCTTTTTCACCAAGTCTAAGCTTTTCGCATAAAAATTTTCCATTTGTTTATCAAATGTACATAAACCAAGTGAGAGTGTTATATTCTTTGGTGAGGCGCCCCAGTAGGCTAGTTGGTAGCGTGCTAGCCTATGAGTCTGGGGTTGTGGGTTCGATTCCCACCAGAGGCCTTGGTCTGTTTCGCTACAACGAGACAATGGTCATTGTCACCCGTCGCGGTTAGGTTAATTTAGAATATGATTTGTAATTATATGTTAAAAATTCAATAAATAAATATTCTTTGGTGCCGAATCTTTTATACTCTCCAAAATGTAAAAACACTCTTTTGCACTTATTTTTGCACTGACGAAATGTACAGCTCTTTTGGTTTTTTAATGGGGTCCTCGACTGATATTTCAATTCGTTTTGCATGGAATAGCAAAGTAATATAACATTATTTTTTCTAAAAAAACTTTGCTTTGGCAAGTGCACCCAACTCTTCCGCAAAACATTATCATGATTAAATGTTTTGGGCAAGAGTACAAAATTCGCAGGCATTTTTTTAAGACATCTCTGAAAATTTCAAAACAGAGGGAAATCCATGTTAGTTTTTTTTAAATTTAAAAAAATAGTAAAATTGTGCCATATTTTTTTGATAAATAAAGTTTAAAAAACGAAATAAAGATACTTAGGAAAAAATGCTGAAATTTTCAATATTTGTCCGTTCCTACAAGTCAATTCTTTTGACAAAACCTTAATTTTATTTTTGTTATTTACAAGTGCTCTGAGGGTAAATACTTTGAAAAAGATATCCCATTGAAACCAATATGGTTTCTGTACTAGAATAGTTGGTGTGAAATGCCTCATATGTGGATTATTTTATTTTATATGTGGATTATTTTGTTATGGTCAAAAAATCTGTATTATTTTTTAGCATTGTATTTATATAGTTCTTAATAGTGTTGACATGTTCAGTACATATGTATGTATGGATGCGTGTAGCACATAACTTGATCATAACGCACACGCACGACTTTACTAATACACATAATGACATATGAATGTAGTTGTGGAATAAGGTGCTATAATTCAAAAACCTAATTGTCTAGAAGAAGCAAAAAACTGAAAAAGTCGCGAAAAAAATTGAATTTTTTATGTTTTTTACATTTTGACGAAGATTGAACATTTGCACATATCGCTTATTTATTTCTACAGTGTCATAACTCAAAATATGTCGTTTTTGGGTAAACCATACAGAATTATTTGTTATATCCTGCTTTATATTGTGTCAAAAATTCGTATTAATATCTTCTAAACTCACCGTTTGAGAATAGAACACGCCATTATAACATTTTCTATGTACGGGCCTTTTGCAATGTAAAACAAGTTTCAATTGTAAACTTTAAACAGGTTTTTTGTAAAATCAAACATTTTGCGTTATGACACTATACAAGTAAATGAGCGATATGTACAAAATTTTATAAAAAAGAATAATGAGCGGAAGAAGCAAAAAATTGCTTATGAAATTTTGAATAAGGGACGATTAAAAAATTTCGTCTAGAAATTTAAAAATTTTTGAATTATTTAAAAAAAAAATAAATAATTTAGCATGATAAATCCTGCAAAATATAAATGAGATCCAGTCATTTTTATTTAAGAATAATAAAAAGTAGTTAATTTAACAAGAAAAAAAATAGCTGTCATATTTTTTTTATACCCCCCACTCTACTGATAGAGGGTATATATAAGTTTGTCATTCCGTTTGTATTAGCTCGAAATATTTGTCTAAGACCCTATAAAGTATATATATTCATGATCCTCGATCCATTAAGACGATCTAGCGATGTCCGTCCGTCCGTCCGTCCGTACGTCCGTCCGTCTGTCTGTCCGTCCGTAGAAAACACGCTAACTTTTGAAAGACTTTACAGAGGCTACTGAAGTTTGGCATATATGTTTGTCATTTACCTAGTCAGGTTGGTATTGCAATCCAGCCAAATCGGTCCAGTGGTTCAAAAGTTATGAGCAAAAGAGTAAATTTCGGCAAGGGTGTTTCGCGAATTTACGAGATAAAAAACACGATAACTTTCGAAAGACAATAATGAGACTACTGAAGCTTATCATTTATCTTTGCCGTTCCCCGGGTCTGTTTGGAATTAAATTTCAGCTCAATCGGTCCAGTGATTCAAAAGTTATAAGCAAACCCCTGAATTTCATATTAGTTTCATCTAAAATGCCACGTGTTTTAACAAGTTTTAAAAGCATTGGTGGTAACTAAACAATGCTTTTCAAACTAGTTTAATTTTAAAGCAATGCTTTTTAAACTTGTTTAGTTTTAAAAGCATTGGTAACTTAAAAATTACACTCGAAAAAAATTTTACACTCAAAAAAAATTTTAGACTCAAAAAAAATTTTACACTCAAAAAAAAATTAAAAAAAAAAATTTAGTTTTTTTTTACAAAAATTACAATATTTTGTGTGCATACGTACGTGCATTCACTCAGAAATATTTGCACAGTAAAAAAAAAACATTACACTCGAAAAAAAATTTACACTCAAAAAAAAAAAATTAGTAATTTTTAATTTTTTTTTTTTAAATTACAAAAAAAGAGTTTTTTACTCAAAATTAAATATTTTTAATAAAAATTGTTAATTTTTTCACGTTAAAAAATGTACTACCCTTTAAAAAAATGCATTGTGGAGGGTATTCATAGAATCGGCAAAGTCGAATTTAACTTTTCTACTTGATTTTGTATAAACTTTTCCCATAATGGCTTAAAAAATTTGCACAATTTATGATATTCTTAAGTTAAGACCATTATTTTTATAAGTTTGACCTCACAAATTGTATAGATTACCAAAATCCGTACTTAGTATTTCGTAAAATAATATTTTGTTTTTATATAGATATAACACCTTTTTCCACATTTACTATAGATGGACTAGATTATAGCGCTTTTTTTTTGCCAGAAAATAAAGATTTCCGATAAAATATCTTTAGTCAAACTGCAAAATACATATGAGGCATTCCACACCAAATGTCCCGCTACAGAAAAACACGTGTCCCGTAAATTTCTGAATAGGTTGTTTGGATAGCCCTATATGGAACTTAGAAAATTGCGTTTTCAGTTATTCAATTTTTCAAAAACTGGGCTTAGGAGGAGTGGTCAAATATTGGAAAAATGGTCAAATTTGTGGCGAGTTGCCTTGATTAAATATTTATCACATTAAAATGGAATGCACCACAATCTTAAAAATTAACATTCTTATATAGTTTCGTATGGGCTATCGAATAAATTTTTTTCCTTGAAAAATTTTCAGAACCCGTTCTGAAATTTTCCAATTTTTAAAAAAGTCAATTTATCAAAAATCCGGACACTTTTTTTTTTTTTTTTTAATTTTTTTTTTAAAGTTTAGATGTTTGTCCATCCACACAAAAAAATCAGAAATGTTTTTTTCGTTTTTTTCGAGAAAATCGCAATTGAATTTTAAATTTCATAACAATTTTGTAATTTGCTTGTATTTTCTTGTTTTAACGTGGCGAATGAGTAATATTCATGCAATTAATATTACTCATTCGACACGTTAAAACAAGAAAATACAAGCAAATTACTAAATTGTTATGAAATTTAAAATTCAAATGCGATTTTCTCGCAAAAAACAAAAATACATTTCTAAGTTTTTTTGGGTGGATGGACAAACATCTAAACATAAAAAAAAAACATAAAAAAAAAAAAAAAGTTTCCGGATTTTTGATAAATTGACTTTTTTAAAAAATGGAAAATTTCAGAACGGGTTCTGAAAATTTTTCAAGGAAAAAAAATATTCGATAGCCCATACGAAACTATATAAGAATATAAATTTTTAAGATTGTGGTGCATTCCGTTTTAATGTGATAAATATTTAATCAAGGCAACTCGCCACAAATTTGACAATTTTTCCAATATTTGACCATGCCTTCTAAGCCCAGTTTTTGAAAATTAGAAAAACCAAAAACGCAATATTCTTAGTTTCATATAGGGCTATCCAAACAACCTATTCAGAAATTTATGGGACACATGTTTTTCTGTAGCGGGAAATTTGGTGTGGAATGCCTCATATATGGATTATTTTATTTTATTTGTGTGCAGTTTATGGTCAAAAATTCTGTATTATTTTTTAGCATTGTATTTTTATAGTGCTTAATAGTGTTGACATGTATGTACAGTACATATGTATGTGTGTAGCACATAATTTGATCATAACGCACACGCACGACTTTACTAATGCACATAATGACATATGAATGCAGGTGTGGAATAAGGTGCTATAATCCAAAAAAAAAAATAATTGTATAAAATAAGCAAACAGCTAAAAAAGTCGAGAAAAAAATTTAATTTTTTATTTTATTTTTTTAATTTCAACGAAGATTGAACATTTGCTCATATGTACAAATTTTTATAAAAAAGAATGAGCGGAAGAAGCAAAAAATTGCGTGTGAAATTTTGAATAAGGGACGATTTAAAAATTTCTTCTAGAAATTTTAAAATTTTTGGATTATTCAAAAAAAAAAAAAAAAAAAAATTCAGCATTAAAAATCCTGCAAAATATAAATGAGGTCCAGCAGTATTCATTTTTATATAAGAATAATAAAAAGTAGTTAATTTAACAACAACAAAAAAAAAAATAGCTCTTATATGGTTTTTTTGTATAAACTTTTCCCATAATGGCTTAAAAAATTTGCACAATTTATGATATTCTTAAGTTAATACCATTATTTTTATAAGTTTGACCTCACAAATTGTATAGATTACCAAAATCCGTCCTTAGTATTTCGTAAAATAATATTTTGTTTTTATATGGATATGACACCTTTTTCCACATTTACTTTAGATGGACTAGATTATGGCGCTTTTTTTTGCCAAAATATATTAATCCCTGCGATGTTTTTTCACGCTAACCATCTCACATGAAAGATTTCCGATAAAATATCTTAAGTCAAACTGCAAAATACATATGAGGCATTCCACACCAAATGTCTCGCTTCAGAAAAACACGTGTCCCGTAAATTTCTGAATACTTAGGTTGTTTGAATAGCCCTATATGGAACTAAAAAAATTGCGTTTTGAGTTTTTCAAATTTTCAAAAACTTTGCTTAAAAGACGTGGTCAAATACTGAAAAAATGGTAAAATTTTTGGCGAGCTGCCTAGATTAAATATTTATCACATTAAAACGGAATGCACCACAATCTCAAAAATTTCATTCTTATAAAGTTTGGTATGGGCTATCGATTAATTTTTTTTTTTTTGGAAAATTTTCAGAACCCTTTCTGAAATTTTCTATTTTTTAAAAAGGTCAATTTATCAAAAATCCGGTCACTTTTTTTTATTTTTTTTTTAAGTTTAGATGATTGTCCATCCACACAAAAAAATTTAGAAACACTTTCTTCGTTTTTTTTCGAGAAAGTCGCATTTGAGTTTTAAATTTCATAACAATTTTGTAATTTGCTTATATTTTTAACGTTGCGAATGAGTATTATTAATTGCATAAATATTTCTCATACGCTCTGTTGAAACAAGAATATACAAGCAAATTACAAAATTGTTATGAAATTTAAAATTCAAATGCGATTTTCTCGAAAAAAAAAAAATAATTTTTAAGGCCCCGCCCTTTAAGGCCCCGTCGCTTAGGAAAGGCTGGGCCGTAGGGGCGTAAAATTTTTCCTGAGTTATTTTCAAGTCAAACGAAAAAAAAATGAGCAGGTACCGTCTCAATATATCTCAATATACCGATATTTTCAAAATAAGGGACACCCTTAAATATACGCATACGTACAACCGCCAAAATCTTATACAATAATCTCTATTAAAATTACGCTGACCCGTTTGCCGCAATGTCTACTAGATCGGATTTATAAAACAGTTAACTCTTATTTTTCTTCCCTCATTCCCATATTCAAGTTTCACACTAAAAAAAGACATGACTAAAATTTACAGAGAAGTTTTACAGTAACTATTTACGGTTATTCAAAAAGTTTTTAGTTAAAGTTGTTTTAAACGTTTTATCGTTTGTTTTTCAAGGAAAATAAAATATTGAACGATTTATACAGTTGTTAAAACAATACACTGAAAAAAATAACCTTCCTGATATTAATGAAACGGATTCATTATTTTGTTTTCATTACTTAAATAAAGGAATTCATAAGCTGATTGAAATTTCATTCATGTTATGAACAAATTTTATGAAACTTGTTTCATTAGATTTCATAATTTCATTAAAAAATATCTTAAGATTTTTAGAACTAAATACAACTCTGCGTTGCGAATAAGAGAAAGAAAACAAAACAAAAACATACGACGTTTTATTACACCACGCGTGTTTAGTCTAATTGTAATTTTTACATGTGTGTTAACTTTTTTCCAATAAAATAAAATAATTTTATATTTTTTTGCTTTGTTATTGAATCCTGTGTGTGTGTTATGCTGGTTATATCTAATTGAAATTACAAGTGAAAAGTTCCGTATAAGTGTTTCTTTTGACTGTTTCTTATAAAATATAATATAATTTGCAACAGAAAAATATTTTTCTTTTTAAGTCATTAAATTTTTTTGATGAAATGTAGAGTAATTTGTGTTGTTCCATTGCTACGTTTTGGCAGCACGTGTTTTTAAAGTCATCGCGTTTTTGTCTTTTATAGTTTACCTTATATGGCAATTCAGACCAATTTAAGTTTGGAGTAAAATTTTGTTGTGTGTAAAAACTAGGTGAAAACCATAAAAAGTGTGCAGTTAAGGGTCATGTCACAGACTCAATTCCGTTTGGAAGTGGAATAAGTGGTTCACTCGTAAAACGCAAAGCAACTACTTTTTTTCGGAATGAAACCACTTAGCAATTCAATTCCACTTTGATTTTTGAAAGTGATTTCATTCCGAAAAAAAAAAAATGTTTTGCGTTTTACGAGTAACAACTTTTTTTTCAAATCCGATCGGAATTGAGTCTGTGACATTAAGGGTGGGATAGTGTTGTGTGAGATTTTAAGCAGCAATATTTGGAAGCGCTAGAACCGCTCATTTTGTGAGGTTGGTAAAAAAAGTGTATGAGCCAAAAAATGGGGGAGGTCGGATAGGATCTAGGGGTCGCTCATCGGGGTCAAAGTTGGGCGTAGAGGGGAAAAAATCCACAAAAAGCTCCAAAACTCCCCTGGTTTTCTCCTAGAGGGGTCAAATGTGAGACTGGCCCCCATTATTTTTTCCCCCTGAACACTTTTGCCAAACATACCTAAGCCCTATCTCCAATCCCTAAGGGGGGTCCCATACAAAGGTTCAATTTTTAAAAAATCTTTCTTCTACCGCTCTAGCTGTCCTAAAAGTCACCCTAGAGGAATCAAATGTATGACCGACCCCCAATATTTTTTCAACCCCAACACTTTCTTGGAACATACCTACCCCCTATCTTCAATCCTTAGGGTGGTCCCCATACATTTTTTTTTATTTTTTCTCAAATTATCATATTAAATCAGCTCCTACCGGTCCAATGGTGCCTCCTAGAGGGGTCATTATCAAGACCAACCCCCATTAATTTTTAGCCCCAAACACTTCTTCTGAACATACCAATTCCATATCTCCAATTCCTAAGGGGTCTCCCACACAAAACGACATTTTTGTAAAACTTGCTCCCACCGCTCTAACTATCGCAGAGGTGACCCTAGAGAAGTTAAATGTGTGACCGACCCCCAATATTTTTTCAGCCCCAACATTTTCCCCAAACAAACCTACCCTCTATTTTTAAGCCTTAAGGGAGTCCCCACACATTTTTTTTTAAATTTTTTTGTTTATAAAATTTGCGCCTTCCGCTCCCACTGTGCCTTTTAGGGACGGGAAATGCAGACTGACCCCCATTCATTTTTGCCCCCTACATTTTTTCTGAACATACCTACGCCGTACCACTTTGTAGGGGTGCTCCCCTGGGAAAAACTAAGTGTTTGAAACCAAATTCGGCAAAACGTCTGGACCAGAAGTGGTAACGTTTGCGCGTTTTAAAGAGCAGTGGGAAAATATAAAAGACAAACCGTACAGTCTTGGCATATAAGATGAGGAAGTGGCAGGCAACATACCAGCTCAAGTCCAAACTGACATCAAGTTGTTTTGTTGGGCTCAAATAAAAGAAAAGCAACCAAGAGACGACTACAAGGAGTTTCTTGAAATTGTTTTATTATACCTTGGCGAAAATATTCCTAATAAGCATTTAGCCCACCAGGACCCATCAGTCATGCTCGATGGATGGCAAAAGGCATATATTGCCTAAAAATGTTTTTGTTCCGAAAATAAATCGGTTTGACCAAAAAAGAATTAAATGCACTTCTTGATGTGTAGCTTGGTTTAGCGCTACCAAAGCAATAGAAGCTCCAAATAATGATTTGAATTTTTTGAAAGCGATTGCCAATTATGCTTCAATTGATAAGATTCTGTCGCAACGATTGGTCAAGAGATTCTGTGGACATCTCTGGTATCTCAGTGGCGAAGATGTTGCTCTCGCACTATTTGATCCGAATATCTCTTGTGAAATAAAACGAAAAATGTCGAATGCAATTCGTATATTTGAAGAAGAGAAAGAGGAATTGGAGGAAGAGTTATCTGACGATAAGATGGACGAGTCGTCTAACGAAGACAGCGAGGAAGAAGAAGACGATGATATCGGGGAAGAAAATGCCTCAGAGGAAAGCGGCGACAGTGGCAACAAGGATTGTAATCCTCCAGTACATGTTGTTGGATTCGAAGGTGTGAAAAGAATTAACATGTCATCGAAACAAGTGAATCAAGAACTCATGAAAACTGATTGAAGCCACTACGTCACACCTGAGACTCCAAAATTTTTTGCACGCTTCGGAATAACAACAAATTTCATTGCTTCCGATCCAAATACTTGGGAAAATCGTCAGGACTACCAGCGAGCGCTGCAAATATTACGTAAATTACATGTTGTCAACGACGTGTTGTGCCGTAACGAGGAGGAAAAACTAGTTTTTCTCGTGGCCGAAAATCGGAAACATTATCCATCACACGATAAAAATAAATTAATTTGATTTATAGTTATATTATTTATCATTTTCAAGTTAAAAAAAATATTTTTTTACGCTTAACAAAAGTTACTATTAAATTACAAATTAAAGACCTCGGATTTCTCGATAAAATAAATAAAAAAATTGTGGGGTAACACCTTGAAGATAGAGGGTAGGTATGTTTGAAGAAAATGTTTTGGCTAAAAAAAATATATGGGCAGGTCTTACATTTGACTTCTCTACATACATTACTAATTTAGTTTTCCCCAGGGGAGCACCCCTACAAAGTGGAAATACGGCGTAGGTATGTTCAGAAAAAATGTAGGGGGCAAAAATTAATGGGGGTCAGTCTGCATTTACCGTTCCTAAAAGGCAGAATGGGAGCGGTAGGCGCAGATTTTATACAAAAAAAATTAAAAAATAAAAAAAATGTGTGGGGACACACTTAAGGCTTTAAAATAGAGGGTAGGTTTGTTTGGGAAAAATGTTGGGGCTGAAAAAATATTGGGGGTCGGTCCCACATTTAACTTCTCTAGGGTCATCCCTGCGATAGTTAGAGCGGTGAGAGCAAGTTTTACAAAAATGTCATTTTGTGTGGGAGACCCCTTAGGAATTGGAGATACGGAATTGGTATGTTCAGAAGAAGTGTTGGGGGCTAAAAATTAATGGGGGTTGGTCTTGATAATGACCCCTCTAGGAGGCACCATTGGACCGGTAGGAGCTGATTTAATATGACAATTTAAGAAAAAATAAAAAAAATGTATGGGGACCACCCTAAGGATTGAAGATAGGGGGTAGGTATGTTCTAAGAAAATGTTGGGGTTGAAAAAATATTGGGGGTCGGACATACATTTGATTCCTCTAGGGTGACTTCTAGGACAGCTAGAGCGGTAGGAGCAAAATTTTTTAAAAATTGAACCTTTGTATGGGACCCCCTTAGGGATTGGAGATAGGGCTTAGGTATGTTTGGCAAAAGTGTTCAGGGGGAGAAAATAATGGGGGCCGGTCTCACATTTGACCCCTCTAGGAGCAAAACCTGGGGAGTTTTGGGGCTTTTTGTGGATTTTTTCCCCTCTACGCCCAACTTTGACCCCGATGAGCGACCCCTAGATCCTATCCGATCTGCCCCATTTTTTGGCCCATTCATTTTTTTTACGAACCTCACAAAATAAGCGGTTCTAGCGTGTCGAAATCGAAAACTCGTGCACTATCCCACCCCTACTGTGACATGCCCCTAAATAAAATTTCAGTGACGGTTACAGTGATGGTTACATGTGACTTACCAAAATTGTTATTAATGCAAATTTGCACTTATGGGTTTATGATACGTGCTGTTTTTAGGTAACTTGTTCCTAACTTGATTAGGGGCTTTCTATGGAAATTTTGATAACTTTAACCAACATGAATTTATCGTAATTCCCATATCAAAACCTTAATAAAGTTAGCAACTAGTTACTTGTAAAAAGCAATTATCATGCGCTCATTACCAACTACTATTTCACATTTAATCAATGGATATTTTCATACATTTTATGAAAAACTTCATAAAACGTTTCAAACAAGTTCTACGAATATTTTCATTATTTATATGCAAGTTTTCATTGAAAGGAACTTTAATGACACCAGTTTCATTAATCAAATGAAACCTGTCTTCGGTTGAAAACGTGAGTCATTTTTCATTAAGGTTAAGTCAATTTTTATTAATTTCACGAAGCTATTTTTTCAGTGTAAACTACAAAAGTTACGGAAAAATATTTTAATCAGTTAAATTATTTGTGACTGATTATACCGTATAATTTTACAGAAGTACGGTTTTTGTAGTTTGTTTTATTCATAAAATTTTATTTTTATTTCAAAAAATAAAAAATTGTAAACAGTTAAAATAACTGAAATATCATTTTTTTTAGAGAATGTCTAGTCATTTAATAACGTTTAAAAATAACTGAAAAAGTCTGTTGTTTCAAACGAAATATAAGTAGTCCGTTTTTTAAAAGGAAAAACAATTGTTTTGAACGTTTTTTTCAGTTGAATTTACTAACAAAATATTTTGAGTGTAGGAAAAAAATTCTTTGAAAATTTTTCGTTAATTTTTCTAAAATTTAGTTAAATTTAACTTAAAAATGGGAAATTGTGCTTTAAAAATTTCTTAGAATTTTTAATTAAATTGTCAAAATTTCGTTAAAAATTTCTTAGAATTAAGTTAAAAACTCATATATATTTTCTTAGAATTTAGTTAACAAATTTTGTAAAAACTTCTAAGAATTTAATAAAAATTACTTAGAATTTTTTCATTTCCTAGTTAAAATTGTTTTGTTTTCCCTATTTTTAAGAAAAATTTATTTAATTTCCCTCTTCTTTACCTTCCTTTTTTTTGAGGGCAGGACAATCGGTGGGTTACCTGTGAAAGATCTCCCTTGTTAGACGAATATAAATATAGTTGTTGTATGTAAGAAGAGTTTGCAAAACGATTAAAATCGTAATCGTAATCGCGATTAATCGCACCAATTAATCGTAATCGTAATCGACAAAAAAATCATGCGATTACGATTAATCATTTTCTTTGAAATACACTGATTGTATAATGATTTTAAAATATATTATTTTGGCCCACGATTCATTTAACTTATTTGCAATTTCTCTTTCCTTTTTTCTTGTAAAAGTTCTCAAAAAACTTAATTTTTTCTCTGGTTGTAAACTGAAGACGCTCTTTCTAAATTCCCTTATAAATTTTCACACAATTAGCTTTTCAGGGGAAATTGGCAGATATTCTGACACGAAATTCCAAAGATTATAATTTTCGGGACGTTTTTTTTACCATAGGATCCTTCATTACAAATTTCAAGATTCCAGGATCGTATTTCATAAAAATGAAAAGGACAAAAAGAACACTTTTTAAAACCAATTTTCGAAATTAAATTTACAACAAATACATTTTTTCAGACGTTTTTTTACCAAAGGATCCTGTATTCCAAAGTTTACCCCTTTTTGTCCCCTTAACAATTTATCAAAATCCGGTCACATTTTTCAAATTTGTATTTTTTAGTTTAGATGTTTGTCTATCCACATAAAAAATTCAGGAGGGCATTGTTCGTATTTTTCGAGAAAATCGCATTTGAATATTGGATTTCAGAAAAATTCTAAAATTCTCTTGTCAACATCGCGTATGAGTAACGACTATTTGCGAAACCAATGAATTTTCGTTACTCATACGCGGTGTTGACACAATAAAATACAAGAGAATTACAGAGTTTTTATGCAATCTAATATTCAAATGCTATTTTCTCGAAAAATACGAAAAATGCCCTCCTGATTTTTTTTTTGTGTGAATAGACAAGCATCTTAACTTAAAAAAAAATGTTGCCGGATTTTGACTTTTTTAAAAAATTAAAACTTTCAGAACGGTTTCTGAAAATTTTCCAAAATAAAAAATGTTAGTAGATAGCCCATAAAAAAATATACATGATTGTGGTGCATTTCGTAAATTTGATAAATATTTAATCATGGGAACTCGACACAATTTTTCCAATACTTAACCACGCCTCATTAGCCCAGCTCTTAACAAATTGAAAAATCTAAAACGCAATTTTCTTAGTTTCATATAGGGCTATACATATTTGTAAAAGAGTATTTTTTTTTAAATAAACTATTGCAATTATATTTATTTAAAAAACTCGATTAATCGATAATCGCGATTAACGGCTATTTTTTTAATCGTAATCGCGATTATGAAATATCTCGATTATTTGCAAACTCTATATGTAAGTATGTTGCTATCTGTTTAATGTCAATAAATGTTTAGTTTTAGAAATAAATTAAATTTTATTATTTTTTTTATTCATTCATTTGCTTTATTAATATGCAGGAATGTATGTTGTGAACACATATTTAAATATTATTTATTTAACTACACCGGGAAAAATCTATGTGGGAAAGTAAAAAACAAATATATGATTTCTAAAAATAACGCCAAAAATTCTTTCGCTAACATGTTGACAGTTTTATTATTCGAATTTTATATATTTTTTTTTAAACACTTATCTATTTACCCACGCATTACATTATATATGGCGCATTCCATGTGAAATCGGACACTTTGAAAAACTTTTTTTTTTAGATTTTCCCAATTTGTTTACAGTTTTCAGTACCCTTGGAAAACTCCTTCGTGGTAAATTTTCAGATTTTTTTGATGACCCGTTCAAAAGATATAGAATTTTGAAAAATTGGTAGTTTGTTCCTTTACTCAAACTTCTTTTAATCATAACTTCTTCAATAATGGTCCAAATTTCAAATTGTTTTCTTTCAAAATTTTTGTTTTTTTACGTACTTTTTAAAAAAAAATCCCAAAAAATTCTTAAAAGCGCTCTAGTATGCGATTTTTAAGTTTTAAAATTTAAATCTCAATTTTGAAAATGTTTGTACTCTTCGATTTTTTTGAAATTTTTTTGTGTAAAACTTCTATCAATTCCACAAATTATTTGCCCAGGAGGATCGTGGGATAACGATAATCACTATTTTTTTAAATTTTTTGAAAAAATTTTATTGTAATTTTCCAATCTTAAAATCATTTCTACTTCTTGAATGGTGCGTCATAGAGGGGTCCTTTATAAGACCGACCCCCATTAATTTTTACGTCTTAACATTTCTTTGGAACAAACTAATACCCTATCTCCAATTTCTAAGGGTGCTCCCACACAATACTACATTTTTTAAAATTTGTTCCAACCGCTCTAACTGCCCAAATAGTGCCCTTAGAGTAACAAAATGTATGACCGACCCACAATATTTTTTTAGTCCAAACATTTTCTCTGAACACACCTACCCTCTATCTTTAACTGTTAAGGCGGTCCCAATACAATTTTTTTTCTTTTTTGTAAATTTGTTTTATTTAATCAGCTTCTACCGGTCCAATGGTGCGTCAGAGAGGGGTCATTATTGAGCGACCCCAATTTATTTTTACCCTACAACATTTTTTCAAAACATACCGACGCCCTATCTCCCTTCCATAAGTAGGCTCCCATACAAATAACAGTTGGAGCAAATTTTATAAAAATGTAATTTTGTATGGGAGCATAGATGGGAATTTTTCATTACCATTTAAATTTAATTACCATTGGTTAATATCAATGGTAATGAAAAAAATTTCATTACCATTTAGTGGTAATTAAATTTTTTTAATTGAAAAAATAATTACCAATTGTAATGAAATGCACCAATTGTTGAAAAACACCAATTATAATTGGTTTCAAAACCATTTGTTTACACATTTTTGTGAAAAATTGAAATACAAAATAACAAAAAACAACAGATATTTTCAAATATTAACGATTTTGACAATATTGTGACGACTTTTACTAATGGTAATTATTTTTTTTTAATTTTCATTAGTAATTAAATTGATTAGTAATTTAATTGGTGCAATTGATACAACCAATTGTAATGAAAAAAATTTCATTACCATTGACATCAATTAAATGGTAATTAAACCATCAATTAATTGGTGCCATTAATTAATTAGTCCCATCTATGTATGGGAGCCTACTTAGGGAGTGGAGATAGGTCGTAGGTATGTTTTGAAAAAATGTTGTAGGGTAAAAGTAAATGGGGGTCGGTCTCACTAATGACCCCTCTCGGACGCACCATTGGACCGGTAGAAGCTGATTAAATAAAACAAATTTACAAAAAATAAAAATAATTGTATGGGGACCGCGTTAACAGTTAAAGATAAAGGGTAGGTGTGTTCAGAGAAAATGTTTGGAATAAAAAAATATTGTGGGTCGGTCATACATTTTGTTGCTCTAAGGGCACTATTAGGGCAGTTAGAGCGGTTGGAACAAATTTTTAAAAGTGTCGTTTTGTGTGGGAGCCCCCTTAGAAATTGGAGATAGCGTATTAGTTTGTTCCAAAGATATGTTAAGACGTAAAAATTAATGGGGGTCGGTCTTATAAAGGACCCCTCTATGACGCACCATTGAAGCAGTAGAAATGATTTTAATATTGCAAAATTACTATAAAATTTTTTCAAAAAATTTTAAAAAATAGTAATAATCGTTATCCCACGATCCTCCTGGGCAAAAAATTTGTAGAATTGATAGAAGTTTTACACAAAAAAATTTCAAAAAAATCGAAGAGTACAAACATTTTCAAAAATGAGATTTAAATTTTAAAACTTAAAAATCGCATACTAGAGCGCTTTTAAGAATTTTTTGGGATTTTTTTTTAAAAAGTACGTAAAAAAACAAAAATTTTGAAAGAAAACAATTTGAAATTTTGACCATTATTGAAGAAGTTATGATTAAAAGAAGTTTGAGTAAAGGAACAAACTACCAATTTTTCAAAATTCGATATCTTTTGAACGGGTCATCAAAAAAATCTGAAAATTTACCACGAAGGAGTTTTCGAAGGGTACTGAAAACTGTAAACCAATTGGGAAAATCTAAAAAAAAGTTTTTCAAAGTGTCCGATTTCACATGGAATGCCCCATATGTATATTTTTTCATAAATTATTTATTATATTCAAACAATAATTTTTAGTGTGCTAACAAATGTGACAGCTACAAAATTGCCATAAATTGAAATGTTGTTTATACATAATGTTGGGAAAATATTTTTAATTGTTGTCACACAACTTGTCTTTTGTCAGGTGTAACATATAAACGGGCATAAAATTATCCAAATATGTAATAGTTTTATATTAAATAGGTGTAATTCAAAATCTAATTCTAGTTTTTATTGGTATTTTTTGTTTGTTAATACATAGTTGACATGAATATAATTTTCAAGTAATTACCAAAACAAAAAAAAATATAAGGTTGAATTTAAGGAAAATTATTGTTGTGGGTATATTAAAACTTGATAATTTCTTGGGGTTGTAGGCTTGTTTATATAATTGTATAAGGCATAATAAATACAGCACAGTGTATTTATTATGCCGCAAAAATTAACAAGCACCTTGCTGGTAAAACTAATTCGGGTACGCTGAATTCAATGGTGCTAGCCGTTTTTCGCAGTAAGCCCTCGTATTCGCGATTTAGAATGGTAAGGCTAAAGTACAAAAAAAAAAAACAGCTTTTGGGACAATTTTAGGTATAAATTTAGAAAATGCATTGTTTTTTTTTTTTTGTGAAAAAAAAAATTCCCGCAAAAAAAAAAAGAAAATTTGTACTGTATCGTACTGTACTGTATACAATATTAATAAATTAATTTATTAATATTGTACAGAATACAATTGAACTCAGTGTACTCGAATTAACTTTACCAGTAGGGTGCCCAGTAGGGTGGTGCGTATTCCAATGAAGCGCTCAGATCAACCATTAATAGTGCGGAAAAGTTAGTTTAAGTAAATACAAGCAATTTAAAACCAAAATAATCAAAATCGGTTCATGCCTTCTGTTCGCGCATCGCGGGTCAAAAATGGGGTTTTTGGAAAATTGGACATAATTTAAAAAAAAAAAAATAAAAAAAACAAGTAGAAAAATTAAATTCGACTTGGCCGAATCTATGAATACCCTCCACAATGCCCATTTTAAGTGATAGTAAATTTTCTAACGTGAAAAAAATAACAGTTATGATTAGAAATATTTTATTTTGTGTAAAAAAATTTTTTTTTAGTAATTTTTGACAAAAAAAAAAATACTAATTTTTTTTTTGAGTGTAAAATTTTTATTGAGTGTAAAATTTTTTCGAATTTTACATTAAAAAAAAAAAATACTAATTTTTTTTTTTTGAGTGTAAAATTTTTTTTGAGTGTAAAATTTTTTCGAATTTTACATTAAAAAAAAATTTACTATTTTTTTTTTTTGAGTGTAAAATTTTTTTTGAGTGTAAAATTTTTTTTGAGTGTAAAATTTTTTTTGAGTGTAAAATTTTTTTCGAGTGTATTTTTTTTTTTTGTTTTGGTATAAAAATATTTTTGAGTGACAAAAATACGTTTTAAAATATTTTTGTGACTTACCAATGGTTTTAAAACAGGTTTAATGGGTTTTCACCACGTGAATTTAAGGTGCTGCTAATCTGATATTCACGGTTTTGCTAATAACTTTTGAACCACTGGACCGATTTGGGTGAAGTTCAATACGAACTAGGCTGGAGGAACGAAAAACATATATGCCAAGCTTCAGCATCCTCAGAATTGATTTTCGAAAGTTATAGTGCTTTTTATCTCATAAATTCACGAAAAACCCTTGCCGAAATTCAGTCTTTTGCTCATAACTTTTGAACCACTGGACCGATTTCGCTGGATTGCAATACCAACCTGACCAGGTAAATGCCCAACATATATGCCAAACTTCAGGAGCCTCCGTAACGTCTTTCAAAAGTTAGCGTGTTTTCAACAGACAGACAGACAGACAGACGGACAGACGGACGGACGGACGGACGGACGGACGGACATCGCTAGATCGTCTTAAAATCGATCGAGGATCATGAATATATATACTTTATGGGGTCCTAGACCAATATTTCGAGGTGTTACAAACAGAATGACAAACTTATATATTAGGGTGGGGCGATTTGAACATCTTAATGGGCGCTTCGCGTTTCTGATTCTTGGGATTGTACTGAGCAAAAAAGTCAACTAGACCATACGTCTACGGTGAAAATCGAGCCTCCCGATTTTGACTTGAAGTTTTTTCTCCGACTTTATTTTTTTGAAAAATTTGCAAATTTTCTTGGGCTCATATTTTGTAAACTATTTGAAATTTTGACTTATTTTCAAAAGTAAAGTTGTAGCTATTGTCTCGGGCTACAATTTCTCTGAACATATTACTTAGAAAAAACTTCGTTTTCATGGTCAAAAAGTCAAAAATGTAGAAAATTCACCACTTTTTGAAATTTTTGTTGGATATTTTGGCCTATAACAGCCAAACCATTGAGATTTTCAATGCAATACTAAGACAAAAATTGTAGCCAAGACAATAGTTAAGAACTCTCTAGTACATCGCAAAAGCACTAGAACGCTCCTTCAGGCAGTTTTGGCCTTGTGAAAGTGCAAATTTTTTGTGAAAATATTGATATATTACCATTTTCAGTTGTTCATAGCGCAAAATCATAAAAATGTTCTATTTCTTATTTTTTCCACTTTTTTTATCCAAAAATATAATGTTTTTTTTTTTGTTTTGTTCAATATTTATTTTGAAAATTAATTTAAAGTACAAAGTAATTGTATTGGTAGAGACAAGGTATGAATCAAGAAGAATTCCAATTTATTGTATTTTTCATTCAAAGATTGCCTCCCAAATCTTTTCGAGATTCCATGCGAGGCGCTTTCTTTCGGCCTTCAGATACAGATGCCATTATACCTTCACGGTTTTTGTCGATTGGGCGCTTAGCAACACTAGCTAGTAGCTGGACATGACGCTCCGTACCTTGACTATGACAAGGTATTAGTGGGTCTGGAAATGGTGGATCTTCATCATCTACACATTCGAGGTATTGTTGTAAATGCTCATACGGAATTTTCCTGGTAAATGGCGGTTCAAATAACAATGCTTTGTCCTCTAAATCGATCATGTGAACGAAATGCGTACAATCAAAATTGATGTTTGGTTTTACATATCAGTTAAATCGCATACGTTGTCGCGAATTTACAATATTTTTTTGAGTGCCAATGTACGAATTTCTTTACAATCATCGTATAACATGCTCAACAAAACATTTTCACTGTGTGCGAAATAGGAATTATTCTGTATTACGGGATTTATGATGTTACGTAAGTTCTCTGGTAAATATTGCGTCCACTGGATGAATTTTCCAAGCAGAGCACTACCGTATACAGCCGAATTGTAGTATTTGACATTGAAATACATGGGAACATACACTTTCATGATGTACCTTGCCAAAATTCTTAAATTTTGTGATGGATTTTCTGTCGCAATATACACACGGAGCAATCTACTAGCTTTTGTTATCCATCTCGAATGCCCTACTGGTCCAGGTTTGATGTTTGCAAGATTAATTGAGCAACTACCATTTGAAACGGCTTGGGCAATTTGGTATAGATATTTAACGTCCGCGGAAAGTTGATTTTCAGCATCTGTACTCATTGGAGGAATGTGTTCAAGTGGAATAAGTTGAAAATTTTCGATAACCTGAAAAATGTTTAGATTATTTAAATAAAAAAATTACAAATCTATATCGTATAGAGAAAGAAGTACATAAAGTTATGATATTTACTTGTAATGTATTGCAAATATCTATCCTTTGAGCTAACGATCCAGTGCTTTCGACAGCGTTGTACAGATGTCGGAACGGCAATTCGTTAAAATGAAGTAAACAGATAAACCAATGTATTGGTCTATCTAGATAGCGTTCGATGAGATGCAATACACCTCCAGATGTGCCAGTGTTTGCCACCTCACCGTCACTACAGACGGCAATTAAATTTTCAAGTGAAAGATTTTTAGATTTGAAAAATTGAATCAATTCGGCTTGTTTCTCTTTGGAGGTTTCGCCTTTGCCTTCTAAATTCACATAGCCAATTAGTGACGAATGTGGTTCACGTATTACTACTAGGTGTGGTTCTTTTCGCATTGTAGTGTGATATACTTCATTAATTTTCTCCCGAGTTAATGAATCATTTTTGCGACCATCAAACGAAAAAGCGATCAACGATTCACCATTGTGATTTGCTTGTAGAATATCGTGTCTCGATTTTTCACGCTCTCGGCTCACTTTTCTTTTATCCATAATAATGGTTTCACCTCGCTCATCCATAAACTGTATGTCAGCGAACAAAGCTGAAGCCAAAACAGATGCTAATCGATCGGATACCCCAAAGCGATCGCACATCATTGCAAACCGTGGTGTAATATATCGTGGAGTATACATTCTTCGCACGGTTGGTGTATTGATTTCCGAACCAGAAAAATGGTAATTTATCAATATTTTCACAAAAAATGTGCACTTTCACAAGGCCAAAACTGCCTGAAGGAGCATTTCAATGTTTTTGCGATGTACTAGAGAGTTCTTAACTATTGTCTTGGCTACAATTTTTGTCTTAGTATTGGATCAAAAATCTCAATGGTTTGGCTGTTATAGGCTAAAATATAAAAAAAAATTACAAAAAGTGGTGAATTTTCTACATTATCGACTTTTTGACCATGAAAACGAAGTTTTTTCTAAGTAATATGTTCAGAGAAATTGTAGCCCGAGACAATAGCTACAACTTTACTTTTGAAAATAAGTCAAAATTTCAAATAGTTTACGAAATATGAGCCCAAGAAAATTTGCAAATTTTCCAAAAAAAAATAAAGTCTGAGAAAAAAACTTCAAGTCAAAATCGGGAGGCTCGATTTTCACCGTAGACGTATGGTCTAGTTGACTTTTTTGCTCAGTACAATCCCAAGAATCAGAAACGAGAAGCGCCCATTAAGATTTTTTTCCTTCCTTACTAATCGCCCCACCCTATTATATATACCCTCTATCACTAGAGTGGAGGGTATAAAAAAATTTGTGTAGCAATAATTCGTAAGTATTCAGATAATTTTTTTTTATTTTTTTCGGATATCGATAACCCACCCAAACGTGAGTCCAAAAAAAAACGCACATTTTTAGCATAGAGCTCAAAACTACTTTTCCACAATTTTAAAAATTTAATGAAACAAAATTTCAAAATATTTTAGTTTATCCATTTGATTTCATTGAATACATCCCAGGGATTGTACAAAAAATATTATTTCATAAGTCAAATAAAAAGTCCAATTTGACTATGAGCAAAAAAAAACAGCTGTTTGGATTTTTTTGGGCCCTGGTTCAACAAGGGTTAAAGATGTCTTTCAAGAAAACTTTGCATAAATGTATAATTGTTCATTATTTATACACATACACAATTTTAGACTGAGGAATTTTCAAAAATTTAAGAACTTTTCTCTGAAATTTTATTGGGAAATACTTTACCGCGTGCCGGCAAAGGTTAACGTTGTCCAAAAAGCCTATTATTTTATATCGGAGTAACTATGGTCCAAAACAACCATTTGAAAATGACTGTTGGTTAATTTTGAGTAAAATGTTGCCTACAGCTCTAAACTAGACAAAAATTTTGAAAAAAAACACATTTTCTTGAAATCCGGTAAATTCAAATTGCTCCACAGACTAACTGGATGAAGGAATTTAACCAAGAACTTTTTTGTACAATCCCTGGGATGTATTCAATGAAATCAAATGGATAAACTAATATATTTTAAAATTTTGTTTCATTAAATTTTTAAAATTGAGTTAAAACACCTCAATTCAACCGAAAAAAGTAGCATTTTTGACCTTACCCGTTTCGAATTTGATGAAACTTGGAATATAGTTGGGCCCTTACAAAAAAATCATAGTGCCAAAATTTTGGACTTCTGGTAGTTTTTCTTCCCGAGATATGGGGTCTTGAAAATTGGCAAAATCGTAAATATTTGACAAAAGTGTTTTGAGACAAAAAAAATATAACTCAAAAAGTAATAACAATACAGGTCTCAGTCAGGTTGCAGATAATAGGTAATAAGACAGCCTTTAAAATGGTATTCCCCAAGATTTTTTTTGAAAAAGGTCAAAGGTCATTGGTTTTAACCTTAATTTTTGGAGAGCTATATCTCAAAAAACGATATTTTTAAAATTTTGGAAAAAATACATGTTGTAAAGAATCACCTATACTACTTGAGTTTAAATTTTCAGGATGGAGACTTCATTGGAACTTTTTATATTAATAGAAACATTGTGACAGGAAAGAAAAAGCGGTGTAATTTCCCTTAGAAAAAAAAAATTTTTTTTTTGTCTTTGAAATTCTGGTACCAAAATTCGTTTTTCTGAATGTTTTTGACGTGCTGAGTTCAAATATGACCTTTGAACTGGTCTATCGCTATTACTTTTCAAGATATCAGCACATAAATGTGTAAAAATTGCTCAAATGCTATTGCTGTGTTTTTTTTTGAACATTTAGGTGCATATATCTTGAAAAGTAATAACGATAGACCAGTTCACAGGTCATATTTGGACTCAGCACGTCAAAAACATTCAGAAAAATGAGTTTTGGTACCAGAATTTCAAAGACAAAAAAAAATATTTTTTTTTCTAAGGGAAATTACACCGCTTTTTCTTTCCTGTCACAATGTTTCTATTAATATAAAAAGTTCCAATGAAGACTCCATCCTGAAAATTTAAACTTAAGTAGTATAGGTGATTCTTAACAACATATATTTTTTCAAAAATTTTAAAAATATCGTTTTTTGAGATATAGCTCTCCAAAAATGATGGTTAAAATCAATGACCTTTGACCTTTTTCAAAAAAAATCTTGGGGAATGCTATTTTAAAGGCTGTCTCATTACCTATTATTTGCAACCTGACTGAGACCTGTAGTGTTTTTACTTTTCGAGTTATCTTTATTTATCTCGGAACACTTTTGTCAAATATACACGATTTTGTTAATTTTCAAGACCTCATATCTTGAATACTGGAATCCACAGAAGCCTGAAAAATTGGCAAAATCTCTTTTTTATTAAAGTAAACCCCAGTACTTAATTTCATTAAATTTGGAGGGGGTGCGGTCAACTCCTCGGTTGAATTGAGGTGTTTTAGCTCAATTGTGAAAAAGTAGTTTTGAGCTCCATGCTAAAAATGTGCGTTTTTTTAGGACTCATGTTTGGGTGGGTTATCTGAATACGAAAAAAATAAAAAAAAATTATCTGAATATTTACGAATCAACGGTATACAATTTTTTTTTTTTTTTAATAATTTTTTTTTTAATTTTTTTATATTTTTTTTAAATTATGTCCATTTTTTCAAAAACCCCAATTTTGACTCGCGATGCGATTGGGGGGACTCCGTAGGCTAGTTGGTAGCGAGCTAGCCTTTCAACGTGGAGGTCGTGGGTTCGATTCCCACCAGAACCCTTGGTTTTTTCGCTAAACTAACTTTTCCGCACCATTAATGGTTTTTAAACTAACTTTTCCGCACCATTAATAGTTGATCTGAGCACTTCATTGGAATACGCACCACCCTAATGGAATGCCCCATATATGTTATTTATCTATGATCGATTCTATGACATTCTGTGAATGTCCGTCTGTTCGTCCGTCCATGATGGCACGATGCAGTCCAAAATAAAAGAGCTAGTCTCCTGAAATTTGGCACGAATATGTCTTATGGTGCTAGGCAGGTTAAGTTCAGAATTGGGCAAAATCGGACTAGAAGGAAAAAAGTTCCCTCTTGAAGAACTAAACTGACCCCTGAAAAACACGATATTTTTTACGTGTTTTTAATATTTTTGTTAAACAAATGAAACATGTTTGTTAGTGTGGCCCATAAACATATCGCTAATTTACTTGTTTAGTGTCATAACTCAAAATATGACGTTTTTGGGTAAAGAATACATAATTATTTGTTATATCCTGCTTTATATTGTGTCAAAAATTCGTATTAATATCTTTTAAACTCACCGTTTGAAAAGAGAACACGCCATTATAACATTTGTTACTCACGGGCCTTTTGCAACGTAAATCAAGTTTCAATTGTAAATTTTAAACAGGTTTTCTGTAAAATCAATAATTTTGAGTTATGACACTATACAAGTAAATGAGCGATATGGAAAAATACCAAGTATAACTCACAACTGCACGTACCTCAAAATATGATAGATGGCATCGTAACTAAAACCGCTGTAACTTAACAACTATGTGGACTATTAAGTTGCGATAAAGTTCATTTGAAAGGTAATACAAATATCTTTAATTTGAGTATAATAAAAAAAATATATATATATTTTTTCCCAATCAAAATTAAAATGTTCTTATAGTCCTTTGTAGACAACCTAAGGGCAAAATGGCTATATGTGACTAATGTGCTCTTGTAACGATACCATTTCATGTAGTCATTTTTAGGATTGCAAATTTTTTTTTTTAGATTTCTTCGGAGTTTGCAACCATATGTCATCATTTAGGATCCCCTTTTAATCATTGTGGGGTGCTGCAATTTGGCGCAAAACATTAGTTACGATACCATCCTTAATTTTTTAAAGTACGTTGACCTGTAGCGATGCAAAAGGAATTTTGGGCCACCCTAATGTTTATGTTAGTAGAAGTTTAGAGTACTGCACCAGGAGCGGGGAGACTAAAAAATTAAGTTTATTTTTTGCCCCGCCGTCTTTTTAGGGCGTGAATATAAAAAATAATTTAAATAGTGATAAAATTGTATAACTTTAATGTTAAAAGCATAAAAAAAAAAAAATATTAAAAAATTTTGCGAGGGGGAGGTGTCCCCACAGCCCCCACCAAAGGCCCCCGTCCTAAAAGAAACGCCCTTGCAATTTAGTTTTAACATGTTGGAGGTATAAAAGATTCGGCACATCCGAATTTAACACTCCCACTTGTTTTTCTTCAAAATGTTCAGTAGTGTAATCAATAGCCCATAAAAAAATACACTCAAAAAAAAAAAAAAAATGATTTTGAACCTACTAAATTTCTAGTTAATTTAACTAAAAATATTTAGTTAACTTTTCGTAGAATGAATGTAGCAAAAAAAAACGTTACTTTAACTAAAAATTCAGCTGAAAATTTCGTAATATTTTTATGTATGTATTAACAAAAAAATTAGTTAAACTCAGCTAAACTTTTTGTAAAAAAATTGTAAGTTTGTTAAATATTGATTTTATACACTAACACTTCACTTATTTTTTATTTTTTTTTCACAGCATTAAGTTCAGCTTAAGTAGAACTTATGAGATTTGCATAGGAGGCTACACAAGAAATTTCTAACATTTTTTCACTCGTCAAATATGTTACGAGAAATCAGCAAATTAATTAATAAAAATTCGTGAACACAGTTTTAAAGTCAACAAAAAAAATTAACTAAAAATTTGTTCAAAACTAGTATTTTCGTAAATTGAACTTAACTTAAAAAAGTAGTTAAAACGCTGATTTTAACTAAAAATTTGCTAAAAAGCCAGTAAACTCGAGTTAACAAAAAAAAATTTGTTAACCTTACAGTTTTATTTTTTTGAGTGTACTATCCATAAATGTAAATTTTTGGGATTATGTTGAATTCCGTTTTAATTTGATAAATATTTAATCAAGGCATCTCGACACAAATTTGCCAATTTTTTTGAATAGTTAGCCACGCCTTCTAAGCCAAACTATAGAAAAACTTAAAAAAAACGCAATTTTAATAGTTCCATATATGAGGCGCTCAGCGCCAAAACGGCCTAATCCCAAAAAAATGGTTCTGAGAAAAACGAAGTTAAAAGAAAAAATAAAAGAAAATATTTTTATTTTTTTTTTATGAATCGTAAATAAATATTAGTTGTAATATTTGTTTTAGATTAATCATTAGGTCTTAATTAACCTAGATAAGGACTTACAATTAGATAAACAGTTAATACAAAAATTAAAGTGGTTAAGGCCATTTTGGAATCCATTTAAAAAACTACATTGATAGGAACTGAGGGTTAGGCCATTTTGGCTCCATTTATTAAAACATGCAAAATTTCTTCAGATAAATAATAAAAATAATTTTAAGCGTTTTAAATAATACAAATTAATAATAATAATAATTATTCGTCTTCTTGCTGAATATCTTGGGCTTCGGCTCCCGAATTTGTTTTTAAATAATTATAAAATGCATGCTTTATATGAGGTATGAAATCTTTGAGTTCCTATAAATCCTTAAACTTTGCAGCTTCAATGAATCTTCCTCCAGGATAAAGCGGTTCCAATTCCAAATCTAAGAACTTGCTGGAGTTCCTCTTTGAAATATGAACTTCTTGAAATAAGACATCTATGTTATTTGAATATTTGTATTGAATTATAAATGACTCTACACTTTGGAATCGAAGCCACTGAATCTTAAGCCATTCAACTTTTGAAGTCTTGTCTGCGGAGATTTTTCTCTTTGTCACTAGTTTCTCGTTTAAGGATATGCTTTTAATATCATCTGCCGTCATCTTTACCAAGTGAAATTGTTCCCCTTTTTTTTGCCGTGATGATTACACGATCCCAATCATCAGGCGTAAAAATGTCCTTATAATATTTTTTTTCCTTTTCAATGAGACCAAAATCTTGTATATGCATTAGGGCGGGTCGATTTGTATGGAACGAAAAAAACTGAAAAATCGTATAGCAAAAACCAAATCTACAAGAAATTCTTAGAAACTTTTCCAAAGAAACCATTGGTCTTAAATCAAACCCTATACCGCGCCTAACGACATGAAAATCCGTCCGTTCGTCTGTCTTTCTGTCTGTGTGAAACACGCTAACTTTCAAATGTTAGCGGAAGAATATAAAATATATACGGTAAGCTGCTGAAGCGTGGCGTATACATTTGTTATACTTCCGGTCAGATTAATACTAAATTTCAGCGAAATCTGTCCAGTGGTTCATAAGTTATTAGCAAAATGGGGAATTTCAAATGGGTTTTAACCCAAACTCCCGTGTTGAAAAAAACGCTAAACACGCTTTGAAAAGGAATGGTAAGCCAAGAAAAATATTTTAGAAACTGTTTTTGTCACTCAAAAAACTAAAAAAAATATTACACTCAAAAAAAAAATTACACTCAAAAAAATTTACACTTGAATTTTTTTTTTTTTACAAAAATTAAAAAAAAAAAATTTCTCAAAATAAATCAAATACTGATGTAAAAAAAATATTCAGTTATCAAAAATTTTTATCGTACACAGCTTTTTTCCTCTCCGATATGCAACTCTCCAATTTCATCCCACAAAAGCATCTATGTGTTTTTTTTTTTTTTGACGAAATATCAGTATGATCCTCAATTACATACTTTTATTTATCCGCTGCACCAGCTTCCCTTGTAATTAACACACAAAGGCTTTGGAGGGAATCGAAACCACAACCCCTGTACTTACTTTCAGAGTATCACGCTACATACAATATAAAATAAATAATGGAGTAAAACTATCATGGATTAACGATAAAAGCAGCAATGTATTGTTAAAATTTCTTATTATAATTTTTCGTCTGTGGCGTTTTCATTACAAATCAATCTAATTATTTATTTCTCCATTTCAGGGATTATGTCTAATATATTTGCCGGTCATCATCCCAAAAATTGTTCGAATTATATCCAGCGGCAATTAGTAAAACATTGCCGCTGGATATGTTCCTGCAGCATATCGGTATATGAAACTATGTTTTCTTTACATCTGAGGTGTAGGGTATGTTCAGCAACTTTGTAGAATATATTATGGCAAATATTTTTGTGAAACGTACTTACCCTCTAACTCCCTCTCATAACGGTATTTTTTGGCTCTATTCTAACAAATCGCAATAAACACCTCGAAAGAGGGGGAGGTTGGGGATGAAATGTTCTACAAAAATGTTGCCAATAAAATTTTAATATATACCTCAGAGCACACCAAAGCCCAAAAATTAACACAAACACCAAAAAAGAGTCAAGTTCTACGTTTTGCTTATGAAAAAAGGACGGACGGACAAATCTTCATGGCGTTAGGCGCGGTATAGGGTTTGATTTTAGAAACATGGTTTCTTTGGGAAATGTTCTTAGAATTTCTTGTAGATTATGTTTTTGCTTTACGATTTTTGACAAAAAAAAATCGACCCGCCCTAATATGCATGTATATGCAAATAGTGCTCGTTCTTATGTTCCGGTTTTGGCCACAACATTGATCACTATACATTAAGTTCTTACATTTGACACTGGCTTTCACGTAATGCATAATGCAAGACCATATTTCCTGTGGGCAACGTGAAGCTATTCCCTCGTTCCAGGTATACATGAATGATTTGTTCGTGATAAGGTCATGAATACCAAGACAATAGGTTCATAGCTGTCTCAGACATTTCTCGGCCTACTCGATCGTTTCGCTTCAGAAAAATTTAAAAAATTTGAACACCCAAGGCTAACTTGATTAATTTTTCGAATATACTCTTGACTAAAACGTAACATGCGTTTTTGGCCTAACCCACACATATTTTTTATAAAATGCCTTATAAATATAAATAAAACATAATGCCCCCATTCCCGGGAATGCTGGGAATATTATACCATAAAATATTCCAATTACACTTTTTAATCAGTATTTCAGAAATATTTAGTTTAAAAGCATGTTATTTTTGTCTTATATTCATAAATAAAAATGTAAATGGTGTTTTTCACTTGTTTTGTATTTTTTTTGTAAAAGCGAAGAAAAAATTTTAATTGTACAAAGTTTTATAAAATTTACATACCTACCGGTCCCAAGAATACAGGTAGTACCTTCAGAACCAGGAATACCGATATTCCCGGGAATAACGAGAATAACACCGCTCAACACTCATTTTCCGGTTTGAATTCTGATGATCAATTTTAATAGACTTTGATCTCCCGATTCCAAATCAGTCCTCCAAATTTTCCCATCACGTCCAGATTTTTAGTTATTAACGGTTGAAAATGCGAAAAATTACGATTCTTGCATTATTTGAAAGCCTGCATATCAGCCATTCAGTGGAATACAAATCTTGTATAAAGCGCAAAAGTATAATTTGTCTATGGTCTCCAACATAGAACACAATTTTTTTCAAATTATTACGTTTGGTTGGGCTTTACTTGCGTTTTAAAATGATACTGTTAAAATTACCATTTTTGTAAAATTTACCTTAGTTTTTTGATATTTTTCAAAGAAAAACTCCAAAAATAATAAATATATTACAAAATTAAGCTTTCTGTGTTATTTTTTGTATAAACCGGAAGATATCTTGAATGGATTTCAAAGTCTTTAAGAAAGAATGAGCTTTTGCCTAAATTTTGAGCTCATTGCAGTAAAGATTGATTATTTGGTTTTTGTTTTAGAGCCTTTTAAAAATTGTGCTTTTTCTAATTTTTTTGACAGTGTTTTTTTAAAATGCATGTTTGGCCAATAATAGTGCGACAACTTCAAATTTTTTTGATCATATTTTTAAGATCATAGTTCAATTCTACTCTCACGCTTTATACCAGATTTTTATTCCACCCAGCGACTGCTGTGCAGGCTTTCAAAAAAGGCAAAAATAGCGTTTTTTCGCATTATCAACCGCGAATAATTAAAATTCTAGACGTGATGGAAAAATTTGGAGCACGGATTTGGAATCAGCGAGTCAAAATCTTTAAAAATTTTATATCAAACTTCAAACCGGAGCCAAAAACCTTCGATTTGTTGAGCGGTGTAATTAAATAACCGGGAAACCGGTACCATTTCCCGGTAATACCGAGAACCGGGAATACTAGCATTCAGTATTAAATACATGACCTATATAAAAAATAATACAAACGCTTATTTTTCGATAAACCGATTTGATTAAATTTTTTCTGAAGACAGATTTGTGTTTATGAGCTCAAATTACGTTAGAAAATGTATTTTAGAAGTCTGCCCAAAAAAAAGTTGATTTTTGTATAGTTCCTAGTGTTATTTTTTCAAAGAGTATACAAAAATAATTTAACAATTTTTTCTATTGATTAATTGAGGATTATACCTCAATAGTACGTAGGGAAATGCCTATTTTAATGGTATGCAAATATAATTAGAATTTGATAGATTTAACTATACACATATACAGTTATATCATTTTAGTTAGAATGATACCAATATTAGTTTAATTTTGGTATTGACAAAAACATTAATATCCAAATGACATAAAAACAAAGTTTTTTTTATTTTTTTCTCTCTATGACAACATTTGAAAATTTTGCATATTTTGCAAATTTAATTTTTAAAATAACGTATAAAAACTATACAACTCATTTATATACACAAAATACATTTATACGGACACACAAACAAAACTTAATTCGTATGTGTGGAGTATGCTGCTGAAAAAAAAAAAAACTTTTTATTTGTGGACTTTGTTGCTTGGAATTTCAAAATTGCTTTGCGACCCTTTTTTTGGTTTTAGTTTTCAGTGTTTTGTTAGAACAGTGGAGCAAATACTTAAGATGGGAAAGAGAGTTTAATTTTAAAAAGAACCAAATAATACGGAAACGTTTGTTAAAAAAACACTAAACAGTTTTTGTTTTCCCTAGAAAAAAACTTTCAAAAATTATTTAAATTTAATAATTATATAAAACTATTCCTCTTAATACTGTATACGTTTGAGAAGTTTTCAGAAAAATCCATGTTAATTTTTTTTTATTAGTATCAAAATCCTCCATAAAGTTGTTTTTAGTTTTCCTGATGGCGTTCAGTGGTAGTACCTTTTTTAAACAATCGAATTTAATTTCAAAAAATTTTTAATTTTTTTAAACTACTGTACCACAGAAGTTTTCAGTTGTTGTATAAAGTTGTTGTTATTGTTGATTTAGATATTTTTTGTATACTTTAGACCCAATAGCACAGCTGGGAAAGTTGTTGACACTTGATCCATTAAGTAGTGTGTGTATAAAAATACTTATCAACACATTTTTTGCATTTAACATATTAACATTTCAAATTAAATTAATTAACTATCATTGTTAAAAAAAAAATATTTTTTTTTTGTTAATTTAGGTATCATTTGAAAAAGTTTTCCCATTCTGTTGGTCCCCTTGGTACTCTAAATTATAGAAAATTTTAGTTGTACAATTTTAAAACAATGTTTAATTTGATTGTGTTTAAAAGTATGATGATGATACGTTTCCAGTTGTACTTGTATTGTTTAATATATTATGCTTTTAAAGTATACGAGTTTTTCAACATATAATACATACATTCACATATAAGAAAAAGAATTTCCATTAACAAAAATAAACCGACACACAAAATCTACTGATGATAACACGAACTGGATTGTTTAAAACCGGTATAGGAATACCAGAAATCTATATAATTTTTAAAACTTACATTTGCTTTTACATTTTGCAACTTAAACCCATTAAGGAAATCTTCTCTTTCGAATAACTGAAGATTCGTAGAAAATTTAACCATCTGCGCCAAACAACAATTAAATGTATTATAAAAAGCTTTAACCTTATTAATTTTACTACTACTGTTTGGATTATGATACAAAAATTTCAGTTATCATGTCAAAATTGGTCATAGTTTGAAATGTCGCCCCTCTCTATCAGAATGTTTATTTAAAACAAATTGTAAGTTTTCATTTTAAGCCACTATGGCGTATGAGTATTATTAACCATTAAAAGAAAAATCTCAACACTTATACGCTCCATTCAAATTGCTTATATCACAAAAAATCATTTTTAAATATTAACTCATTGTCAGTCAAACTGATCGATGCAAAATTTTCGATTCCAAAAAATCGAATGTGGAATCAACTATACTACCTTGCAATCGATTTTACTTTGCATTGCATCTTCGATGAATTTTGTTTGAGATTGTCATCAAATCAATGCACCCGTTTCCAAACTAGAATACTTATTTATCTGTTCTACTGAATCAATTCTAAAATATATTGCATATAAATGTACAAGAATGGATTTCACGATTTTTTAAAGGTTATACATATACTGTTGCATTTCATGTAATGTATTATAGAAAAAGTTCTGAATATTTAAATCAATTTTTTTTTTTGGAATTGGAATTTTCAAAAAAAAATGCAATTATTTTTATTGATGCAAAAATCTTCTAAAGAGTGATGAAATAAAAAATCTAAATTCAAAAGTTTACTTGTAATTATATCATAGAAATATACTGCAGATAGCTCAATTTTTTAATTAAAAAAAAATATTGTTTCACATAGCTCAAGTTATTTTTACAAAGAAAAAAAAAAAAAACACAGTCTTAAAATATTTTTTTTTTCTTCGGAAATCACTTAATACCATAGATGACACCTATGCCACGGAACATTTGGAAAACAAAAACCCATTTTCGTCAAACCATCAGACAGCACAATTTAAATTTAGTACGACCATAATCAAAGACTTTTCCTTAGAACCAAATACTTTTTTGGTTTTGAAACATTTTTCAGAATCTTAGAATTGTTTTCACTGAATAATATGTTCCCAATAAACCATTTTAGAATTCAAGAGCAAATCAAGTATAAATAACCTGACCAACCATCCCGCTTTTGGCGGGATTATCCCGCTTTTTGATGTCTCATCCCGCCTTGAATTCCGATCCCGCTTTTTAAACAAAAGTCCCGCTTCATCCCGCTTTATCCCGCTTTTTAGCTTTTGGAATAGCAAAGTACAATTTTTAAGCTATTTTAATAATATTTTGAGAAACATATTTTTGAGCATATTAACTATTTCTTACCGTATAAAGAAAATGTTAAGAAAAATTTTGTTTACTCAAAAAAACTGTTCACAAGAGAGCACTACTGGACTGATTTAAAATAAAAATAAATTAAAAATAAATTTTTACATAAAATTGTTTAATTGTGATACTTCGAATATTCCGAAAAAAGCTTTCAATAAAAAAATATTAAACCTAAATACATGTTTCCTTCACAAAATTTCTCGGATATTAAGAAATTTTAACTACAGAAAAACTCATAGATTCTAAAATATTATTCATATAGATATAATAATCTTTTTCTGAGGAATGTTCAGATTCTAAAACCCTTTTCATATAAAAAACTTCTTTAATTCTCAGATCGGATAAAAATTCTCATATTCAACATTTAATTAAAGAAGATGTCTCATTCTTAGAAATATTTTGAGATTCGGAGACATTCTTTCTATATACAAAATTTCCAAAATCTGATGCACAGAAAAATTCTGAAATAATTCTCATATTTTAAGGTAATTCTCAGATTCTGAGAACTTTTTTGTGTACAATAATCCTCAGATGCTGAAACATTTTTTAAAATTATCGCTTTCTAAAAAATTCTTCCTAAAAAATCTGATACCCTTTTCTAAAAATAAATTCTTAAATTTTATAGCCCCTCGAATAAATTGATTAAATCTGGTCTAAGTTTTAAAAGTCCAATGATGTCATTTGTATCTGATAAGATCTACTTGATACGAAATTTGTGTCCAATTTCGAGATCTGGTAGATCTGATCCGTAATTGCATCTGATCAGATCCTGAAATTGTGGAAAAATGTCGGATCAAAAATACCTGATCAGATAGAATTATATTTATTAGATCCAAGAAGATTTTTCTATCGAAAAATTTATTTTTTTCAAGGGGCATTTTTCGATAGAAAATATTTGAGAATGAAAAATTTTAAAGTTCTAATATTTTCTAAGATAATTTCATATCGAAAGGTTCTAAGACATTTTTCTAAAGAAAAATCTAAGACGCAACTTCAAAAGAAAAATTTACAGACTCAAAGACAAATTTCCTTTATAAAATATCTCAACAGAAATATTTTCACATTCTGGAAGATTTTTCAAAAAAACTTACAATTAGATTTTGATATAATTTGCTACAGAAAAATTCCAAAGCATTTTTCTTTTTGGAAATAATCATAAATTTTGAAAAACTTTTCCTATAGAAAAATTCTCTGATTCTAAAATATTATTTAAACAGAAAAAATCTATTTTTCCATATAATAAATTCTAAGATTCTGAAATATATTTCTCATAAAAAAACTATCAGATTCTGAAACGTTTTTCCTGTAGAAAAATTATCCGATTTTAGAAATTATTTTCCAGAAAAATTCTTGTCATTCTTTGAAATATTTTATTCTAAGGAAATTCACAGTTGCCAACGAATTTTTTTCTATAGAAAATTTATAAGATTCTTAAACATTTTTCCTACAGAAGAATTCTTAAAATTTCAGATAATTTTTCTTTCAAAATATTCTTATATTCTGAGTCAAATAATTATCTAAATGTTTTTTAAAGAGTCTCGAGTTCTGAAACATTTTTCTATAAAAAATATATGAGATTTACTTTCTCTTAGAAAATGATAAGAAAAGTTATCCGATTCAGTCTACGACTCTAATTTAATATTAGTTTTTCATATGCAATTTATTTGATTCTTAAACATTTTATCCCAAGGTTGGTAAAAAATTCCTTAGACTATGTTGCTGACGTAATCAAAATAAAATTTTTCTAGTCAAAGTTTTTATTCATTTTTTTAAAATAAAAAAAATTACAATCCCTTAAAAGAATTTCCAGAATTTTGTGCATTGTGGAGGGTATTCTTGGTTCGTTCAAGTCGAATTTCACTTATTAAAAAAAATCCCGCTTTTTACGTCAAAATCCCGCTTTTTCAACCTTTCGATCCCGCTTTTCAGTCAAAAGCAGTTGGTCAGGTTAAGTATAAATCAAGTACAAATCAAGCACAAAATTCAAAACCCTGCTTGATATATTCTTGAATAACACTTGGATTCAATAGAATTCTCTGGAATTCAAGCCCTGTTTTTACAGCCTTATAACTGGTTTTACAATGTAAAATCACACAGAAAATAAAATCCTCAAATTTAAATCAACAAACATCAATTTTAAATCAACCAAACATGATATCAACCAAACATTTAGTAAAAACGGCCGCCTGTTAGTCCATAATGAATCAACAAACATCAATTGTAAATCAACCAAACATGATATCAACCAAACATTTATATTAACCAAACGGCCGCACTATGGGGAAAATTTACTTTTTTTGTCCGATTTTGCCTACAGGTTGCAATTCTTAACCGATATTAGTTTTTCTTTTTTTGAAATTTAGCATATAAAATTTCTCATCGGTCTGTCATGGTGGATCTAAAAATCGTTTTAGTTTTATTTGAATATTTTTTTAAAGTTCAGAAAATAAAATTTTTTTTTAGAATTTTTGCTCTAAAAATGTAATATGTAGGGGACGAATAAGCTGTATGGACAAAATTAAAGGTATTTGAACCCCTTATAAATGACATTAATAGAATTTGTTAATTTATTGTTATTTTGGTTTTTATAAACAGATGAATAGTTAAAAATGTTCACTTTTAAATACCTATATAATTTTAAATAATGTACCAATTTCAATGAAATTTTTTTTAGATTTATGCTTATCATTTTCTTAACCATTATTGGTAAATAAAGTATTTTTGCAAAATTGTTTAACTATTTTTATCGAATTTACAATGTTCCAACTTTTTTTTTTAAACAGACTTAAAAATAATTTTAAAATTCCAAAAAAACATAAGGTAAAATTTAAGCAAAAAATATATATATTTTTTTTAAATTTTGTGTACCAATTATGACTAAGCAAAACGTAAGCTTTAATCTAAAAAAGATTTCATTGAAATTGGTACTTTATTTTTAAAGATATAGGCTTTTAAAAGTGAAAATTCTTGAATTTTTGTCTGGTTATAAAAACCAAAATAATAACATAGGGGTCCTTGGGGACACCTTCTCTCTGGTCAAAAATGTTTACAAATTTAATTACTATGCTTGTTGTACAAAAGATATACTATTTCATCATTATATAAATTATTTGCTAATATCCACGCCCACAAAGGGGGCGGACCAAAAAAAAAGTCATCTTCAAATCCCCTCGGTCCAAGTCCAAGACTTTGAACTTTTTCAAGCATAAAAATGTTTCATTTGTTTAACAAAAATACAAAAAAACTATAAAAAGTTACCTTTTTTCATGGGTTGGTTTACTTCGTCAAAGGAGACCTTTTTCCCCCCTGGTCCGATTTTGCCCATCTCCGAACTTAACCAGCCTATGAACATAAGACATATATGTGCCAAATTTCAGGAGTCTAGCACTTTTATTTTGGACTGTATCGTGTCTTCCACAGACGGACGTACAGACGGACATCGCTGGAATGTCTTAAAATCGATCATTGATCAATAATATATATACTTTATGGGATCCTAAACCGATATTTCGATGCGTTACACACGGAATGACAAAGTGAGTATACCCCCATACTGTAGTTGGAGGGTATAAAAAGATAATGTTGAAAAATAATTATGTTACGTTTTATTCACCAGCTGGTGAAAAAAAGTTTCTAATCACCAGGAGGTGAATTATTATTCATGTTACAAATCATAAGTCCGTTCAACTTTGAATCCGATAAATAATTTACCATTTTGGATCCGCCGCGTTAAATTTTTTAAATCTGAAAAAAGTTTCGTTGTCTGCGATTTGAATTCAACGAACCTTAAAATTTCCATGCTTTAGTTTTTAAACTTATCGTTACAAAAACATTAATTAAGATCCAATTTTAAAGTTTAAATTTTTAAACTGATTGTTGCAAAAAAAAAAATGATTCATTTTTAATTTTAAAGTTTAAATTGTAATCGGGTTTAACTTGAATCCGATTACTTTGAAAAATTCAGATTCGTTATTCAATTTGTTTTAATATGAATAAAATTTTGTTATAAGCGTCACAGGGAACACCCTGACAACATATATATTTTAGAAAAATCTGATAACTCCTTCATTAGTTTTCAGAATATCCAATTCGGGTGTGTCGCGATTCGCATCACTATTTCGGCAAACATAGATTTCAACTTCTGCCTTTCAGCAGAGATCATCGGCTAAGCAATATAATTTTGGCACTTAAGGGAAAAAAATAATTTTGTTCCTGTTTCAAAATCTTAAAACAAAATGGAGAATTTGTTGTATCAAACATTTTACAATAGCTAAGATTTTTAAAAGAACCTGTGGAAATTTTTTATAAAATTTTTCATCATATAAATTTTTATAAATTTTTAATAGGAAAAATGTATCAGAAAAAATATTTCGAAATCTAAGAATTTTAAAACAGCAAAAATGTTTCAAAGCATGATAGCTTTTCAATAAAAAAATTGTCTTAGAATTTCGATTTTTCAGTTTTAACAAGGATTTAAAAGAATTCCAAAAGTTCAAAATACTCTTGCATCATACTGTGTTCATTGAAACTTGCATAGCAATTTCTATTCCTTTATTTTCTATTTTTTTTTTTTCATCTTGTTCATAGAATTTGTTTTCTTTTTGCATCTTCATATTATTTTGTATTTCTCTAATTCTTGTTACAGTTGTTATCTAATTTATTTTGTTAACTTGACTATATTTTTGCATAGGGACATCATGTTTTCAGTACGCTCACACACACACACACACACACACAACTACACATGAAGTTTTCAAACACTTTTTCATATAAAATCTACTGCTACCACTGCTACTAGTAGTTAGTTATATAAATCATTTGCTTTTAAAGAAAAAAAAAAAAACATATCTATAGATGTATTTAGTTTTTGAATAATTTTTAAAATCCATAGGAATAAAATAGAATTTGTTGGTCCAGATCGACTTAATATCAAATGCCCTACGAAAGTTTTGGTGCGGCTATAAAGGTTTTACATGAATTTGTGTGAAATTTGAAAGACTCCCAATCGCTTGAAAGATTATTCATATTAGATCCATACATCGATACAGACCGTTTTGTTGATAACGATAACACAATATTTTATATAAACAATGTGTTGTGTTATCGATAATAGTAAAGTTATGTAGACAATTTTGTGTTTTCGATAACATAGAATTTTCTTTACCCAATATTGGGTTATCGTTACATAGAATTTTCTACAGAAATTATTGTGTTATCGATAAGAAAAATTTTTTTATAGAAATATTTTGTGTTATCGATAAAAAAAATCAGAAAGAGTTTATCTTTGAGTTATCTTTAACTCAAAATTTTCTTTAAAAAAATTGTTTTATCGATAACAGAAGACTTTCTTTATAAAATTATGTGTTGTCGATAACAAAAAAATTATTATTGTTAATGTTGCGGTGTCGGTAAGAGATAATTTTCTTACGAATATTTTGTGTTATCAGTAACAGATATTTTCTATAGCAAATTTGGTGTTATCGATAATAAAAAACTTTCTATAGAACAGTTTGTGTTATCGATAGCAGAGACATTTTTATAGAAACTTTCTATACAAAATTTTGTGTTATTAAGAGCAGAGAATTTTTTAGAAATTTTTTGTTAACGGTGACAGAGGGTTTTTTAAATTTTGTGTTATTAATTACAGAGAATTTTATATAGAATGATTTGTGTTATCGATAACAAACAATTGTTTCTACAAAAGTTTCCGCTATCGATAACAGAAAATTTCCTATAGAAAACAACATAGAATTTTCTGTAAATAATTTTGTGTTAATTTAACAGAGAATTTTCGTTCGAAAATTTTCTATAGTTAATTTTGTGTTTTTCGATTACAAAGAATTTTTTATAGAACATTTTGCTTTATCAATAATAGAGAAATTTCTATCGAAATTTTGGTTTATTGGTAACAGAGAATTTTATATAGAAATTTATGTTTGTTATTAAATAAAATTTTATTTAATAATATTTGCTTTAATTCTGATTAATTTTTATTAAAAAATAAAAATTGTTTTGTTCGACCTTTAAAATATTATATTTTGAGTATGTTTATTCTGGCTCGATGTCATTATTTTCTTTACTAATTAAAACCATGATATTCTTATAGCATAATTTTCAAGAAAATTATTTTTCTGTTGTAAATTTATTTATGCTTGAAAATTATGCTATGAAAATATCATGGTTTTAATTAGTAAAGAAAATAATGACCTCGAGTCAAAATAAACATCCTCAAAATATAATATTTAAAAAATCGAATAAAACACTTTTTATTTTTTTAATAAAAATTAATCAGAATTTGAGCATAATGGTTGGCACGCCATAGTGATGAATAACCTTAATATGATATTATTACACTCACAGCAAAAAATAACATATTGTTGTAGTCCAAAGAACTATCATATCGAGGGCCTATATTCAAAACCCTCTATCTTCCATTTTCACGAAAATGACTTTTTGATGGCAAAATATTCAGTAAAACGGCCCTCATCTATGGTGTAAAATTCAGAACAAAAATATTTTTTTTGCTATTTTATTTGCATTTTTGGTTTTCTCTATCTCTAACACAATTAATTTTTCTAAATGCAAAACCCTCTATCTTTTATAATAATTAATTTATAAATATTTTTTTTTGAATAATTTCATCATGCATTACATGTTTTCATACTAATTTTTGCATGCTGAACATGAATTGTCAACAAAATTCCAGAATCAAGATTTTGGTCCACTGATGCTAATTTTTTCTCAAAATTCGTGTTTGATTTTTTTTGGAAAAATAAGGCTCAAAATTTGGATGCCTTGTGAACATCATGAAACAAAAATTTTAATCATAAATATCGCGATGCTGATCTGCATCTGTGGACTAAAATCGCGTTTTTAATTTTTTAACGGTTTTTTACGAAACATACTCAACAGTTTGTCAACTTTTGAGATGAATTCGGTAAAAAAATATTTTTTGTCTCAAAAATTAGCACCTGTGGACCAAAACCGCGATTTTGGAATTTTTTATAGGCCGTTATCATTAATAAATCACGTTAAAAATTTACCGATGTCGTAAATGAAATCATAATAATTCATTTTTATTAAAATGCAAAACCCTCTATCTGATAATTTTCATTCATGTACTTAATATTTTTGAGAAACAAAACCCTCTATCTATCCTCTAAAATCCCCAATAGTGCAAAATTTTAAAAACTAATTATATGTGAGATTCAGTAGTTGATTTAAAAAAATATTGTAGAATATCGAATTTTAATTACTCTAACAATACGCGAAATAAACAGTTTTTTGGCTCTCCTGAAAAGTTGTGTTTTTTAAGATAGAGGGTTTTGAATATAGGCCCTCGATATGTAAAACTGTTTTAAATATTTTAGTTGGTTATTGACAATCGTTGCCTTACTAGTATAGTACAATTTCTTCGTCTTTCTAATGTCCATTGTGGATAGAGTCGAATATGTATTAATATTTTAGTTTGTGACCAAACGATTTGTCATTAGACTCGTTTGCTACTTTGTAGTAAATTGTTTCTATTTCTGCTAAATAATATTGACAATGGAATCTGATAAATTCCGAAACACGTGTCGATTAAGTCTTGCGAAAATGACCAGCATAAATAAATTTAAAACAGAAAAACAATTTTCTTGAAAATTATACTATGAGAATATCATGGTTTTAATTCGTAAAGAAAATAATGGCCTCGAGCCAGAATAAACATCCTCAAAATATAATATTTGTTTTATCTATAATACAGATTTTTTTATAAAGAATTTGTGTTATCGATAACAGAAATTTTTCTTAAGAAAATTATGTGTTATAGACGACAAAGAAATTTTAATCGATAATTTTGTGGTATCGATAACAGAAATTTTTTAATGAATATTTTGTGTTATCAGTAACAAAGTATTTTTGACAGAAAATTTGGTGGTATCAATAATAAACAACTTTCTATAGAGCAATTTGTGTTATCGATGGCAAAGAAATTTCTTTAGATTTTTTTTTGCCAATTGCAAAGAACTTTCTTTTGAAAATTTTTTGTAATCAAAAAAAAATTGACTATAGAAAAATTCTCTGTTCTCTGTAATCGATAAAGGAAATCTATATAAATTTCTCTGTTATCGATAACACAAAATTTTCTATAAATAATTTTCTGCTATCAATAACTCAAAATTTTCTATTAAAAGTTCTCTCTTATCTATAAAAAAATCTATATAAAATTCTCTGCTATCGATAACACAAACTGTTCTATAGAAATATTACAAAGAATTTTCTACAGAAACTATGTGTTTTCGATAACAGGGTATTTTCTATAAAAAGTTTTGTGTTATCGATAACAACCATTTTTTATAGAAATTTTGCATTATCGACAACAGAAAATGTTCTATAAAAAATCGTGTTACCGACAAAGAGAATTCTCTGTAAACTTTTTTGTGTAAACGATAACAGAAAATTTTCTATAGACAATTTTGATTTTCGATTACAAACAATTTTTTATAAAAAATTTTGTCTTAAGTATTTTCTGTAGAAAATTTTGTGTTATTGGTAACAGAAAATTTTCCATAGAAAGTTTTGAGTTCTTGGTAATATTGGGAGAATTTTCTATAGAAACATTTTGGTGTATTAATTAAAAAAGGGCTGTAAAGATGTTTTTGGGTTATCTATTACTTAGAATTTTCTATACAAAATTTGTGTTATCGATAACAGATAGCAAATAAACATAGACATTTTTATAGATTATTTTGTGGTATCGATAACAGAGATGTTTCTAACGAATATATTCTAATAAAAAAATTTTTTATTGAAAACTTGGTGTTATTAATAACCGAACAATTTGTGTTATCGATAGCAGAAAAATTTATATAGATTTCCTTAATCGATTACGGAGAACTTCCTTTTGAAAATAATGTGTTATTGATAGCAAACATTTTTTATAGGAAATTTTGTGTTATCGGTAACAAAGAGTTATCTATAGAAATTTTGTGTTATCGATTTCAGAGAATTATCTTAAAAAAACTAGGTGTTATCGATAACAGAGTCTTTTCTATATAAAATTTTGTGTTTTCGATACCAAACTATTTTTTATAGATAACAAAAAATTATCGATATAAAATTTTGTGTTATCGATAACAACGAAATCTTTTGTATTATTTAATTATTGATTAATAAAAAATGTTCTATAGAAAATTTTGTGCACTCAAAATATTTTGTAGGCAAAAATAATTGAAAAACACACTTACAACCAGTGAATAAACAATTGAAAACCATCCCAGTAATTATTCACTTGTTTTAAAAACATCAACATTTATTTTTTACTGTTGACAAAATTTTCTAAAATAAATAACATTAAACATTAAAAAAATACGTTTTTTTCACTCTTTTTTACCAACAAATTCGAAAAAAAAATAACCAACGAAAACATTAAAAATTAATGATAGTTCTGTTATTTTTACCAACAAATTTCAAAAAAATAACCTACGAAAACAATAAAAACACTGTAAGTAGGTGAAAATGACACACCAAAACGCCGAGACACGTCAACCTAATTTTGGGTCGTAGAATCAAGTGGTGTACCCCCTGCTGATAAGTTAGCTCAAAATCCCGAGATATTTCGATATCAAATTTGTAGTAGATTTAAGGCGATTTTTCATTTTATTTGAATAAAAAAACTTGGTAAAAACTTGTTATTTGCCTAAATTTATATCTAGAACTAATGAACGTCCATTTTCAAGCGGACCTGGAGCAATACTTGCTCCTATTTTGATGAATTTCATAATTTTTTTTTTGGACTTATTTAATTTTTACTCTACATTTGCAAATTTAAAATCGAAATATCTCGTTATTTTGAGCTAACTTTTTAAAACGGAGTATACCACTGGATTCTATGACCCAAAAAAAAGTTGGGGTGTCTCGGCGTTTCTGTGTGTCATTTCAAAAGTTTAAATTTTTAATTTTTTTAAATTTTTTATTGAAATATTTTTTTAAAAATTTTTAATAAAATTTTTGGAGAATCGATCCCGCAATCAACTACATTCTGGCCAGACACTCTACCCATAGTGCCAAAGTCACTTGATACAAACATGTTTTTGTATTTCTATAAATAATTTTTTGATTTTTTTTTTTTCTACAAAAAAATAACTGAAATTTTAAAAAATCCAACAATTTAAAAAAAAAATTACTTACACAAATCATTAAAAATCAAAAGAATATTCAGTAGTTTTTACTTACAGAACAAAAATAAATGACTTTAAAAATTAAATGTTACTGAAAGTCTTTATTTTTTAGTGTGTTATTTTTGAAACAAAGGACTGAAGTAGTCATTAATAAAAACTGAACATCAAACAAATGTTTTTTTTTCTTTTAAAAACGACTAAACGGAAAACTTTTTAAATAAACTACAAACAGTTAATGACATAATTTTTTAAGTGTGTTATCGATAACAGAAAACTTTAAAAAAATGTTAAATAATTTTTTTTTAAGATTTCTGTTAAGTACTTTGAAAAGTATTCAAGTCCGATACACTAATGTAGGGCACCAATACAAAAAAAAAATGGTAAAATAAAAGTTGACAATTTTGTTAAATTTATGCATTTGCATTTAAAATTGGGTTAATTTAAGCATGTAGTTTTTCATAAGTATAAAATATGATGTATGTATTTTTTAGACAATAATTTATTTCTTGTTGTTAAGGTATAATTTGAAATCATACATACATTTTAAATTTTAAGATTTATCTTAATAATTAAAAAGACTGAGTTTTGAAATTTTTAAAACTTATTTTTTACACTCAACCGAAAATAGTAGTAGGAAACAAAAATTGACTCCGGAAACACAAACATTATTTGAAATCTGATTTAATGTCTAGAGGGAAAAGTTCCTTGAAGTGTTTGATTTTTTCTAAAAAAAAATAATATGTTTTTAGGGTTTCATGCAGGTTGGTAGCGTGTTAGTCTATTAAGCAGGTGGTCGTTTGTTCGATTCCCATTGGTCCATTCCGCTAAAACTAGAAGAGGACATTGTTTTAAGTCCTCGGTTTGTAATTAAATGATAATTAGTAAAAAAACAATATTTATAAATATATGGATTCGGCTGAGTCGAATTTAATATTTTACTTGTTGAATATAAAATTTGGCAGCTAAAGTAAAAAAATAGGAAACTCTTATTTCTTTCATCTTTCACATATGCAAATTTCGGTTAATTAGTGGGTGACCAATAAAAGACTTTAGAAAATTTGTTTGGTCTGCGGTGCCTTCTTCGGAGCTCCATGCTATAATTTTTGTTATTCTACTAAGCTGCGCAGCAAAAATTGCAAAAAACAGTTTTTTTTTTTAACAAATTGGGAATTGTGGGATTGATTCCTTTAATCAATTCTTTATAATTTTTTTTGTGTTAACAATTCCTATAGTAAGATTTGTATGAATTTAAAATTTCATTATAATATATGTAATCAAAAATAAAAATTTTATTATACCCTCCACTCTAGTGATAGAGGGTATATATAAGTTTCTCATTCCGTTTGTAATACATCGAAATATTGGTCTAGGACCCCATAAAGTCCTCGATCGATTTTAAGTCGATCTAGCGATGTCCGTCCGTCTGTCTGTCCGTCCGTAGAAAACACGCTAACTTTTGAAAGACTTCACAGAGGCTACTGAAGTTTGGTATATATGTTGGTCATTTACCTGGTCAGGTTGGTATTGCAATCCAACCAAATCGGTCTAGTAGTTCAAAAGTTATGAGCAAAAGAGTAAATTTCGGCAAAGGGTTTTCGAAAATTTACAAGATAAAAAACTTTGACACTCGAAAAAAATTTTACAGTCAAAAAAAAATTTTTTTTTTTACAAAAATGTCAATATTTTGTGTACATACGTACGTGCATTTACTCAGAATTATTTTTACAGTAAAAAAAACATTACACTCGAAAAAAAGTTTTACACTCATAAAAAAAATAGTAATTTTTCCTTTAAATAACAAAAAAAGAGTTTTTTCTCAAAATAAAATATTTCTAATCAAAATTGTTAATTTTTTTCACGTTAAAATGTATTATCCTTTAAAAAATGCATTGTGGAGGGTATTCATAGATTCGGCAAAGTCGAATTTAACTTTTCTACTTGTTGCATATTGAAATTTTACATGGCTACCGATTGTCATTGTTTTTTTAAATGAGATGTAGCAAAAAAAAGCCATTTTTAATTTTTTTTTCAAAAACTTTAAATTAAAGTTCATTTTATTCTCTACATCATGAGATATTTGCAAATTAATTACTACGATAAATTCAGACGATTTTTTTTTTTTTTTTTTTCAAATTGACTTGAAGTTGCAGACTTTTATAATTTTTGTTAAATTTAGTTTAATCTTATACTATACTCAATCATTGAGGCTTAATAGCATTATAATAAGTTCCAGGATATTACTTATACATGATTTGGAAGGTTATATTTGACTTTTTTTAAGATATCGCGAATATTTACACTTCTAAGAAGAGGTTTTTTAAACTTTGGACGTCGACCTGCAGGTAACATCTTATATTAGTTATATCAGGGAAAATATTGGTTATTTAATGTTTCCTCATTTTTTAATGCAAGCGGAAGTTGAAAAATATTGCCAAAAATTAAGAATTTTGTGTAGTGGTTTTTACATCAAGAAAAACAAAATGCGTATGATTTGCCACCCAAGTTTTCTAACAGTTTTTGGGACATAGATTACGAATATGGACACCAAATTTAAAAATTAACCTTTGTTTTTGAGATATTGGCAAATTTTTTTATTTTAATCTTTTTTTATATTTTTTTATATATTTTTATATCCTGTTGTGCATTGCTATGCCCAAAGTCTGTACTCTTAAATTATATAGTTATTATTATTTTATAAGGAACGCGAGTTATTAAAAAAAAATCGGAAAAGGTGGATTTTTCTAAAAAAATAAATTTGCAAATATCTCGAAAACTAAATCTAACTTTCAAATTTGGAGTACATATTCGTAATATAAGTCCCAAAAACTATTAAAAAAGTTGGGTCTTAAGTCATTTGTAATTACAAATCATATACTAATTTTACCTAACCGAGAACTGGTAACAATGACATTCGTCTCGTTAAAGCAAAACGGACCAAGGCCTCTAGTAGGAATCGAACTCACGACTCGCAGACTCATAGGCTATCACGCTACAAACAAGCCTCCTAGGCGCCTTCTTTTAACTTAATTTTATATTCAATTCTATATTAATAGACAAGCTTGAGGCCACAGTTGTGTTTAATAAATTTTTCAATTTTATCAATTATTATTTTCAATATTTCATGGCATCATCAGGAATTTATTATTTATTTATTAAAAAAAACTGTGGCCTCGAGCTTGTCTATTAATATAGAATCGAAGATATAAAGATCGAATAAATATATTAATATTATAATTTTATATTTTAAACTCATTTGGTTTGCTTTAAGATTAAGAAAAAAAAAAATAGAATCCGAAATTGTTCTTAATAAAAATGTGTTAGAATCGGAGACTTTTCGGAGGAAAAATTATTTTAGAATCGGAGACTTTTCTAAAGAAATATTTGTCAGAATCTGACAATTTTTCTACAAAAATTTGTCAAAAGATTTCAATTTACATGCACACAGAAAAACAAATTGCAAATTTCTAACTGAAATACAGTTAATACAACTAAAAATTGGTTGAAACATTTGCATAAAGGTCGTCCCAATTGACTAACAGTATCCAAGTAAAAACGTGAATTATCAGTACTGATCTTTCAAATCTCGGATCAGTACTGATCTTTCAAATCACTGATAAGATATGGTAATCTCAACTAAATTTGGTTGCTACAATAGACATTTAACTGAAGCAATAAAAAAATTTAGTTGTCACACCCAAATATAGTAGCGACAACCGAATTATGACTTGATACAATTGAAAAATTCGGTTGGAAATTTTTTTTTCTGTGTGTAATCTAAACCATTTTGAAAAAACATCTTTATATCGTATATTGAACGAAAACCATTATGAAAAGTAGCTTATAGTTGTATTTTGTATAGGGACGATATCCTTCAAGCTAAATGTGTATAATGAAAACTACACTGCGGTACACTAAAAAATTAACAACATTACGATTCGAATAATGTACTCCGTTTTTCGATGTATGGTACAGTTTTCATGGAAAATGTCATTAAATATTGTCTGATTTTTAGCTGGTTTAAAAAAAAAAAAAAATTGCCAAAGTTAATGATTTTTAATTTTTATGTCATGGAAAACAAAGATATGACAGCAATATTTCTAGTGCAAATTTAGTTTAAAGATTTTCATCTAAAACTTGATTCGTGGATTTCTTAATTTTTTATGTTTTCGCAAAATTAACCGCTAAATTGATTTTTGATGAAAAACTTACATAAAGTGGAGCGTAAAGGCAATCATAACACTACAAATAGTGGACAACATATATATGAGGCATTTCACACCAAATGTCCATAAAAAAACAAGTGTACCGTAAACTTCTGAATAGGTTGTGTGGATAGCCCTATATGGAACTTAGAAAATTTCGTTTTTGGTTTTTCAATTTTTCAAAAAACTGGTCTTAGGAAGCGTGGTCAAATATTGGAAAAATGGTAAAATTTGTGTCGAGTTGCATTGTTTAAATATTTAACAAATTAAATCTACCGATTAATTTTTATTTTTTTGGAAAATTTTCAGAACCCGTTCTGAAATTTTTCATTTTTTATAAAAGTCAATTTATCAAAAATCCGGCCACTTTTTTTTATTTTTTTTTAAGTTTAGATGTTTGTCCATCCACACAAAAAAATTCAGAAACGCATTTTTCGTTTTTTTTTGAGAAAATCGCATTTGAATTTTAAATTTCATAACAATTTAGTAATTTGCTTGTATTTTCTTGTTTCAACAGAGCGTATGAGTAATAATTATGCAATTAATAATACTCATTCGCAACGCAATTTAATCGATAGCACCCAGCAAAAACATGGTAATGAGTTGTGGAAAGTAATCATTACCAAGTACATTATTTATAATGAGTACCCATTACCATTAACATTATTTTAAGTCCAAAAGTAACTACTTTTCAGTAATATATTATAAAAGCACTTCTAAGTAATAATATCTCCTCGCACTTGCAGTTTTTAAACTTTACAATTCAATTAACTTAAAAAGTACTTAAAAACTTAATAAAAATTACGCAATTTCTAAGTTTTAGTAAAAATAAGTTAAATTTTAAATGTTTTAATTAACTAATTATTTTACTTCTTATTGGTAATGGGTTTTTACTTCTTATTTGTAATCCGAGGCAGTAACTACTTATTTATCTCCATACTCTTCACTAGTTATTTTTGTCTCACGCCCTTGTTAAAATAATTAGTGTTTCATTCAATAAGTAACTACTTATTAACATCTGTTTCGGATTACAAAACCCATTACTAGTAATGCCAATTTTTGCTGGGCACATACAATACTATATACGAATGTAAATTTTTAAGATTGAGGTGCATTCTGTTTTAATGTGATAAATATTTAATCAAGGCAAGTCGCCACAAATTTTACCATTTTTCCAATATTTGACAACGCCTCCTAAGCCCAGTTTTTGAAAATTTAAAAAACCAAAAACGCAATTTTCTTAGTTCCATATAGGGTTATCCAAACAACCTATTCAGAAATTTACGGGACACATGTTTTTCTGTAGCGGGACATTTGGTATGGATCGTCATGCTGGAAATCGCAATTTTTTTTTTATATGTCATCATCACTTTCCGTAATGGTTTAAGGGGGAATCCTTAATAATTAACTGACCAAAAATTTGGCCAAAAAAGTTTTCATTTGCAAAAGTTATCTTAACAAAAATTATTATTTCGTACAATATTTACCCAATAAACACAAGAACGATATGATAGCGTAAACGTTATTACCTATATGATACTTGAAGCGAATAATGAAAAAATAAATTCCAAACAAAAATTGGAATATTTAGATTTGAAATAAACTTCAAACATTTGTTTGCTTTTTTAATTTTTTTTAATTATTTCACAAATTATTTTATTTATTAAAAAAAATATTGTGAATAAAAAATGTAATTGTTCTAAAAGCAAAAACGTGCTTTTATGGTATTTTTGTTTTTTTGTCAATTATCTTCGATATAATTCAACTATTAAAGGACTCCAAACTGTAAGTTTGGAATTATTCTATTCACATATAGAATAAAATTGACTATTAACTGAATAAATTTGACATTAAAAGTTTTTCTGATGATTATAATAACTGGATTATATGAAACTAGTAAAAAACGAACCAGGATGTCTTAAAATTTTTAGAAAAATAAATTTTTCTTTCACACCTTTCTCAATTCAAACCATATATAACATGATTAAAAAATTATAATACATAATTATAATTAGAGTCTGAGCTCAACTGTCTTTACAGAAAAACAAAAATTTGAAAATAACGACTTTAAGTCGGCCTAAGTGGCAATATAGTATCTTTGGAAAATGGCAACACCTAACATTTGTGTCTACAAAATATAGACCATGTTCTGGCAAGGTTGCAAAATAAGTACTTAGATCAGAGTTGATGAAGGAGAGGAGGACGAATGATGATTACTAAAAAATTGAATTTATTCACCATAATGCAATTTCACCTTCTTCTGTACGAAAAAACAATAGCAACAACCACACAAGAATTGAAAAACCATGATTTAGTTGATACTTGCTTAAGAGCCAACTTAGCGTATCGGTCTAGAGTGATCGTACCTAAGAGGCAGTTAATCGCAAAAACATTACAGATCATGGGTTCAATCCCTGGCGGCTGCGATCTGTTAATAATTTTCACATATAGAATAAAAAAAAAAAAAAAAATCAGTCACAAATAACCATCATCGCAAACAGAAGTGCATGTGACAAATTTAAAATTATTAAAATTAACAACAAAAAAAACATTATTAATTTCTAAAAACAATTCAAAAACAACGGAATTATAAAATTCTGTTTAGAATTGTTAATCCCCCAAAAACAATATAAGTGCATTTTATGCACAAACAAAAAAAAAACTAAAAAAAAAAAGAAAAGACTTTAACGTACATTTTACAACAATAGTATCCACTACTGTTGTTGTGAAACACCAGTATGGATACTGGTGAAGTAAACTAGAGTGAAGAAAGTAGTGCTGATGACAATGATATAATTTGGCAAAGTGTACCAACAAAACGTAAACTAAGTGAATCCCCAAAACTATACCAACAAAAACGCATTAACTTTTCAAACGAACCTAGTACATCATCTAACAACAAATTTGCAGCCCTTGATGTCGAAGACAAAGAATGTGAAGATGAAGAAACAACACAAAAGCCGCCACCAATTTACATACCAAATGTAGAAAATATATGTGCTATGGTTAAAAAAATAAGTTCTGTAATATCTAATAATGAATTTAATTATAAGTCTTTAAGGCAAGGTGAGGTCCGTTTAATGATAAAAAGTGTAGATTCTTATAGAACAGTAATTAAAAGTTTAGAAAGTTGGAATATAAGCTTCCATACGTATCAGTTAAAAAAAGAAAAAGCATTTAGAGTTGTTATAAAAGGCCTTCACCATTCAACACCAGTTGTGGACATTAAAGCTGAATTAATACTATTAGGGCATAAAGTAAGATCAGTGACCAATGCTAAAAGTCGTTTTACAAAAGAGCCCCTTTCAATGTTCTTTGTGGATTTAGATCCAAATACTAACAATAAAAGCGTTTACGACATAATATCAATAAATAACGGTCTAGTTAAAATTGAACCACCAAAAAGAAACAATGATTTAGTACAATGTCATCGCTGTCAGTTATTTGGACACACAAAATCATACTGCAAAAGACCCTTCAGATGTGTTAAGTGTGGAATGGATCACTCCACTTCTGAATGTAAAAAACCAATTGATACTCCACCTCGTTGTATGCATTGCTTAAGCAATCACACTGCTAGTTATAAAGGTTGCAAAGTATACCAAGATCTCGTTTCAAAAAGACCTAATAGGCAAAGAGTTAATTCAAATAGTCAAAGAAATACAAGTTTCGCTATGAATTCTGAGGAATATCCCCAATTAAGTGGCACACAAAACAATAATCATAGTCAAAACCGATATAATGTATCATATTCTGAAACATTAAAATCACCCGATTCCAATTATAACTCCCGTTTAGCAAGACTGGAAAATTTAATGGAAAATCTAATGAACATGATGACAATGTTAATGACTAAGCTATGCAAGTAAATTTAAGAATAGCAATATGGAATGCCAATGGTCTTTCTAACCACAAAAACGAAGTAGAAATCTTTCTTAAAAATAATCATATTGATATCTTTTTAATCTCCGAATCTCATTTTGCAAGTAAAACCTTTTTTAAAATACAGGACTACGATACTGTTGCCGCTAATCACCCAGATGATAAAGCACACGCTGGGGCATGTATATTAATAAAATCAAAAATAAAATATGATGTTCTAGCTCCCATTGAGAAAAATTTTTTACAAGCTGCTGGAATTAAAGTTACGTGCGAAAATAGTAATGTTAACATTTTTTCAATATATTTTCCACCAAGACACAATGTAAAATGTGGTCAATATGAAGATTTTTTTAAGGAACTTGGAACAAAATTCATTGTTGGAGGAGATTTTAACGCTAAGCATCCCTGGTGGGGATCACGTTTAGCAAACCCTAAAGGAAAAGAGCTTTTCAAATGTATGAATCAAAACCACTATTTACCTTTATCAACTGGTAAACCCACATACTGGCCAAGTGATCCTACCAAAATACCTGATCTACTGGATTTTGTTGTTTTTAATGGAATACCAAGAACTTATTTAGATATTTTAGAGTCAGACGATTTAAGTTCGGATCATAGCGCCTTAATTGTAACATATAGCACAGTTTTACAAACTATTGCAAAACAGTACAGTATTATTAATAATAAAACTGACACTAAATATTTTGGGTATTGGATAGAAAAGAATCTTAATTTAAAAATTTCAATTAAAACCGAATACGAATTGGAAGATGCCGTTGAAAATTTTTCGAATCTTATACATGAGGCAGCTTTTGTATCTACGCCACAGCAAGTTGAAACAGTAGGTAGTAACGTGAAAATCTCGGGTGAAATAAGAGAGCTTATTAAAAACAAACGTATTTTAAGAAGAATATACCAAAGCAGCAGAAGTCAACTCGATAAGACTAACTGGAATAGAGCATCAAATTATCTAAAGAAACGTTTAAAAGAATACAAAAATGAATCTGTAAAAGATTTTTTAAGAAGCTTAGATGTGACTAGAAATAATGATCACAGCCTTTGGAATGCTACTAAGTACCTTAAAAGGCCGGTCAAAAGAAACATACCAATTAAAAATGCTTCTGGTGAATGGTGCAGGACTAATCTTAGCAAAGCTAATGAATTTAAAGACCACTTGGAGAAAACATTTATACCATTTAACCTAAGTAATACGTTAGAATTAGAAAACATACTAAGTTTTCTTGATGTTCCTTGTCAAATGGATCGTCCAATTAGACATACATCACCTTCAGAAGTTTTAAGCATTGTAAACAAACTTAATAACATGAAATCTCCAGGATATGACTGCATTGATTCAAAAATTGTAAAAATTTTGCCCAAAAAAGGAATTATTTTCCTATCAACAATTTTTAATTCGATTGTCCGACTAAATCATTTTCCGACGCAATGGAAATATGCAAAAATCATAATGATTCCAAAGCCAAATAAACCAGAAAACCAAGTTACGTCATATAGACCAATTAGCTTATTACCAGTTTTTTCTAAAATTTTTGAAAGGCTCTTATTAAAAAGATTACTTCCCATACTAGAAAATAAAAACATAATTCCTGACCATCAATTCGGTTTTAGGCACAAACATGGTACTCCTGAACAATGCCACCGAATTGTTGAAGAGATCACTACAACCCTGGAAAGTAAATTATATTGCTCAGCTGTATTTTTGGATGTCCAACAGGCTTTTGATAGAGTGTGGCATAGTGGCCTACTTTATAAGCTAAAACAACTTCTTCCTGCACCATTTTACTTTTTATTAAAATCATATCTACATGAGAGATCTTTCTATGTAAACGTTAATGATGAAAATTCTGCTATTGGAGCTATAAAGGCTGGTGTCCCTCAGGGAAGTGTTCTCGGGCCAGTACTCTACACAATTTTTACTTCTGATATGCCAACTGTGGATGGTTTGATCACCGCAACGTATGCAGATGACACTGCTATTCTTTCTTCTAGAAAGTCTCCAGATGATGCGTCAGCAATGGTACAAAGACAGCTTGAGATGATGGAATATTGGTTACAAAAATGGAACATAAAAGTTAATACAGAGAAGTCGGTTCATGTAACTTTTACTTTGAGGAAAGGAGAATGTCCAACACTATATTTAAATGGATCTGCAATTCCGAAATCAAATAATGTCAAATATTTGGGGCTCCATTTAGATAGAAGGCTTACATGGAAAAATCATGTAAAAGCGAAACGTGAACATTTAAACATTAAAACAAAGAAAATGTATTGGCTTTTAGGACCAAAATCAGAGTTGAGTTTAGAGAATAAGGTCATATTATATAAAACAATTCTTAAGCCTGTTTGGACTTATGGTGTTCAACTTTGGGGAACTACCAGTAATTCAAACATAGAAATTTTACAGAGATATCAGTCAAAAACTTTAAGATTATTAGCAAACGCTCCCTGGTACTTAAACAATAACTGTATACACAATGATCTTGGAATACCCACAGTAAGAGAAGAAATAAATTGTTACAGTGAAAGATATTTAAACAGACTTAGCAATCATTCAAATATATTAGCAATTAACCTTTTAGATGATAGTAATGAGATACGAAGACTGAAACGATATCATATACTTGACCTGCCTTTTAGAAAATAGTTATATAAATATGTGTACACTATTTTAATACTAATACAAAATTGTATTACATTTTTAATTGAGCTCGCTGGAACTCGATTTAATAAGTTATTTTTTTATAAATTATTATAAGTTTTGCTAAATGTTTCTTGTAAAATAGATCGCAAATAAAATGAATTAAAAAAAAAAAAAAAAAAAAAAATATAGAATAAAATTGACTATTAACTGAATAAATTTGACACTAAAAGTTTTTCTGATGATTATAATAACTGGATTATATGAAACTAGTAAAAAACGAACCAGGATTATTAGTATTAGTGGCGAATGATTAATATTGTAATTGCCTTTAAATAACAATCATACGCAACGGTGTCCAGTGATTTATATTAATAATTGCCTTTAAATAACAATCATACGCAACGGTGTACATGGTTTATTTTAATAATTTGGCTATTCAGTAAATATGTACTGGACCGATTGCAGCAAAATTCATACCAGTCATAGCTGAAGTAATTTTGAGCTTAAGTTTGGAAACTGGACCCTACATGTCCAATAAGGGCACCACCAGGGGTCTTTAAAGTTGGACACGTTAAGTACACAAAAACTTTAAATGCTTTAAAATCACCAACTTTAAATGCGTGTAAAATAAAATCTAGCTCTGACCTAAAAAAAAGGCCTTGAGGGTTTTGTTATGGAAAACGTCAGCTTTCATTTGCTTTTGGTTTCATCCCATTCCGATTCCGAAAGTTCGATTTTGTATCACTGTGTAATTATAATTAGAGCCTGAGCTCAACTGTCTTTACAGAAAAACAAAAATTTGTAAGTAGTCATGTTTTATCAATATTTTCAATAAAATTTCGTGGTCAAATTACATTATTGAAAATATAATTGCTTATAATATCGATAATTATATAACCAACCATATCACCAATAGTATCGCCAATGATATCTCCAACGATATCGCGAATTATATCATAATCGCCTGGAATAACGATATATTTTCGATACTAGACTGGACAAAGGCGATTCTACTATCGTTCTACCGATTGCGAAAACGATATCACTTTATCATTGGAAAACGATATCATAAGGAAAGGTACACTTTAGAACAAAAATACTATCATTTTCGTATCACTTATAATAATCACTTATGATAATGAATATCACCTAGGTGATATTGCTTCGATATCATAACGGTATCGTTTGGTTTATTGGGTATAGCTTTTGTTAAGATAAGTTTTGCAAATGAAAATTTTTTGGAGAAATTTTGGGTTAGTTAATTGTTTAAGATTCCCATATTATGTACTTAAAGATGGACCCTTAAATCATCTCGTAAAATGATGCTGCCATTTACAAAAAAACAGTTTATCGCGATTTTCATCATGATGGTCCATATCACATAGATGTTTTTTGTCCATTATTCGTATTGTTAGGGATGCCTTTATGATTCACTAAAAGCAAGTTTTTTATCAAAGAACAATTTGGCGGTTAATTTCGCGAAAACCTTAAAAAAATTAAGAAATTTGCAAATTTAAGGGCTTTAGATGAAAAGCTTTAAACCAAATTTGCATAAGAAATATTGCTACAAGTCATATCTTTGTTTTCCATGCCAACTTAAAAATGTCTTGAAGTCAGCTAATCTTTAATGACATTTTCCAAAAAAACTGTACCATACATCGAAAAACGGAGTACGCCATTGGAATCAGCATGTCTCAAATCTATAGAAATATTGATCACACCACTTGTTTTCTGAAACAGTGGTCAGTTTTGTCACGTTGTGCTATTATCTTCCAAAATATTAAATTTCCACTTAAAATGTTTACAATCATTATCTGCCTTTATAGCTAAATTTGTTGGCATTCCATTTAAAAACAGAGAATACAATTATCAAAGTTCTGGCAATATCTAATTTAATTGTTATGGTAGAATTATTTTACACATTAGTTAAATTTTGTTTGCTGCATCATCATCAGCAAACAACAACTAATCTATAGTTCATCAATTCGGCTGCTGCATGGATAAAATAATTTGTTTATTACTTTCCGTTTGATTTATCTTAAGCTCTTTGTGCTGCAGCCATGTATTTGCCATGTACTATGTATTTGCTAAGCCATTCATAAAAGAAGCTTCAGTAATACATCAAACAAAATTTAATTAAATTGACATACAATGTATATGGATGCGTTTATCGAACATACACACACACATACTCATATTAATTTGATATGTAAAGTATGTATGTTTAGTTTAAATTGAAATCATGTTCATACAATACAGAATGATTAAATGCTAGTTTATCACCAATAAATTGGGTTCTTAAAAACTCTAGCATAATGCAAGTGGCGCACAAATATGAAGCTTTAAAACCAAAATAGCAACAAAAACAATGTAGGCATAGACAGGCATTAGGGTAGTTGTTAATTTAGATAGTTTCTGAATCGGCAAATATGAAAAAAGCGATACGAATCTTCTTATCGATACCACTGCGAAACAACCAAAAAACAACGGTTACTACCATATTTTCCGTTTTTCGATGTATGGTATAGTTTTTTTTAGGCAAAATGGCACTTTCAATAGTGGACAAAAAACTTCTATGTGATATGAACCATCAAGCTGAAATTCGCAAACAACGTGATTTTTTTATATAGCAGCATATTAAACAATTAACTGAAAACAAAATTGAATTAAAAAAAGTTTTCATAAGCAAAAGCTATTTAACAAAAGCTTTTATTCCAGGGTTTGCAATGCGGTTTTAATCGTAACCGTAACCACGGATAACCGCACTATTTAACCATAACCGTAACCGCATAAAACATTCTGCGGTTACGGTAAATTTTATTAACATAAGATTTGTAGGACAAAAGAGGTTTTTTTTTGAAAAAACAATAAAAAAAGGAATAAAGAATAACCCGAGTAAAAAAGTTCCTATATAGTTGTATATAATTTTATAAACATCATATATGATTAAATAGAATTATATAGAATTTGATGCGAAAAATGAGTCGATAAAACTATATAAAATTTGATCAATGTTTCATATATTTTGATAAATTTTTTATATAATTTTATGCGAAATTTGGACCCCTATTTTTATATAATAATAGCAAAATTATTTAATTAGATATAATTATATAAAAATATATAAAATTGTATAAAACTGTATAAAACTATATAAAGTTACATAAAATTACAAATGTTTGTAATAGGTGTCTGGATGCGTCTTGCCCTTCTGCAAAGCCTAGAGGGAAAAAAAAGCCACCTTGGTGGTCAAATGAGTTGCAGACGAGCAGAGATTCCTGCAGAAAGCTCTTTAATAAGGCTAAATTTTCAAGAGCGGACGAGGACTGGTCTGCATACAGGCTGCAACTTAAGAATTATAAAAAGATGGTCAGAAATGCCAAATGTGATTCTTGGAAAAACTTCTGTGGAAACATAGAAGACGTTTCTGAGGCATCCAGGCTGCGCAAGGTTCTGGCTTCTTCTCCTTGCACCCTAGGATACCTGAAAGATCCTAATGGGGTGTGGTCTTCCTCCAGTGGAGAGTCGCTGGATCTCCTTTTAAACACGCATTTTCCGGGCAATTCCATGACGCCGTTTCAAGCTTTGGAACGTTCTGACGCCCAAGCATCTGAAATTGCTTCGGAAATAATAAATATGCCAACATTAATCTGGGCGATAAAAAGCTTCAGGCCCTATAAATCTCCGGGACCTGATGGTATAATCCCGGCTGAGTTGCAGCAAGTGTTGGACTATATAGCCCCGTTGCTGTATAATCTATACACAGTAGGGGTGGGATAGTGCACGAGTTTTCGATTTCGACACGCTAGAACCGCTTATTTTGTGAGGTTCGTAAAAAAAATGCATGGGCCAAAAAATGGGGCAGATCGGATGGGATCTAGGGGTCGCTCATCGGGGTCAAAGTTGGGCGTAGAGGGGAAAAAATCCACAAAAAGGCCCAAAACTCCCCTGGTTTTGCTCCTAGAGGGGTCAAATGTGAGACCGGCCCCCATTATTTTTTCCCCCTGAACACTTTTGCCAAACATACCTAAGCCCTATCTCCAATCCCTAAGGGGGGTCCCATACAAAGGTTCAATTTTAAAAAAATCTTGCTCCTACCGCTCTAGCTGTCCTAGAAGTCACCCTAGAGGAATCAAATGTATGACCGACCCCAAATATTTTTTCAACCCCAACATTTTCTTAGAACATACCTACCCCCTATCTTCAATCCTTAGGGTGGTCCCCATGCATTTTTTTTATTTTTTCTTAAATTGTCATATTAAATCAGCTCCTACCGGTCCAATGGTGCCTCCTAGAGGGGTCATTATCAAGACCAACCCCCATTAATTTTTAGCCCCCAACAATTCTTCTGAACATACCAATTCCATATCTCCAATTCCTAAGGGGTCTCCCACACAAAACGACATTTTTGTAAATCTTGCTCCCACCGCTCTAACTATCGCAGGGGTGACCCTAGAGAAGTTAAATGTGTGACCGACCCCCAATATTTTTTCAGCCCCAACATTTTCCCCAAACAAACCTACCCTCTATTTTTAAGCCTTAAGGGTGTCCCCACACAATTTTTTTTTTTAAATTTTTTTTATAAAATTTGCGCCTACCGCGCCCACTGTGCCCTTTAGGGACGGGAAATGCAGACTGACCCCCATTAATTTTTGCCCCCTACATTTTTTCTGAACATACCTACGCCGTATTTACACTTTGTAGGGGTGCTCCCCTGGGGAAAACTATGTGTTTGAAACCAAATTCGGCAAAACGTCTGGACCAGGAGTGCTAATGTTTGCGCGTTTTAAAGAGCAGTGGGAAAATATAAAAGACAAACCGTACAGTCTTGGTGGAAGGAAGTGGCAGGAAACATACCAGCTCAAGTCCAAACTGATATCAAGTTGTTTTGTTGGGCTCAAATAAAAGAAAAACAACCCAGATACGACAACAAGGAGTTTCTTGAAATTGTTTTATTATACCTTGGCGAAAATATTCCTAATAAGCATTTTAGCCCACCAGGACCCATCAGTCATGCTCGATGGATGGCAAAAGGCATATATTGCCTAAAAATGTTTTTGTTCCGAAAACATATCGGTTTGGCCAAAAAAAATTAAATGCACTTCTTGATGTGACCGTTTTCATCATAACAACCCAGTCAGAAAAATACAATCGCAAAAGCGCTGTGAAAGCGCTGTGGACGGTTCTACAAGCGTTCCATATACCATCTTCAAAGCGCTTTCAGATGATCCGAATGATAACATCGATCTACGCTAGGTTTAAAGCGTTTTAAAAGCGTTTTAAAAAAGTGCTTTCAGAACGTTTTGTTTAAAGTCATGAAAGCGCTTTAAAAACCAAAAGTAAAGCACTTATAAAGAGCTTAAATACAAAAATTAAAGATATTTTCCAGCGATTGAAATAAGAAAAAACAGTACTTTAAAGGACTTCATATAAAGCTGATATTTTTTTTTATTCGATAATTGTAGATATTTTTTTTATAAAAGTATTTTAGAAAATAAAAAAACAAAAATGTATTGATGAAATACTAATAATATTTAGATCTGAAGGCTATACATCACTTCCGAAGTGTTGCAAAACCTTACTTGGAACATCAGGCGTTAGAAGTGACAGTAAAATAATGAGGAGTATGGATGACACATTAGGAGTTTTTAAATTTTTCGGAATAAAGGAAACTCTAAATAAAATAATTCATCCCAATAATTTCACTGAACCAAAAATTATTATTCATGTGGATGGCATGGATATATTTAACAAATCAAAAAAAGGTTTTTGGTCAGTAATGGGCAAAGTATTTTCACCATTTTACATGTCGAAACCATTTCTAATTGCGCTATTTTTTGGAAACTCGAAACCTTTTTCAGCAAATGAGGACATTTTTTTCTAGTAAAAATGATGAAGAAAATAATAATGTTAAATAAAAAAAAATCAAAAGGGATAAAAGTTTCGCAAAATGCACTTCAAAACTGCATTTGCATTTAAAATGCACTTTTGAACCACCAACTTTTTCCATCTTTTTAAATGTAAAAATAGACTAACGTACTATAATTTTGCGCTTTATTTCATAAAGATACAATGAGTACTTAAAAATATATAGCTGTTCAAAGTTACACAGATTTTGCATTTTTTTTGAAAATCGCGAATAAAATCGCGAAATTTTTAAATTCTTTGGATGCAAATTGTGTGTGCAAAATATTGGAAAACTTCAAAGACCCCTGGTCAGATTTTGTTCGGTCTCCCATGGAATTAATGATATTTAAAAGGCAACATCTTTAATGAAATAAACGATTATTTTGTCTATCTAATTCCATCAAAAGAAATAGGACTTTATAACGTTAAAAATTTACGTGAAGATGTTATTGAAGTCAGTGTGCATATTGTAGAAGTTAAATGCATTATTTGTAAATTTTATAACGAAACAATTGCTATAACTCTTTTGCATAAATGATAATAATAAAACTTAAAATAGATTTACAAATTAAAAAATGTTTTATGTTTTCAAAATTTTGCGTTTTCAATGTGGCGGTAGGGAAAAATTATTTAATTTGATTTAACAAAATGTTTTTATAACAATTTGTTTAAAATTGAGTATAATCTAAAAAATACTATACTTGTATGTACTACGAAAAAAATTTAAAAACGTTTGCAAAAACTGCTTTAAAACCATTTAATTTTGAAACGAACATGTATTTTGTTAATAAAGTGCTTTCAAAACGGTTTTCGAAAACGCTCTCAAGGCGTTCGAATAAAGCGTTTTGAGAATGCTTTTTTTTTGTTACAGTGCTTTCAGAACGCTTTTCGAAAACGCTCGTAAAGCGTTCGAAAATAACGTTTTGAGAACGTTCTTTTTTTTGTTACAGTGCTTTCAGAACGCTTTTTTTTTATAACCGTCGTCAATTTCTGCTTGGGAATTTACGTAAAAGCTTGGTTTAGCGCTACCAAAGCAATAGAAGCTCCAAATAATGATTTGAATTTTTTGAAAGCGATTGCCAATTATGCTTCAATTGATAAGATTCTGTCGCAACGATTGGTCAAGAGATTCTGTGGACATCTCTGGTATCTCAGTGGCGAAGATGTTGCTCTCGCACTATTTGATCCGAATATCTCTTGTGAAATAAAACGAAAAATGTCGAATGCAATTCGTATATTTGAAGAAGAGAAAGAGGAATTGGAGGAAGAGTTATCTGACGATGAGATGGACGAATCGTCTAACGAAGACAGCGAGGAAGAAGATGACGATGATATCGGGGAAGAAGATGCCTCAGAGGATAGCGGCGACAGTGGCAACAAGGATTGTAATCCTCCAGTACATGTTGTTGGATTCGAAGGTGTGAAAAGAATTAACATGGCATCGAAACAAGTGAATCAAGAAGTCATGAAAACTGATTTAAGCCACTACGTCACACCTGAGACTCCAAAATTTTTTGCACGCTTCGGAATCACAACCAGCGAGCGCTGCAAGTATTACGTAAATTACATGTTGTAAACGACGCTGCCGAAAGAGGCGTAAAATTAATAGAAAACTATAACAACGTGTTGTGCCGTAACGAGGAGGAAAAAATAGTTTTGCTTCAGGTAGTGGCCGAAAATCGGAAACAATATCCATCACACGATAAAAATAAATTAATTTGATTTATAGTTATATTATTTATAATTTTTTATTATTTTCAAGTTAAAAAAAATATTTTTTTACGCTAAACAAAAGTTACTATTAAATTACAAATTAAACACCTCGGATTTCTCGATAAAATAAATGAAAAAATTGTGGGGTAACACCTTGAAGATAGAGGGTAGGTATGTTTGAAGAAAATGTTTTGGCTAAAAAAATATATGGGCAGGTCATACATTTGACTTCTCTACATACATTACTAATTTAGTTTTCCCCAGGGGAGCACCCCTACAAAGTGTAAATATGGCGTAGGTATGTTGAGAAAAAATGTAGGGGGCAAAAATTAATGGGGGTCAGTCTGCATTTCCCGTCCCTAAAAGGCACAGTGGGAGCGGTAGGCGCAAATTTTATATAAAAAAATTAAAAAAAAAAAAATTGTGTGGGGACACCCTTAAGGCTTAAAAATAGAGGGTATGTTTGTTTGGGGAAAATGTTGGGGCTGAAAAAATATTGGGGGTCGGTCACACATTTAACTTCTCTAGGGTCACCCCTGCGATAGTTAGAGCGGTGGGAGCAAGATTTACAAAAATGTCGTTTTGTGTGGGAGACCCCTTAGGAATTGGTGATATGGAATTGGTATGTTCAGAAGAATTGTTGGGGGCTAAAAATTAATGGGGGTTGGTCTTGATAATGACCCCTCTAGGAGGCACCATTGGACCGGTAGGAGCTGATTTAATATGACAATTTAAGAAAAAATAAAAAAAATGCATGGGGACCACCCTAAGGATTGAAGATAGGGGGTAGGTACGTTCTAAGAAAATGTTGGGGTTGAAAAAATATTGGGGGTCGGTCATACATTTGATTCCTCTAGGGTGACTTCTAGGACAGCTAGAGCGGTAGGAGCAAGATTTTTTTAAAATTGAACCTTTGTATGGGACCCCCCTTAGGGATTGGAGATAGGGCTTAGGTATGTTTGGCAAAAGTGTTCAGGGGGAAAAAATAATGGGGGCCGGTCTCACATTTGACCCCTCTAGGAGCAAAACCAGGGGAGTTTTGGGGCTTTTTGTGGATTTTTTCCCCTCTACACCCAACTTTGACCCCGATGAGCGACCCCTAGATCCTATCCGACCTCCCCCATTTTTTGGCTCATACACTTTTTTTACCAACCTCACAAAATGAGCGGTTCTAGCGCTTCCAAATATTGCTGCTTAAAATCTCACACAACACTATCCCACCCTTAATACACAGCATGCATCAACTGGTCGTATATTCCTTTAAAATGGAGGGATACCAGAGTCGTATTTATCCCGAAGGCTGGGAAAAGTTCCCACACAGCTCCGAAGGATTTCAGACCAATTAGTCTGTCTTCTTTTTTGTTAAAGACAATGGAACGAATGATAGACTCATATTTGCGTAGAGTGATTGACCCGAGGTTGCTTTCGACAAAGCAACATGCATACAGCAAGGGACGATCAACGGAAACAGCTCTTCATGAGCTCGTTGGTACCATCGAGAGATCGCTTTCGGTAAAGGAGTACACTATGGTGGCCTTTCTTGATATTGAGGGGGCTTTTAATAATGTCATTCCAGAATCGATAATATTGGCATTGTCTGGTCTGGGAGTAAAGCGTGAAATCGTTTTAATGGTGGAAAACCTACTTGCCAATAGACGTATAACGTCTGAATTGGGAGCGTCCGTCATATCTCGATTTGTCAATAGGGGCACACCACAAGGAGGTGTTCTTTCGCCGCTTCTTTGGAACCTGGCACTGAATTCAATGCTACTATCTCTAGAAGCACGTGGTTGTCATGTTATCGCATATGCTGACGATGTCGCGATAGCGGTAAAGGGGAAGCATCTGCCAACATTGCGGGACATTCTTCAGGGTTCTCTGAAAGATCTGTCTAAATGGGCAAGAGACTGTGGCCTAGGAGTTAATCCTAGTAAAACAGAGCTTGTTTTGTTTACAAGGAAAAATAAGATTCCTGCTTTTGATCCTATTTCTCTGGACGGTACTGAAATCACCTTCTCAGATGGAGCCAAGTATCTTGGAGTATTTCTAGATAGGAAGCTGAATTTCAGGCGTAATATTGAGGAACGGGTGAGAAAAGCAACGATTGCTTTGTATTCCTGTAAAAGGGCCATTGGAAAACGATGGGGTTTTAGCCCTCAAGTCGTTCATTGGATCTATACAGCAGTGGTGCGTCCAATTTTGCTGTATGGAATCATTGTCTGGTGGCCTGCTTTGGAAACAAAAGCGAACTTTGTCTTTATCACGAAGGTACAGAGAATGGCGTCAATGTGCATCACTGGTGCTCTTCGTACTACACCTACGGCTGCATTAGAAATCCTCCTTCACCTGATACCCTTGGACATATTGGGTAGGCAGTATGCGGCTGCGTCGGCAATTCGACTTAATAGCACGCTGCAATGGAGGAGCAGTGATTGTGGCCATAGCGCAATCTTGAAAAAGATAACAATACCACAAAATGTGGACTGTGCTCCCTCTTTGAGCCTCTTTGAGCGCCACTTTACCACTATGATACCATCCAGGGAGTCTTGGATGGGGGATACTCCGGGTAGTGGAGCTACCATAAATTTTTACACAGATGGATCGAGGCTGCACGAACAAGTGGGCTTTGGAGTCTATTCGGAAGAGCTTGGGTTGAGCCTGGCTCGTAGATTGCCAGATCATTGCAGTGTTTACCAGGCAGAGATGCTGGCAATAAAAGAAGTGGCTGACTGGTTGAGCTGCAATGTCTTGTCTACAACCGCAGTCAACATCTATACTGACAGTCAAGCCGCGGTCAAGTCCCTGGATTCAATGTTTCTGAAAACAAGATCTGCCCTTAACTGCCGCACGTCTTTAAATGAGATGGCCAAGCAGTTTAACATACGACTCATATGGGTCCCAGGGCACAGAGACATTCCAGGGAATTGCAAAGCCGATGAGCTTGCAAGACTAGGAACTACCTTACAGGTTCCAACAGAATTGGAATGTGTTGGTACGCCTCTAGAAACTTGCAAGCAAATCCTACGGCTTTGTTCTGCGACGGAGACTAATCAAAGATGGGCAAATGGATGGACGTGTGAGACAACACGACTGATTTGGCCTTCTCTTAATCAGGGGCGCACAAGTGAGCTGATATCGCTTCCAAGAGGAGAGATTTCAACGGTGGTTTCTATAATTACCGGACACTGTCTTATAGGGAAGCACGCAGAGCGGTTAAATGTGCCGTCGAATGACTTTTGCCGAAGTTGCATGGATGAAGAGGAGTTGGAAACTATCGAACACTTTATTTGCCATTGCCCGGCACTTTCTGGTCAGCGACTTGCTTCACTGGGATCTAGGGAGCTGTACGATCTTTCAGATTTGTCGGATGTCAAAATTCAACATCTAAGGAGTTTCATAAGAAGCTCAAACTGGTTTAACGACAGGGACTAGTAGGGAAACCTATTACGATCCCGTGGTATCACAATGGACCTCAGAGTCTACGTGTGTTGACGTAAAACGTCAGCAGCCACTTACAACCTAACCTAACCTAACCTACATAAAATTATATCAAGTTTTATAAAAATCATAAAATTTTGTTTTAATTATTTATAATTATATATAATTTTATGTAACTTTATGTAACTTTATATAGTTTTATACAGTTTTATACAATTTTATATATTTTTTATATAATTATATCTAATTATATAATTTTGCTATTATTATATAAAAATAGGGGTCCAAATTTCGCATAAAATTATATAAAAAATTTATCAAAATATATGAAACATTGATCAAATTTTATATAGTTTTATCGACTCATTTTTCGCATCAAATTCTATATAATTCTATTTAATCATATATGATGTTTATAAAATTATATACAACTATATAGGAACTTTTTTACTCGGGAATAAAAAAATTGTAATTTATAGATACAAAAAATGCCTCAGAATATGAAACTTTCTATTGCAAAAATATTTCAGAATTTGAAATTTTTTTTAGAATAAATGTCTCAGATTATTATGAAAATATGCCTCTACTCCTTCTTTAGAAAATATGTCTCGGGTCTGAAAAATTTTCTATTTAAAAAATGTCTCAGAGCTCTGTCGAATAAATTTTCTCACATTCTGAGACACTTTCTAATACAAATATGCCCCAGAGTCTGAATTGTTTTCTTTAGAAAATTTGCCTCATAGTCTGAATAATTTTCTATTGAAAAAATGTTTCAGAATCTGAAACTTTTCTATAGAACAAATTGCTTAAAATCTGAAAGTTTTTATAAAAAATATATCCCTGAATCTAAGACTTTTTCTTAAAAAAGTGTATTTCAAAATCTTAGACTTTTAATACAGAACAAATTTCTGTTTTTTACATAAAAAAATCTACGAATCTGAAACTGTTTCTATAGAAAAAATTTCTGAAGAAAAATACGCATATTTAAGACTCTTTAAAAACAATCCCTAGAATCCAATATTATTTTTTAACAAGCAATGGATATAAATCTGAACATTTTTGAAATGTAAAATTTCTCAGAATCTGAAAATTTTTCAATCGAAAAATGCAAAAAATTACTCAGAAGCTGATATTTTTTCAATTAAACAAAAAAAATAATTAATTTCATTTTGAATTAATATTTTTGTTATTGAAAAGGACGAACAAGTTTTTAACATGATAATGTTTTTAGGCTGGTGTCTAATTTTAAAAAAGTTGCAGGACGCCACCTCAGTTTGACTATATACATAAGCTAACAATTAACGAAAAAGAAAACAAGAATTACTATTTTAATTTTCTTAAAACCAAAAATTTTAACAACTTGGGTTTGTAACTTGGATAATAATTCACCTCGTGGTGAATAAAACCGTTTTTCACCAGCTGGTGAATAAAAAGTAACATAATTATTTATCAACAAAAAATTTTTTTTTTCATCAAATTTTTTTTCCATCAATTTTTTTTTTTATCATCAATTTTTTTTTTATCATCAAATTTTTTTTTCATCAATTTTTTTTTCCGTCAATTTTTTTTTTTATTATTTTTTTTTTTCATATTTTTTTTTTTTTCATCAAAATTTTTTTTTTTCATCAAACTTTTTTTTCATATTTTTTTTTTTTTATCAATTTTTTTTTTTTCATCAATTTTTTTTATCAAATTTTTTTTTCATCAAATTTTTTTTTGTCGTCAGATTTTTTGTTTTCATAATTTTTTTTCATCAATTTTTTTTTCCATCAAAATTTTTTTTGTTTTCATAAAATTTGTGCTTTCATCAATTTTATTGTTTTTTCATTATTTTTTTTTTCATAAAATTTTTTTTTTTATCATATTTTTTTCATAAATTTTTTTCATCACATTTTTTTATCAAATTTTTTATTATCAATTTTTTTCTCCCCAATTTTTTTTTCATAAATTTTTTTTACATCAAAAAATTTTTCTTTTCATCAAAAAAATTCAATAAAAACTTTTTTTCATCAAAATTTTTTTTCACCAAAAATTTTGGTTTCATTAAATTTTTTTAACATAATTTTGTTTTTCGTGAAAATAAAATAATTTTTTTTTTACCAAAACTACTTTTTCACCAAGTCTTAGCTTTTCGCATAAAAATTTTCCAATTGTTTATAAAATGTACATAAAACAAGTGAGAGTGTTATATTCTTTGGTACCGAATCCTTTATACTCTCCAAAATGTAAAAACACTATTTTGCACTTATTTTTGCACTCACTTACGAAATGTACAACTCTTTTGGTTTTTTAATGGGGTCCTCGACTGATATTTCAATTCGTTTTGCATGGAATAGCAAAGAAATATAACATTATTTTTTCTAAAAAAAAACTTTGCTTTGGCAAGTACACCCAAATCTTCCGAAAAACATTATCATGATTTAGTGTTTTGGGCAAGAGTACAAAATTCGCAGGCATTTTTTTTTTATAACTTTCTCCCACAAAACTCAATAGCTATACTCTCCACTGTTTACATTTTACATTATATTAGTAATGTACTTCTATTATACATTTTTATTAATCAAAAAAATATTTAAATAATTTTTTTTTTAAAGAGTGCGGTTAACTGTTAACCGCGGTTAATCGCTTGAATTTTAACAGTAACCGCGGTAAAGGAAAACTGCGGTTAATTGCAAACCCTAATTTCAGTGTACTATTCTACAAAAGTCAACTTTTTTCTGTACAGACTGATAAGGTACATTTTCTAATTGTAAGTATTTTGGCCTTCCAAACACGAATCTGTCAACAGAAAAGCTGTATCAAATCGCCTTCTCGAGATATAGGTATTTTAATTTATTGTGGACCAACCTCAAAACCATTTTTTTTTATTATTGGAAATGTGTATATAAAAATTATACATTTATTTTAACATGATAAAGTTTTTAGGCTGGTGTCAAATTTTAAAAATGATGCAGGACGCCACCTCAGTTTGGCTACATATATAAGCCAACGACTAACAAAAAAGAAAATAAGAATTATTGTTTAAATTTTCTTAAAACCAAAAAGTTTGCAACTTCGATTTTTAACTTTGATAATATAAAAATAATAATAAAACCGTTTATCACCAGCTGGTAAATAAAAAGTAACACAAATATTTTTCACCAAAAAACATATATTTTTTTTTTTATCAATTTTTTTTTCATCAAAAATATTTTTTTTTTTTCCATTTTTTTTTAACATCAATGAAGATTTTTTTTCATTAAAATAATTCACCTGCAGTTCTGCCGTTAAATAAACCCGTTTTTTACCAGCTGGTTATTATTTTACACAAAAAAAAAAAAAAAACATTTTTCATAAATTTTTTTTTTTTCGTAAAATAATGTTTTCAAATGTTCCTTAATTTATTTGAAATTTTGCACACATGAACACTATGAAGCTATTAAAATAAATCAGTTGTTAGTTCCGAGAAAATCCGTGAATTCGCGAATATATTCGCGTTCGCGAATTCGTGGATTTTCGCGAAACTAAAAACGAATTTATTTTAATTGCTCTATAGTGTACCTGTGTGCGAAATTTCAAATAAATTAAAGAACATTTTATTAGATGCTGGGAGACATCTCATGGAATGAGCGATATTTAATTTTTAATTTATTTTTTTTTTTGTCTGAAATTATTAATATTTTATCATATTAATCATATTTAACAATTTAAAATAATTAAAAACTCAAAAAAAATAAATCGTTATAAATCGCGAGTTCGCGACCTCTAGATATTATTTTAAAAATCCCAAAAAAAAAAACGAAATTTTTTTGCACAAAAAGGAACAAAATTCGCAGGTATCCCCTAAGAAAATAACAACTTTGTTTTTTCTGGGCAGTATAAGGCTGGTGTTTAATTAAGAAATTGATGAAGGACGCCACCTCAGTTTGGCTATATAAGTAGGCTGACCATTCGTACTGATTTGAATAGTACATGTACTGATTTTTAGTCACGTGTACTGATCAAAATACCTTGTACTGATTTGTACTGATTTTTTAAAATTTGTACTGATTGTACTGATTTTTGGACATTTCCAAATAAAAAATTATTTTAAAAATTCCATACCAAAACTATTATTTCCAACAAATAATTTAGTAGAGAAGTTTTATAAAAGCTTAGTCTGAAATATTTTCTAATAAAAAATGTCTAGGAATCTTAAAGCTAGTGAGTCCGAAAAAAAATTCGTAACGAAAATTAATTTGTATATGAAAAAGCGCACGTAATCTGATTGTGAGTTGGTTTTTATAGGGAATAGTTCAAGATGACAGATTTTCTATATTTTTAGGAAGAAATTTTAATTCGATGAGTCCAAATAAAAATAAGATGTGGGGATGAGATAAAGTCATTGGTATTTGGGGGTTTTATCCTGAAAAATTGGACACAAAATCTGAGGTTTTTCCTATCGGAAAAAAGTTCCAAGAGCACCTGATTTGGGAGTTTTTCTAAAAGGAAGAGATAGATATCACAGAACTTGAGAAAAAAAGTCCTTAGAATAGGGGCGGTTCTCAAAAGAACTAGGTCTTAGTAATGCCATTCAAAAAAGTTTGCAATGAGCTTAATTTTATGCAAAAATACAACTGTTCATGTCAGTTGTTTTTAACAGTTGTTTTTACGGAAATACAAGTAACAATATACAATAATTATGTTAATTAAACCAATGCTTTTTGAGTGATAAAATATTCGTCATAATTTTTCTTTCCATATGAGTTTTAGGCGTACTGATTTGAGTTCGAGAAAAAATGGTCACCCTATATATATTATATAAGCTAACTACTAACAAAATAGAAAATAAGAGTTATTGTTTAAATTTACTAAAAACAAAAAAGGTTTGCAACTTCGATTTGTAACTTGGATAACTTGGTTTTTTACTAAATTTTTTGTTTCATCATTTTTTTTTTTTTTTTGTTTTTATTAAATTTTTTTTTCATTAATATTTTTCCATCAATTTTTTTTAATGAAAATTGTTTTTTTTTATTTAGTATTTTTCATCAAAATTTTTTTTCAAAAACAAATTTTTTTCTTCATCAAAAAATTTTTTTTTTCTTCATCAAAAAAAAAATTTTTTGTCAAAATTTATATTTCATCAACACTTTTTCTCATAAGAATTTTGTTTTTCATCAAAAAATTTTTTTTTTAATTTTTTCTTTTTTTTTTACCAGAACTACTTTTTCAACAAGTCCAAAATTCTGACATAAAAATGTTCAAAAATCAAGTAAGAGTGTTAAATTTTTCTGTGCCGAATCAATTATAATCTCCAAAATGTAAAAAAAACTTTTGTGCACTTTAGTAATGCACTCATTTACCAAATTAACAGCTCTTTTGGTTTTGACTGCATATTGCTTTCCACAGACAGATGTATAGTGTCATACAAATGGATCAATAATATATAGACTTAATGGGGTCCTCGACCGATATTTCACTTCGCACATTGGGTTCAAATGGTACCAAAGTGGCGATTAATTGATTGAAATTTATAAATGAAGTTTTTGTTATAAAATTTGGTATGGGGTTAAAGTAGATAAAATTCTGCAACACTAGTTAGAAAAATGAGCTGTCAAAGTTAGCAAATTATTGCAGTCTTTGAAAAAACTGAACAAATTGGAATTTTTTACAATTCAAGCGATTATTATTTTCTTTTAAAAGAAAATCTTTTATAATGGAATCTTCAACATCAGGTATTAAACTAAATTGCTAATTTTTTTTGTTTATTAAAATTGTGTCTTAACATTTTTAATAATTTTTTTAAAAAGGGTTCGAAATTTGTATATTTCCCACATTTAATGGGCCACAAATATTAATTTAGTAATAGTTGGATTTAGTTTTGTAGATTTTAAAAAAGTATAGGATATAAGCTTTTATTTAAAAGAAAAAAAAAGTCCAGACAATGCCCAGCCCTTTTTTATTCCCATTTTTGTGTAAAAAGTCTGGGTATCATTTATTAAACAAGACCATTATATGTGTGTTTAAACTCTCTAACTGCAGAATGGGCACCCGCGGGCACATACGGCAACATTGTGGAACGAACCTAAAAAGATAAAGTTTTATTCTTTTGGGTGCGTGAACTTTTCTAACGATCGCGAAAAATTAATAAATCAGTTCTAAATAATTTTTCATGGTCTATACGGATTTGAGATGAGCGTTTTAATGTTTGCAAAAAATGTTAAAGGTTATAACCCTAATGTACAGTAGTGTAATTAAAGTTTTTGTTAAAATAACTTTTGGAAATGAAAACTTTTTTGGACAAATTATTGGTCAATTAATTGTTTAAGGTTCCAAAATTATATACTTTTTTAGGGGTTAATGTCGCGAAAACCTTAACCCTGCTGTTAGGTTAAGCCCATTTGGTCTAGTTTTTGGATTGTTTCCTTTGTAACTTTTGAACGGTGATATATACTGGCTTAGTTTTTTTGCTCATGGGGTCTTTTTATGAAACAATGTTATTTACAAAAAAATCTAGGTTCTGACTTAAACCAGGACTGAGAAAAATAAAAAATTACGTATCTTAGGTTAAGGGACCATTTGGTCCATAGTATATATTCTCCTGCGATTTCGATAGCTGGAGCCCATGAAACATCGATTTCAGAAAATAGGACGCACGCATTCAAAGCGGGTATTCCAGCAAAACTTTTAAATGGTCACGGTTATGTAATGCATTACCATGTAATGCATAGCAAAAAAAAATCAAAAATATGCATTTTTTTCTATCGCTTACCAAAGGCATAACTTTTTTGTATTTTTCACGCATTATGTAAACCACATGCACTACTTTGAATCTTATCCCAAACAAAAATCATTAATCCAGTATAGAATAAGGCAACCTTACAATACCCTATACTGGATTGATGCTTTTTGTTTGGGATGTCACTAAAAGTAATGCATGAGTTTTACATAATGCATGAAAAATAAATAAAGTGAATGCCTATGGTAAGCAGTAGGCGAAAATTAATGCACATTTTTTATTTTTTTGGCTATGAATTACATGGTAATGCATTACATAGCCGTTAACATGTATAAGGTTTTTGCTGGGATATCAAGTATGTTTGCAAATACAAGGTTAGGCTATCGATTTGTTGCGCGTTTTGTGTTGTAGAAACCAACCATTTGATCAGCAATATCCACGCCACCTAAATGAGATGAATCATTAGAAATTTTAGGAAAAAACAAAACTAACATACCTTTCACTGAATTGTAATACAAAACAATCTCTAAAGTAAAGAAAATGAAAAAAGGGAATCCCTCAGCAAATTTTTACATTAGCTGTGTTGAGTAGAGATGGGTGCTGGTCACGTGATTTGCGTGGTTCACGTGAATCACGCGTGACTCACGATCGAGCAAAAGTCTAGTTAATTACGAGAATTATGTTTGAGTGAGTGTGATTCCAAAACTTTTATGTGTGAGTGATTAGAAATCGAGCTCAATTTTTGCGTGAGTGCCATTTTTCTTGCATGATTCAATATATTTTTTTTTGTATTGCTTTCAGTTTTATTTAAAGTTTTAGTTTTATTTTTCGGTTTGCAATCAGTTAAAAATCAAATTAACGGTCTGCAAATATATAAAAAACATTTTTTTTAAATTTCCTTAAAATTGTGTATTTGTAAGTGAATATTGCGTGAATTGGGGTGATCGTAATTATGAATCACGTGAGTCACGCATGAGCGTAACATTTTTTAGTTTTACTGACGTAAGTAAGTAGTAAGTGAGCGTAAATAAAGAAAAAAATCGAGTGAGTGATTCATGAGCGATTATAATATTTCTTGTGTGAGCGTGATCCAAAATTCACTCACGCACCCATCTCTAACGTTGAGTTAAGCTTAAAATAATAATATTTAGGTAGAAATGATCCAAAATATATACAAATATAATATTAAATTGTTATTTGTTTGAATATTGAAGTATGGACCAAATGGTCCACTAACCTAAGATTGGTAAGTTTTTTCTAACCTAACAGCAGGGTTAAAAAATTAAGAAATTAGAAAATTTAAGGGCTGAAGATGAAATGATTTAAACCATATTTGTATAAGAAATATTGCTACAAGTCATATCTTTGTTTTATTTGTTAAAAAACCGCCAATCTTTAATGAAATTTTGCAAGAAAACTGTACCATACATCGAAAAACAGAGTTAGCCATTCGAATCAGCATGTCTCAAATGTATAGAAACGTTGATCATAGGTCTTGTTGTCTGAAATAGGGGCCCCCGTAGGCTAGATGGTAGCGTGCTAGCCTTTCAACGTGAGGGTCGTGGGTTCGATTCCCACCAGAACCCTTGGTTTTTTTCGCTACAACAAGACGACGGTCATTGTTACCAGTTCTCGGTTAGGTGGAATTTATTAAAAATTAGTTGTAAATAAATTGAAAGAATAAATAAAAAATAATTGATCATGTGATCAAAACTATTATTATTATAGTGGAAAATTTTTTCACGCTGTGTACTTATAGAAAAATGCCTGCGAATTTTGTACTCTTGCCCAAAACATTAAATCATGATAATGTTTTGCGGAAGATTTGGGTGTACTTGCCAAAGCAAAGTTTTTTTAGAAAAAATAATGTTATATTACTTTGCTATTCCGTGCAACCCGAATTGAAATATCAGTCGAATATAACACTCTCACTTGTTTTATGTACATTTGATAAACAAATGGAAAATTTTTATGCGACTTGGTGAAAAAGTAGTTTTGGTAAAAAAAATGATTTTTTTTTTCACGAAAAACAAAATTATGTTAAAAAAATTATAATGATACCAAAATTTTTGGTGAAAAAAAGTTTTGATGAAAAAATGTTTTTGATGAACTTTTTTGATGAAAAGAAAAATTTTTTGATGTAAAAAAAAAAAATGATGAAAAAAAAATATGAAAAAAAATTTTTTTGGTGAGAAAAAAATTGATAATAACAAATTTGTTAAAAAAATTTGATAAAAAAAATTTATGAAAAAAATATGATAAAAAAAAAATTATGAAAAAAAAATTTTGATGAAAAAAAAATGTTGATGAAAAAAAAATGTTGATGAAAAAAAATTGATGAAAAAAAAAGTTAATGAAACTCAAATTTATGAAAAAAAAAAAAATTTATGAAAAAAAAAACAAAAAAATTTTGATGAACAAAAAAATTTTTGACGAAAAAAAAATTTTATGAAAAAAAAATTAATAAAAAAAAAATGTTTGATGAAATAAAAAATTTGATGAAAAAAAAATTTGATGAAAAAAAAAAATTATGAAAAAAAAATTTGATAAAAAAAAATTAATAAAAAAAATATGATGAAAAAAAAGTTTGATAAAAAAAAAATTTTTATGAAAAAAAAAATTTTATTAAAAAAAAGTTTGATGAAAAAAAAAAATTATGAAAAAAAAGAATTAAAGGAAAAACAAATTTGAACGAAAAAAAATTGATGACAAAAAAAAAAAAAAAAATATGAAAAAAAAAATGTTTTTTTGTTGAAAAATAATTATGTTACTTTTTATTCACCATCAGGTGAAAACGGTTTTATTTACCACGAGGTGAATTATTACCCAAGTTACAAACCCAAGTTATTAACATTTTTGGTTTTAAGAAAATGAAAATAGTTATTCTTGTTTTCTTTTTGGTTAATTGTTAGCTTATATAGTCAAACTAAGGTGGCGTCCTGCAACTTTTTTAAAATAAGACACCAGCCTAAAAACATTATCATGTTAAAAATGCCCGCAAATTGTTTACTCTTGCTCAAAACATTAAATCATGACAAAACATTGTGAAGATAGGTGTGCTTTCCAAAGTAAAATTTTTAGGTAACATAAAGTTATATTCATTTTCCATTCATTTTCCATTTCCATACAACAAATTAAAATATAAAATATATACCCCATTTAGCTAATATATTTTAAGATTTTAATTGGTTTCTGAGACATCCTAGCTTATCCACCAGTCCATTTGCCAGTGGAAAGCAAGATGCAGTCCGAACCAAAAGAGTTGTAAATTTAAAAGTCCAATGAACAAAATCGGATCCGTCTATAAGTACAAACCAAAAAAGCTGGCAATTTGGTAAATGAGTAAAATCGAATTTAAGATATTCTACCCATATTCGTCAGTCGGTCCTTCTGTGGAAAGCACACTACAGTTTTAACCCATTACTGCCTGCCCATCGATCGGCTCGTACGATTTTGATGAAATTTTGATATGTGTGCCTGGAAGACCACAGGAGTTGACAGAAAAAATAAAAAAAAAATTATCTCAGCTCCGACCTGAGATATGACATAGGTATTAGGGCGTCTAATATTTTACTTTTATTTTTGTTTGAGCTGAAAGGGGTCCAAAAAGTTTCTATTGGGTGTCAAAATAACTTTCATGAAAATTAAAATTGTTTTTACCCCCCTACATCGCGGTTTGGGTGCACTTTTCCTGAGTATTTTCGATTAAGAAAAATCTTCGATTTTTGTCGGCGAAAATCAAAAGTTGAGCAAAACAAAAAAAAATCTTGTTAAATGTTCACATTTAGCCTAATCTCTTCTCTTTTTTATGAAAAAATAATTAGCCCAATAGCTTCCATCTGGCCCTTTTTAAGTGTCAACACTTTTTTGGGTATTTAAATATGGGTAGCAACCAGGGTTGGCAACCGATATCCACCTAGAATAACGGTATTTGGCTACTGTACCGCAACCAATAATGATATGGACATTTTTAAAAGCGATTATGAAAGCTGATGAAATTTCTAGTATTTTAAATGTGTCACTTCGTGTTTCTACCGGTTCGTTTTAGTTATATAGGCCAATACCGTTATAATACCGTTTCAAACGGTTTTATAAAGGTATTGACCTATATTTGGAAAACGAACCGGTAAAAACACGAAGTGACACATTTAAAATACTAGAAATTTCCTCAGCTTTCATAATCGCTTTTGAAAATGTCCATATCTTTATTGGTTGCGGTACAGTAGCCAAATACCGATATTCCAGGTGGGTTTCGGTTGCCAACCCTGGTAGCAACTAATGAATTTAACTTACCCTCTTAAACAGTGATTTCCAGTTTATTTATAACAATTTTTCAAAAATCCCCCAAAAAAAATATTTTTGATTTGTTATAGTTAACTTAACGAGAATAGAAAAATATTGTCTCCATGTGTCCCATGGACACATTTTGTCTTTAAATGAAAGCTACGATATTACGCTTTATTACCATGGTAATATCTCTTTGCAGATCAGGTATTTTATGAACAATGTCCGTCCGTCTGTCTATCTGTTAAAAACATAAAAAATTTCAAATTTGTTTAATGTGAACCTGTTATTTTTTAAAAAAATGTTCGCCATGTTGGATCCGCCATTTTGAATTTTGAAAATCCAATTGCAGATTCTTCTTAAGCGACACCAAGAACCGTGTATGAAGAGTTTTTTGGTGCCCAAATCGAATAAGTAATGCAGACTTGTGGTTACTTATAAATCAAAAATCAGTAACAAATGAAATTAGTGTTTATAAACCGGTTAACCGGTTAACCGAAAAACCGGTTATTTTCCAAAATGTCGGTTTTTTGCAAACCGGTTAACCGGAATTGGAAATTTCCGGTGCACCGAAAACCGGTTTTTTCCTGTCGGTTAACCGGTTTTTTTAAATACATTCTAAGCGGAATATTTTCGCAAATATTAATGGTTTACACTTATTTTTTATGAAATTTTCAAAATTTCTTTGAAAACACCTTGAAAATCCTTGAGAAAGAAAGTCTAAAATAGTTTTTCACTTCAAGAAACAATTTATCATATAGGAATTTTATTTCGAATCAGATAAATATTTGAAATACTCACCGTTGTAAGCGTTTTTAGACACTTTCATGGAAAACTTATTAAGTGACTGTTAACCAGACAGTCAAACAAGCCAACCGGCTTAAAATCGGGGGAACATGAAAATAAATACTGAACTCCAATTTACTTCTAACGAATTGATGTATTTTTTTAAAATAAAGCCAATTAAAATTTAATTAAAGTTCCAGTGAATATGCGAAAATAAAGTACATTATTTAAATACCGTTATTTTTATAGGGTAACAGTTGCAAACCTTGATGAAAGAAACAAATATGTTAACGTAAGCTATATTCGCTATATTATTTAATGAAAATTAGCTATTTTCAAGTATTTTTTGGTTTTGTCAGTTAAAGAAAAAAAAAAAACCGGTTAACCGGTTTTTTTATTCCGGTTTAACCGAGAAAACCGGTTAACCGGAAAAGCTGATTTTCGGTTAACCGAGAAACCAATTTCCTAAAATGTCGGTTTTTTATAAACACTAAATGAAATAAAGAGAAAAAAAGTGGCGATGAACTGGCCATATACTTCGAAGGCCTACAGAAAACATAGCTCGACAAGCCCTAACTTGGAACCCTCAAGGTAGTTGACGCCCTGTTGCACCATCAAAAACCTGGGGACGAACTATTGATGAAGAGTTCGATAATGCAACTTACAGTTGGAATGATATATACCGTAAACCTAGTTATAGGGATGGATACAGAAATGTTATTGAGGCCCTATGCTTCAACAGGAGAGAAGGATGACAGAAGAAGAAGAATCTTAATCCATGTCACAAAAACTTGGCCTGAGAACAGTAAAACTAAGAAGAGTTTAGTTCGTAAACGGGTAAGTTCAAGTAATGAACTATATTTTGGCACTCACGATCATTTATGCTACATTTTGGGTCTGTAATAATGTTTATGAGCTCATCTTATTTGACGCCAAAAAGATACAAGTTTTTAATACTTGCTCATATACTAAAAATAAATTGTATCATAATGTGTTTGTGTATGTATGAATTTTAAAATCAACTAACTATAAAAACGGCACTTTTAATACAAATATGGCAGGCACTTATTCTACATTAACTCATACAATCTGAATTCATTTGAACTTATACATACTTATTAGAGGGGATCACATTTTCATTTTTTTTTGCAATTTTAAAAATCGTCGGGGTCGGAGTATTTTAAGTTAACACACAAAAAAATTGGACCTATAGGGCAATGTCTTAGGGTTCCTTTTTTGACTTAAAAATCGGAAAGTTCCGAACAAAATTAAAAAAATTGTTTGAGCTTTTTTTCTGTTTGCTTGAAATAAAAGATATAATTTGGACATAACTAAAAAGGCGTTTTTTGTTTTGCAAAAAAAAAATGCTTAAATAGTTTTTTGTTGAAAATTTAACATAATATTAGCTCAATATTGAGGAAATGTATTTCTTAAATACCCAGCTAAAAATAAAGTAAACAATCGCATGTACGATCATTAGCCTGTCCCGAAATGGTCTCTTTTTGAAATTTCGCTTGGTAATAGCAAACAAAATATGCGTATGACAGAGATGATAATAGGAAAAATAATCAAAAAAAATTTTCGGTTAAAGTTCACAATCGTAGTGTATTTTGTCGAAAAAAAATATTTTTTGTTTTGACCGCTATTGGTGTAAAAATTCGCGGAATGTTAAGTTCATTAAGAGAAAAATATTCAAAAAGTTTTTTTGGTCAACCAGTGCATTTTTAGATAAAAAATTTGATTTTTTTTTTTGCAATATTGAACTTTAAATATTTATATATCCCAGCAAAACTTAGATTACCAAATAAGGTATAAAATAAGGTATTGGATCTCTTATTTTATACATTGCAGCATTGATGATTTTAACAGGCGATGAGACTCAAAGTAATGCATCCACATTATCACAAAGAATACCAGTAAGGTATAAAATAAGTCATAAATTTATAACGAAGAATACGAGTAAGGTGTAAAATATATGATATTTTATAGGTTACGAGAAATGAAATAATATAGCATACCAGAAGATAATATATAAGGTGTTACGAGTAGTGAAAAAGTAATTTTGTATTAATTTTACTCACGTGATTGTAAGTGAGTGTAAGTAGATAAAATTTGCTCGTGAGTGTGTGTCGTTAGAAATTTCCTGTCGTGAGCCCATCTCTGGTTTAAACTTATGCATTTTTTTATAAAAAAATTATTTTTTATGTTATTGTAATGCACTATGCATCCAATTATAAATAATGCATTATTTCAAACTTTCAAATAATACATAATGTAACCAAATATAAGTCATCCATGATTTAATGTTTAGAAATAATAAATATGAAATACATTTTTTCCAATAATCATGCATTACGTAGCAAATTATTAGTAATGCATTATTTTTCACTTGAAAATAATACGTTGTGGAACAAATGTTTGGTAAGACATCATAAAATAATGCTACAAATAAGTTATATGCATTACCTGGTAATGTGTTATATAATCACTACCCATTACCAAAGTTTTGCTGGGATGGTTTGACTTGAGAAAGGTGTGAAAGAAAAATTTATTTTTCTAAAAATTTAAGACATCCTGGTTCGTTTTTTACTAGTTTCATATAATCCAGTTATTATAATCTTCAGAAAAACTTTTAATGTCAAATTTATTGAAAATTATTAACAGATCGCAGCCGCCAAGGATTGAACCCATGACCTGTAATAATTTTTGCTATTTACTGCCTCTTAAATATTTATATTGACGCGGATGTTATTGAAGCAAGTTTAAAATGGTACTTTTAATCGTCCATGTTCTTTTAGCCACTTAAAAATAAAAAGTCGAAAAAAATTATTTTTTTTTACTTCCCGTGTAAAAATCGATTAGATCTTGTCAGATCTGATTTTATCTGATAAAATATGATTGGATCTGATTGTATATAATTATATCTGATCAGATATAATTGAATACCAATTTTGTGCAAATGTTGACCAAATCCGAGATATAATTAGATCTCGATTTTGGCCATTACAGATATAATTATATGCAATCAGATACGATCATATATAAATATATATGAACAGATCGGATGAGATCTAATACATTTTTACGCGGGTTGTTATTGTAACAAAAATTGTATAAGTGGCTTAAATTTCGTCATGCATATATTTTTCCCTTAATTTAGTCCACATTCCGCAAATTTTGACAAATCAAAAAATATTTTTTTTTTTACAAAATACACTACGATTGCGAACTTTAACCGGTTGTATTGAGGCAAAGACTCTAAATTTTTTTGATTATTTTTCCCATCATCAGCTCTCTAAAATGCACCGTTTTTTGCTATTATCTTAATTTTTTTTTTTTCGGGACATACGAACGAGCATATATAATAATTTTTATGGTAAGGATAGACTAATATATGATCGCATATTATCATATGTTGTACCATATATTGTCATATATTGAATAAGCGCCAATTTTAATATATATGTATTAGAGTAAATTTTGAAAATTTTATTTGCGTGTATCATCATTTTTTTGAAGGATTTAGGTGAGCTAAAAAGAATGCCGGTATTTTTTTGGAAAAATTTTCGCTCCTTGGGGTGGTTCAAAGCATCTGAAAACGCGGATTTTGAGCTGTGTTTTCTGCAGGAAAAAAACGGCTGAATATATTGCAAATTTGATTTCACCAGTCGATTCTAAATCAAAAATTAATACAATGGAAGTTAAAAAAAGTTCCAAAAACCCACCACAGAGGGCGGAAAAATATGGGTTTTTCAGCTTAACAAAATGGTACCAAAATTTCAGTTCTATCACAACCCGTTAGAAAGTTATAAGCTGTCAAAAATGGCAAAAACACGTTTTTGAGAAATTTGACCTCAATTTTCTCGAAAACATGACTTGATAGGAATATTTTAGAACCAGATTCAGAATCAGCATCGAAATAATAATCGAAAACTAGTTGTACAATCCCAGAATATCATCCAAAAATATCACAAAAAAGTGCTCTCAGTAATGCACAAAAATGCATTTTTTTGTGAACTTTATCCTCAATTTTCTCAAAAACCTGATGTTACGGAAAACTTTGGAAAACAGATTTGGAATCAGCATTTAGAGGATAATCGAAAACAAGTGTCCAGACGGCTGACCCATTCAAAAATTTTGCAAATGTCGGTCAGTGTTTTACAATTTTGTCATTAAAACAAAAACTTTGAAGCCTTACAACTTTTAAACGGGTTGTGATAGAAAGGTGCTTTATGTACCAATTTTCTTAGCAAAATCTGCCTCTTCATCGTGCATGATCAAAAAAATAATTTAATTTTTTTTTTAAAAAATCGATTTTTCCGCCCCCTGCTGTTGGATATTGGAACTTTTTTTAAGAGTTCAAAAAACTTACATTGCATTAATTTTTACTGTAAAATCGACTGGTGAAATCAGATTTGCAATATATTCAGTCCTTTTTTCTCTGCAGAAAACTCAGCTCAAAATCCGCGTTTTCAGATGCTTTGAACCACCCCGAGGAGCGAAAGTTTTTCCAAAAAAAATACCGGCATTCTTTTTAGCTCCCCTAAATCTTTTAAAAAAATTATGATATCCGATAAACAGATGAAGTGACATAGTCACCAATCGAACTCGAATATGTATATATTAATATATGATCATTAGACCTGTTCTTAAATTCAATGTTCGTTGGATTGGCCTAGATTTGCTCATTAGCATGTAAAAATGATAAATCAAAAATTTTAAGGCAATCGGATAAGTTGAACACGTGCCGAAATCGGTTGAAAATTGTAAAAAGTGTTTTTAAAAGGAAACACGTTTTTTTTAGTTTTTACGAAAAATAATTATTTTTGACATACACTCAAGAGAAAAACTACATCAAAAAATGTGTAAAACGACTTTCAATTTTAATTAGCAACTTTTCAGCAGGTTGTTCTGCTGGGAAGGATATTTTTACAAAAATCTCTGTCATTCAGTTTTTGAAAATAACAGAAATATTACTGCATTTTAACTGATTCTGTTTGCTGAAATTTTTGAAAATATTTTAAGCAGATTATTTTCTAATTTTACAGAAATAATTTGCTATCATTTTTTTTTTCAAAAAAATTTTTCTAACTTTTTTTTTAAAGTGTTATTTTTTTCGTCTTTTATACAATTAAAAAGATTTTTCTGAACATATTTTTGAACATATTTTCAGCAGAATATTTTAAAATTTTTCAGAAATAGTTTGCTGTCATTATTTTTTCAAAAATAATTGTCTAAAGTTTTTTTTCAACATGTTAATTTTTTTTTTCGTTTTATATAAAATCAAAAAATATATTTTTAAACACATTTTTAGCAGATTATTTTGAATTATTTTGCTGTCATTATTTTTTCAAGAACATTTTCTAACAATAAGTTTTTTTGTCAAAGTGCTATTTTTTTCTCCTTTTTATATAATTAAATAGATTTTTCTGAACATATTTTTGTGCATATTTTTACCAGATTATTTTGAAATTTTATTTCTTTTCTGTCATTATTTTTTCAAAGTGTTATTTTTTTTTCGTTTTTTGTACATTTAAAACGATTTTTAAAAAAGTTTTTTTTTGTCAGTATACAATTGTGACTAGCAAAATTTCAGATCTAACCCGTTAAAAAGTTATAAGCTCTCAAAAATGGTCAAAACACGTTTTTTGAGAACTTTGACCTCAATTTTCTCGAAAACATGACGTGATAGAAAAATTTTAAAAACAGATATTTTTTCAGAATCAGCATCGAAATCTTAGTCGAGAAAAAGTGGTATGCTATCAGAATATCATCCAAAAATATCACAAAAAATGCTCTCAATAATGCACAAAAATGCGTTTTTTGTGAACTTTGATCTCAATTTTCTCAAAAACCTGATGTAATGGAAAACTTTGGAAGCCAGATTTGGAATCAGCATTGAAAGGTTAATCGAAAATGATTGTCCAGACCGCTGCACAGTGGTCAATTTCGCGAGATAGCGGTCAAAACTCTATAACTTTTGACCGGATTGGTATTTTTTTACGCAATTTGTTTTGTTCAATAGGAGGGACTTTAAGCTTCAATTTGCGTGTTCAAACGTAAAAATCGACTGATAGGAACGTAAGTAATGTGTAGTTAAAAATGCATTTTAATTTTTTGTTGAGTTTCCATGTAAAAGTTGAATATTTTGACATTTTAAATAGGTATTTTTTTTATAATTTCTTATTTTCTTCAATCGTATTTTCCAACCAATACTTATTTATTATTCCTAAACTTAATTTTGGTCAGAAAATGCCAACATTTGGCCCCTGACATTTATTTAGTCTCAATATTCACAGGGGCCAAAGGTTGGTTTTTTGGAAGAAAGCTAATTCTTGTGAGGATTAAACTGAAAAATAACACTGAAATTTCCAACAATATCAATACCATTTGGATATATTATATACAGAACACAACATCGATAAAATTTTAAGTAAACTTTTACCACAGTATATACAGTAGCGAAACTCTTTTTTTAGGTTTATTTGAACCATTCTGTCACTAATATTATCACACTTTTTCTTGCATGTGTTAGTAAAATTCGATACAGGATGCAATAATAATTTTGGTGCTTAATTAACAAATTTACTTAAATGAGAAAAAGTACGCAACATATAACCGTTACAAATAAATTTCCTTTTTTTAAATAATGTCCAATGATGTTTAAATCTCAAATCTATGCATAATTTATGTAATAATAAGAAAATGACAAATCAACAATTTTATTACCTACATATCACCCATTATAAAATTTGTCAGTTAAGAAAATTTTTATAGCATACTGTTCCGGGTGTTATATCGAAATGTCATTATTTTTTTGTATTTTACCTCAGACACGTCATAATTTTTTAGTCACCACTTTCGAACTTGACGTAAAACATAAAATTTTGAAAATATTTATTTACAAAATTCATTAAAATACAAAAAATACTACAAAAGGAAATCATTTCCAATAGGTAAATATTCATTGTTTAAAATATACACAAAATAAATCTATTTTTTAATGAAATTTATTTATTTTAGTTAAAATAAATGTCGATATCTAGTATGAGCAGTTATAAACCATCCAAACAAATAATTCAGAATACCTATTTGCAGCAACAAGCAGCGAAGTTATGTACCACCAAACATGGATTAATTCGACACAATATTTTTTTGGTGCAGAAACCTTATTCTTAAAAAATCGTAAATCTTAAAATATTTTGCAAATTTTGTTTAATGCAACAGAAATCTCAAAATCTGGGATATTTTTAGTACGGAAAAAGTATCAAAATCTGATAAATTTTTACTGTAGAAAAAGTTGCAGAATCTAAGACATTTCCTGTAGACAAAATCTCAGAATCTGATACATTTTTCATATAAAAAAAAGTTTTAGAATCAAAGACATTTTTCCTATAGACAAGTTTTTCCTATAGAAAAATATCTCAGATTCTAAGAACTTTCTACAGAAAGTCTCAGAATCTAAGACATTTTTCCTATAGAAAAAGTGTCAAAATCTGAGATATATTTTCTATAGAAAAAGTCTCAGAATCTGAGACTTTTTTCCTACAGACAAAGTCTCAGAATCTGAGATATTTTTTTAATAGATAAAGTCTCACAATTTAAGACACTTTTGCTATAGAAAATGTCTTAGAATCTGCACATTTTTTGTATAGAAAATGTCTTAGAATCTGAAACATTTTTCCTATATAAAAAATCTCAGAATCTGAGACATCTATCCTATAGAAAAAGTCCCAAATGTTAGGACATATTTTCCATAGAAAAAGTCTCCGATTCTGAGTCATTTTTGCTTTATAGATTCTGAGATTTCTATAGGAAAAATTTCTCAGAATTTGAGACTTTTTCTATAGGAAAAAATGTCTCAGAATCTGAGACTTTTTTTTTAATGGAAAAATGTCTCAGAATCTTAGACTTTGTCTTGAGGAAAAATGTTTCAGAATCTGAGACTTTTTCTAAAGAAAAATGTCTCAGAATCTGAGACTTAGACATTTTTCTTATAGAAAACTGTCTCTGAATATGAGACTTTTTCTATAGACTTTTTCCTATAGAAAAAGTCTCAGACTTTTCCTATAGGAAAAATGTCTCATGATCTGAGACTTTTCCAATAGGAAAAATGTCTCATAATCTGAGACTTTTCATATAGGAAAAATGTCTCAGAATCTGAGACTTTTTCAATAGGAAAAATGTCTCAGAATCTGAGATTTTTTCTATAGGAAAAATGTCTCAGAATCTGACACTTTTTCTATAGGAAAAATGTCTCAGAATCTGAGACTTTTTCTATAGGAAAAATGTCTCAGAATCTGAGACTTTTTCTATAGGAAAAATGTCTCAGAATCTGAGACTTTTTCTATAGGAAAAATGTTTTAGAATCTGAGAATTTTTCAATAGGAAAAATGTCTCAGAATCTGAGATTTTTTCTATAGGAAAAATGTCTCAGAATCTGAGACTTTTTCTATAGGAAATATGTCTCAGAATCTGAGACGTTTTCTATAGGAAAAATGTCTCAGAATTTGAGACTTTTTCTATAGGAAAAATGTGTCAGAATCTGAGACTTTTTCTGTAGGAAAAATGTCTCAGAATCTGAAACTTTTTCTATGGGAAAAATGTTTTAGAATCTGAGACTTTTTCTATGGGAAAAATGTCTATAGACTTTTTCCTATATTTTTCCTATAGAAAATGTCTCAGACTTTTCCTATAGGAAAAATGTCTCATGATCTGAGACTTTTCCAATAGGAAAAATATCTCATAATCTGAGACTTTTTCTATAGGAAAAATGGCTCAGAATCTGAGACTTTTTCTATAGGAAAAATGTCTCAGAATTTGAGACTTTTTCTATAGGAAAAATGTCTCAGAATTTGTCACTTTTTTATAGGAAAAAATCGGAAATCATTTATAATTATGAAATTTTCTACATTTGATTGATGTTTTATTAATAAAATATAATAAAAAATATTTATTTACTTTGGAAACATATAAAATGGTGTATTATTTATTTATTAGTAAACAGTCAGGATACATTTTTATTCTGGTTTACTTTGGGAACAACCGTTGAGGAGCGTCAAATGTATCAGTTCTCATCACAAGTTTGAGGTTGTCAATTTGGTGGCCACATCAGTGAAAGAACAGAAAGCCCATTTAAGAATGAGCAATCACTGGGAAAAATAAACATTGTTGCTTTTTTTAGCATATAAGTTTTGCACTTTCTATTTGCTTAAATTTTCTTTATATTTAAAAAACAAAAATTAATTCAAAAAGATTTTTTTTTTCAAAATTTTAAAAACAAAACAAAAAATAAATATACAAATGTCTTTAAAATTCAAATTTCTGACAAATATGGTGAATTCACACATTTCCTATACGTGTGAGCAAAATGAGTTGAATAAAAAAGGGGGGAAAATTCACCATTAAGAGTTTCGCTACTGTATATACTGTGCTTTTACTATTGATTTAAAGTGCACATATATTTTATTTAAATGTATTAATAAAAATTCATACTAAAATTAGAAACAAATTATAATCTTTAAACTAGTATTAATTAAACAATATTAGTAAAAATTTCTTCCAAATAGCTTTGATTTTCATTTTGCAGTAGTTGTTTAGCTTCTTCATCTAACTCTAATGAGGTTGATTTCTATTTTTGTCGAATACTGGACATATATGTTTCTGATGTGCACAACAAATTATTAATAAGATCTTCATTAGTACAATATCCGGAAATTTTTCTTGTATTGTGCTCGCGAAAGAATCTGTAGTCTTTGTTCCTTTTTTCTTGCGCTTCTTCTGAGAGATCTCCAATTGGAAGCATATTGTGCTGAATTATTTGTTCCACATGGAACAAAATTTTGTGAACTGTGGTTGGCATATGTCTCCAAGAATATTTTTGGTTATAAAGGGTTGCTGTCTCATTATACATACTGACCAAATTTTTTTGCATCTATCTTTTTGCTACATGCTATAACTTCTAATATGATTTGGAATCGTCGTATTAAATCATAATCTACTCCAGTTATAGAAGCTGCAGTTTCTGGATCGGAAAAAAATATCCTTGCTGTGTTTCCATCATTAGAATTTCCTTCTCCTTGCTTTGGCTGGTCAATTATAAGGCCTATCTCACGGTATTTTTCTTGAATATCTTTTTTTTTTGCTTTCTTTTTTCCAAATTTTCTTTGTTGTTTCTCACTGTTTCGCCTAACGGGCCAAATTCCAAATCGTATCCCAATTAAAGAATATGCTCCATAAAACGAATTCTAGCATGAAGAGGTGACATTCCAAATTCATATGCTTCATAAAAACTATCGTCTTGTGTTGGTGGTTGGCTCAATTGACTTGATGTTTTTTGGCATATGGTGCAGCTTTTTTGGCATATGGTGCAGACTTTGTTTCGGTTAAAGCTTGTGCAACTTTTCCATCGATCATTGTAAGTGACATTTTAAAGTTAACTTCGATGCATTGGTCATTAAATTCAAATATCACTGGTTGAAGTTCTTTAATTTCATCTCTTATTTTGCCAACTTCTTCAGTTATGACATCTTTAGTTTCTTTTTTGTAGGCAAACTTTATTGGTCTACAAAATTTTGTTGACGAGGGAATTTCATTCTTCCATACATCTATCTCTGCAGCTCTACTAGTTGACGGCTCTGAACCAATATAAGTTTTTGTTAAACGTAATGGAACGAAAGAAATCATGAATAAATTGGCATCTGATGAATTTTCCGCATTACATTGTTTGTATTGTTTCTGGCCAGAGGATCCATCACATCCCCATTTAGAAATTAAAGTCATGCTGCAATTTTTAAACTTATTTAAATAGTCAGCATCAAATGTCTTTAATAATCGTTCTGCAGTGTGTTCAAGAAGATCCTGCAATTTTATTTCTGCTGAACTTGAAGTTACACTAATAGCAGTTGGTGAAGGTAAGCAATCTTTTTTGGCAGAAACTATATCTCGATATGATGGAAAAATTCCACAATTTTTTTCATTGGTTCGTTTCCGCAATTCTGTATATTGGTTTTTAGTCATTTTCAAATCCAAAAATAGTGCAAATGCTTCTTCTGGAGTAAATTTATTTTCTTCAGTTGGTGTCGGCATACTTTCTAAAATTCTTTTTGTGCGTCTGGGGTATTTCAGGTATTTAAGTTATGTAATATTAGATGGCAATAAAATCATTTTTTACCTTTTCCAAATGAATTGCCAGATACCACATAATTTGAGAGTTCTATTGTCATTTTTGTCAAAAATTTGATACACCCTTCTATGTGGACTAGGTCCAAATATGGGCCAACTTCTCCTAATTTCATCAGAATTATTTTTTGGGTCAATAAGAACTCTTGTACAAAATTTCATCAAAATATATGCATAATAGTCACTTTCACATACAAATAACTTCTCAAAAAATATGACGTGCATTTGTACCGAATATCTAACCTTGGGTCAGAAAAATTGCTGTAGCTCAAAAAGTGCAGTCCCGATGCATGGACATGTATATATAGGAATGTAGGGGAGAGTTAGGACTACAAACTAGTAAATTTGTGTTTTGACTCAGCTTGACTCACAGGAGTTGTGCTCTATGAAGTAGGAAATTTCCGAGAAATTTGACCTTCTTTAAAAAAAATATTTAAATTGTGCTGCAAACAGTAGAGCTTAAATTTTTTTACCAGTAATAGGAAATAAGTTGAGTTACAACACAAAATTTATTTCGTCCAAAAATCTTGAAAAACAAAAAAGTTATGATCATTTAAACTTTAAAAATTAACTAAAAATATCATAAATTTACTAAATTCTGAAAAAGCCCATTTTGGACCACCCTGTTCTCAGTGAAATAGTTGAAATAGAGTTCTAATTTTTTGGCTCCCGAGGTTTACTACTGTCTACTTTCATATGAGTCTAATAACTTTAAAATCAGAGAACAAAAACCAAAAGGAGTTTTGGCCGCTATCTCAAAATATTGACTCATCCATACGTTTTTTTAAATTTCAGTCAGTGTTTTATGATTTTGTCATTATAAAAAAAAAATTGAAGCCTTATAACTTTTTAGAAAAGTGCTTTTTTATCAATTTTCTAAGCCAAAACTGCTCTTTCATCGAGCATGATTAAAAAAAAATATTTTTAATTTTATTTTTTATTTTTTTTAAGAGTTCAAAAAACTGTAAAAAAACAATACATTTTTAGCCAGATATCTTAATATTTCTTTGGTCTTTATGACAATTTTTCAAGTCAAAAAGAAACCCAAAGACATTTCTATACAGGTCCAATGTATGTGTGTGTTAGTATTGACCTAAACTAGCCACTTTTTCAAATCAGGCGATTTTAAAAATCGAAAAAAAGAAATATTGCTCCACCTTAATACATACATATGTATGGAGTATGCATATACATACAAACATTTGTTTGCATTTGTAGTTATAACTAAAATGAGTGTACATTTTATCAAACTAAAAGCTTTCGTTTATGGACAAACCATAAATAAATTAGAAACTTTTATAGCGTAAAGCGCGAATTGTCGTGTTTGTGTGTGCGAGTGTGTGTGTGTTTAAGTACAACACATTGAGTTTGAAAATACTCTTGCAGCAGCGACATAATGGCGTCCACTACAACATGTTTTTTTATGCTTAATTTATTTAAAAGGCAAAAGCACATTTGACATGAAATGTTTGTACTTGTAACCAATTTTTAAGTATTAGAATACTTATGATGAACGACGGACAGTGAAACGCAAAAAAAAATACATAAAAATGAAAAAAGGCAACATGTGTAGAATAAGTAACGAGCTAAAGCTAGCAGTAATGCTAATTATGAGATTTTCCTGAGGGATTTAGTGATTGTGCAAAAAAAAAATGCAAAATAGAAACAAAAACTTGATGCAAACTTAAATAAGGCATGCAGTATTGATGATTTTAACATGGAATGAGACTAAAAATAATGCATCCAAACTATTTCATAGCTACCCCCAGAAAAGTTTTACAGTAACTACCCAGTCAGAAAAATAAGTACAATCGCAAAAGCGTTGTGAATGTGTTTTGGACGGTTGTACGAGCGTTCTGTATATCAACTTCAAAGCGCCTTCAGATGATCCGAATGATAACATCCATCTACGCTAGGTTTAAAGCGTTTTAAAAGCGATGTAAAAATGTGCTTTGAGAATGTTTTTTTTTTTAAATCATCAAAGCGCTTTAAAAACCCAAATATCTGTTTTAGTTCGGTAATAATAATTTGTATCAAACAAAGTGAAATCCGAAATAAAAAAGTTTTTGTACTCCAAGAAATTTTCGAAACTTAGAAAATTAAAAAAAAAAAAAATCTGAAAATATTTTTTATGATTTTTTTTACTTAAAAAACAAAAAAAAAAAAATTGACAAAAAATTGTTATTCAAAAATAGTTTCGAAACTTAGAAATTTTTTTCAAAAATAATATGTAAAGAACTCTTAAAACGGTTTTCGAATACGCTCGCAAAGCGTTCCAAAAAAACGTTTTGAGATTGCTTTTTTTTGTTATAAAGCTTTCAGAACACTTTTCAAAAACGCTCGCAAAGCGTTTGAAAATAGCGTTTTGAGAATGCTATTTTTTGTTACAGTGCTTTCAGAACGCTTTTTTTTTTAAACCGTCGTCAATTTCTGCTTGGGTATTTACGGTTATTCAAAAAATTTTTAATTAAAGTTGTTTTAAACTTTTTATCGTTTGTTTTTCAAGGAAACTAAAATATTGAATGATTTAAACAGTTGTTGCAAAAATAAACTGCAAAATTTACGGTAAATTATACCGTATAATTTTACAGAAGTGCTGGTTATGTAGTTTATTTTTCAAAAAAAAAAAATATTTTTACTCAACAAAGTAAAAAATTGTAAACAGTTAAAATAACTGAATTAACTTTTATAAGGGTTCAAGTTGAAAAAATGCAGAAGAAAAATTGAATTTCTAAAAATTATAGACATTTCTGGTATTTCCCATACCGGTTTCAAACACCCCAGTTAGTGTCATCATCAGTAGGATTTTAAATGTCGGTTTGTCTTGTTAATGAAAACTGTTTTTTATATATGTGAATATTTATAGTTTCTACAGAATAAATTTTGACAGTTTCCAACACTACAATTCTATTTCTAGCAATCTCAACCTCACTTCATACTTTCTTTCAACTTTTTTGTCTCTTACATTATTTCGCAAGGGTTACCAACATGATCTGGAATTGCAGACACAAATGAAGGAACTTTTGTTTTTACGGAATGTCTAGTCATTTATTAACGATTAAAAATAACTGAAAAAATATGTTGTTTTAAATGAAATATAAGTAGACCGTTTATTAAAAGGAAAAACAATTCTTTTAAACGTTTTTTAAAACAATAAAAGGATTTTTTTTTATATGTTACCTATAATTTAATTGTTTATATTTTTTTTTTTCGTTTATTCATTATTTTTTTTTTTTTAAATTTTAAAAACTTGCACTTGGGTCTGCGTGGATATTCGATCGAAAAACCTCTGGTTTCTGCAGCACAACCTCTTGACACTCACCTAAAGCAAAATAATAAGTAGGGATGAGATTTTCATACACTAGAAAATCGAAAATATGCGCTAAAAAATTCAAAATATGCACTAAAAAACCTTAAAATATGCACTAAAAATAAAAGGTATGCCCGAGTAAAAATAAACATATATTACAATATATAACTTGATACAAACATAATAAATTATATATGATTATACAACCGTGAGATATTTTCTAAATTTTTTGTATGCTTTGTATGCAGTCATATGTAGTAATATTTAATTTAATCATGATTCCGATTAAAATGTGTACGGTTGATATAATTAAATAAAGTAATATGAGGGTCAAAACAAAATCTGTTTTTCTGTATAATTTAACATCAAATTATATATAGCTTATTCTGTTCCATATAAAACTTTATATGTTTCCAATTAACCAAACATTTTCTAAGTTTTTTAGGCAAAGTATAAAAATGTTTTTAAAATGTTCCTAAACATTTCCATATTAGGGTTATGTATATCACCTATCTGGTTCGAAGCGTACCCAAACACTTTTTTGTTTTAGAAAATTATATGTTTGGTGAATGTATCGTTGACCTGTGGTGTATCTCAACCCAAACCAAAAAACACCAGGATTTTATATATTTTTATGCAATTAGATCTAATTAGATCCACCAATATATAGCAATGTCTGGTCCAAACTCGGATGAAATTAAATCATATTTTATACAAGTTGATCTTTTTAATGCAAAAACATCCACCATTATTCGGTTCAAATTCCGTATAAATATATATTGTGTTACCTATCATTATATGTTGCATCATATAAAAATTTTAACTCGGGTGTAATAAAAATCTTGTTTTCATAGGAAAAACTTCTTAAAAAGCTAAAAATAACGCCTGGTTTAAATAGTTACATTTAAAACTTTATGTAAGCAAGATTTTTTTAGAAATTAAAAAAAAAAAATCAATAAAAAATTAAAAACAAAATAAATAGCTACAAATGTATGGTTTGTCGCTGCGTTTTGAATTATTGAAACTAAAAGGTATAATATTTGATGCACTGAATCCAAATCTGCAACCCAAATTTTTCTATCACATCCAGATTTTGTGTAAATCGCGGTTAAAATGTTGAAAAATGGCTTTTTTGCCCTTTTTAAAAACGAATAAAATAAGAACGCGACATGCTATTGACTTCGTTTTAAGTTTATCGTATAATTTGGAATTTAATCTTTAAGATAGGATAATATTATTTGGAAATTTAATTTTCCAACATGGTAAAAAAAATCATAAACAAAAAACTCCATTTTGAAAATATATCGGCCATTCCATGAAAGAACGGCCAAAATTTGACCTCGGGTCATCCGATTTTTATAAAACTTTTTTTTCAAGAACTCTAAGAAGCCATTAAGAGATTTTAGTTTGCGGTTTAGAAAAATTCTGAAAACATTCGAATTTATTCGCGATTTTCATATTTTGAAAAATCAAAAAATTTAATAAAATGGTCAACTTTGTAGATGCATATCTTGGGCAATTCTTAATGGATCTTTGTTATTGAAAATAAGTTTGAAAGGCAAATTTGTCTTATTTTACAATATTGTTTTACAAAAAATATTTTAAATTCAAAAATGCATTTTGTATGCAATTGCATTTTCTTAATGCATTTTTTAGGTCAAAGGGCCTCTTCGATTTTTTTTTCTGTTTTGTATTTAATAAAATATGCCATTTTTACTAAAGACCTGTATTTATACTTTTTTGGGTCTCGCAGTTTTCATATTTTGAAAAGTTTTTTAAAGAAACGCTTAGATTTTTTCACACAAATATTTAAATTATTTTTAAATTTTTGGGTTTTTTTCTTAATATTTTAGTTTGATTGTATTAGTACGCCATAGATCGAAAAAAAAATAATAAATGCACTTATATGAATTCGGCTTTTTATCAAATTTGCAAAAGCTTGCCACCTAAATGATGGGGATTTATGACCCTTATACGGACAAAATAACAAAAACAACTTTGGAAAAAAAACCAGTTGGCCCAGCAGTTAAAGATTGCAATCTTAGTGCATTTTCAAAAAATAACTTTTTTGTTGTAAAAAAATTGACTAAACCCGAGTAAAAATGAATACATATAATTTTACATTATTTGATGTATGTATATGGGGCATTCCAGGCCAAATCACTCACTTTTAGACCCGACCCCTTTCGATTTATTTTATTTTTGGATATGTTTTAGTACTTACTAAATGCAACTTGGACACCAATTTTCAGCCTTTTATTCCAAGATGGTGTTGAGTAATCAATTTTTCAAAATGGTGATTTTTTCAAAAAAATTGAAAAATTAAAATTTTCAATTAATTTTAACCTGTTAAAAATATAGATATCTTAAAAAAAGTTGGACAACGTTTTGTTGGTATTTAAATGTAGTTTTAGAAAAAAAATATTAAAAAAATTATTCGAAGTAATTATCACTTATTTTTTAACGTTTAAAAATTAAAATCGACTTTTTGAAAAAGTCCGAAATTTCGATTTTTTTTTACAAACGTCTAAAAGTTCTACTCTTAATTACGCAACTTTTAAGCCATAATTCGAGATGTGATCGCAATTTGTTCTATTTTTTTTTAAATTTTGAAAATTGAACCTTTTATTTTTTGACTCTGATTTATTTTATATGGAGCTCCAAAAAAATTAAATTGGTAGATACTGACCCTAACTTACCCTATTTATATTCATTTCGAGGCAAAAATACGCCTCACAAAAATTAAGAACGATCGGACATGGATAAGGTGTTCCGCATGGGCCTTGAAGTTTAGAAAACGGATTACAAGGAAAAATAGGATTTTTTTCTGTTTTCTCAATTTTTTTGGTATTTTAAGTTAAGTTTTAATTCAAGTGGTTACAGAATTATAATACGGAGTAAAATGCCTCTCTAATAAGGTACCAAAGACTGAAATCGGTTGAAAATCAGCCAAGTTATTGCAACTTCCCCAGGCATCTAACGAATGGCAGAACATTTGATTAAGCAATATAATACGATTTTGGAAATTCATTGAAATTTTCTACTGTAATAACATTTTTTTATTCTTCAAGTTCAAATGTAATTAGATGACAAGTATTTTTCATATTGTGTTTTGCTAACATTTTTTAAATTAGTGCTAAAAATTCCTGCATTTTCAACACCCTTTTGAAATCTCTATTTAAAAAAAAAAATCTTTTTTTTGTTTTAAAATTTGGAAAAACCAAAAAAATATTACACTAAAACATGAATAATGAAAAAATGTTATTACAGCAGAAAATTTCAATAAATTTAAAAAAAGGGACTCGTATTTTTTAATCAAGTGGTATGGCACACGCTAGATGCCTGGGGAAGTTGTAATAACTTGGCTGATTTTCAACCGATTTAAGTTTTTAGTACCTTATTAGAAAGGAATTTTACTCCACATCATAATTCTGTAATCACTTGAATTAAAACTTAACTTGAAATACTAAAAAAATTGCGAAAACAGAAAAAAATTCATATTTTCCTTGTAATCCGTTTTTTTAAACTTCAAGGACCATGCTAAACGCCTTACCCATGTCCGATCGTCCTAAATTTTTGTGAGACGTATATTTACCTCCAAATTAATATATTTAGGGTAAGTTAGGGTCAGTATCTACCAATTTTTTTTTTTTTTTTTTGGGCTCCATATAAAATAAATCAGAGCCAAAACATAAAAGGTGCAATTTTAAAAATTAAAAAAAAATAGAAAGAATTGTGATCACATCTCGAGTTGTGGCTTAAAAGTTGCGTAATTTAGAATAGAATTTTAATGGTTTTTTACAAAAAAATCGAAGGTTTCGGACTTTTTCAAAAAGTCGATTTTAGTTTTTAAACATCAAAAAATAAGTGATAGTTACTTAGCATATTTTTTTCATCTTTTTTTTTTAAAACTACATTTAAATACCAACAAAACGTTGTCCAACTTTTTTTAAAATATCTATATTTTTTGATGGTCAAAATTAATTAAAAATTTCAATTTTTTAATTTTTTGGAGAAAATCGCCAATTTGAAAAATTGATTACTCAACACCATCATGGAATAAAAGGCTGAAAATTGGTGTCCGAGTTGCATTTAATAAGGACTAAAACATATCCAAAAATAAAATAAATCGAAAGGGGTCGGGTCTAAAAGTGAGTGATTTGGCTTGGAATGCCCCATATATAGCCATATGAAATAATATGTTTTCATATCAAAGTACATAATTATATCTCGCATTGAGTTTTTCCAAATTTTTTAAATGGAGTTATACAAAATTACATCTAATGATAACCATATTAATATATAAATACATGTGGGAGACATAATCATATGTGACACATATAACTTAATCTGATTGCATACATATTTATATGTGACTTAATATCAAATAACGTATACGAGCATATTTAAAAAAAATCCAATATCATTATATATATAATTATATATGACTTACAAGAAACCATTTAAAATTATATATGACTTACAAGAAACCATTTAAAACTATATATGGTTCCATCTTAAAAAACGAAAAAAAAAAATGTTCAAATATAATTATATATGGTCGCACATATAACTCTATATACAGTTATATAAAACTATACATGGCATCAAACATTTATTTTTTTAATATTATCAAAGATATAATTATAAATGGCTTATGAGATACCGTATATAGTTTTGTAAGATACCATATAAATACAATTTTTTTTTAAACTCTATATATAATTTTAAATGGTGGCACATGTAACGCCATATAAAATGTTATACAATTGTATAAGGTAAAAAATATTTTTTTCTTTCACAATATTTTATATATAATTATGCATACTTTTATATGACAGTATTTCAAATTTTTTTTTTTAATGTTGCATCATGTATATTTTTATTTAAGTATACAAGAGAGCTTGTATAATTATATATGATTCTCAAAGCACCTAAAATCAGTAAAAAAAAAATATATATAAATTCTATAAATTTTTAAATAGAAAAAAAATCTGTTTAATCCATTGTATTTTAAAACTTAAAAAAATGCATATTGGATTTTAAAAGTTAAATGTTTAAAAAATGCATATAACTTAAATAGTTGTGTGTAACTTTATATAAGTTCATATAAGATAATATATGATGCTTGGGGACCCCGAGTTCGATTCCCGGCTCAACCCAGAAAAAAACTTTTTTTTTTTAATTTTTTAAAAAAGAAAATATGTTTTTAAAGCTTTTTGTTTTTTCTAAACTTAAAAATATTGAATAATTGAATTTTTATGATAAAATCGAAAAATAAATATTAATTATTTATAGTTATATAATTTTATATATTACATCATATAAGTTAATATATGGTTCCTAGGGACCCTGGGTTCGATCCCCGGCTGAGCTAAGAAAAAAGTTGTTTTTTTTAATTTTTTTTTTTAAAGAAAATATGTTTTAGAAGCTTTAATTTTTTACTAAACTTAAAAATATTGATTAATTTATTTTTTATGATAATATTTAGAAATAAATATTATTTATATATAGTAATATAACTTTCTATATTGCATCATATATGATAATATATAATTCTTGAGGACCCTGAGTTCGATTCCCGACTAAGTCAAGAAAAAAATTATTTTTTTTTAAATTTTTTTTTAATATAAATGATTTTTTAATGCGTTTTCGTTTTTCAAATTAAAAAAAAAATAAAATCCCTGAATTTTAACAAAAATATTTCAAAAATAATTATATTTTGATATAATTATATATTATTTAATCCGAAGAAAAAAATATTTTAAAACTTTAATGTTTAACCATCAATATCTCTGGTTTTAAGAGAGCTAAAGTCCTCAGATCAAGCTTAAATCAAAGCTTTATTTGTTGTCAATAATTAAAAGTGTATTTGGTTCGAATTTATGTTAGCAATATTTTCAGATAAAATTATTTTTGTCTGAAAAAACTTCCGAAAAAAACTTAAAACTCATTATTTGGGCGTTGGTGAGTAAAAAAGTTTATATATGTTGTATACCATTTTAAAGGTATTTTTATTAAATATACAACGGCAGAAAGAAAATTTGGATCCGATGAAAAATGTGAAGCTCATAAGCCAAAAACCGTTTTTACTTTAAAGCTTTATAACTTGGAAAATTAAGAGCATTGGAAGATGAAAATCATGTTGTTGAACTCAGTATTAAACCCCCTATTAATTAGCTCAGCAAATAAACTAAAAAAAAAAAAAATCACAAATTTTAGCAAAAATTTTCTGTCTTTTTTAAAATTTTGTTCAAATTCAAGTCGAATATAATTTGATGCAATCATATACCCGATAAGATAAACTGGATTTAATTATATATAAGTTAAACTTGATATAATTATATATGATAAACTATTTTCAAAAATTTTTTTTAAAACATAGTCTTTTAAAGTTGTCATTTATTAACAACGTCCGCTGGGTCAGAGGGTAGAGATTGCGATTACAAAACAGTTGGTAGCTGTTCGATTCCCCCGCCGCTCGAAGTTTTTTTTTTTTTTTAAATAAATTTTAATTATATATATTTATATCTTAATATTGAAAAAAATTGTTTGGATGAAACTTTATCAGTTCTAAAAATAGATTTTATTGTTCGGATTAAATTATATATAGTTCTAAAAATAGATTTTTATTTTCGGATAAAATTTTATCTAAAGTTTTTTGTAATATTTTTTTTTTCTTTCGTATGAAATTTTATCTTTTTTTATCCAGCTAAAAAAATCTTTTTTTTTTGTCTTGGTCCAATAAGATCCAACCATTTTTCGGATGAAATTGTATCCCACCGATTAAAACTGATCTAATTAGATAAACCCACTTTTCGGATCAAATTGTATCCGTCCGGTTAAAACTGATCTAATCTTAGCGATCCATTTTTCGGATCAGTGCTGATCTTTCAAATCTCGGATCTATCAACAGATCTGGAATAATATAAGAACATATATTGCTTCATACAAAAATTTTTACTCGGGAAGACATGTTTAAACATTATTTAGTTCACAAGTAGATTTAATAAATTTTTCAACTTATTTCACACTACTTTAGAAAAACACAACTTTTTTATTGGCGTTTTTCTCGAAAACGCGAATTGATCTAAAAAACTAGGAGACACGTATATTTTATATTCGGTCTGGTCCATTTGTACAAAAGTGTGTCGGACGGTGTAATAAAACACTGTAATTTTCACTTGTAGAATTATATTTTTTCGAGAAAAATATATTTTTATGTGAACGTTTTTTTTTATTTGAATTTACGACATCTACCAGTAAAATTAATGCGTATTCGCGAAAAAATTTTTAACTTGGTCAAATTTAAAAATTATGTAGGTTCACTTTGCGGACTTTCCTTGTAAATTACAGGAAAACCCAACGACAGAATTCAATTCTGATGGCGAATACAGGAGGTCAAAATATATAAAAATATATATTGGATCTGGTTTCTGGGTCAGAACCTTTTTATATTTTTTAAATGTATAATAACAGTATAACACTGTAATTATACCCTACACCACACTGTGGTACAGGGTATAATGAGTTTGTGCTGATGTTTGTAACTACCCGAAATATTGGTCCTAGACCCACCTTTAAGTATACCGATCGACTCAGAATCACTTTTTGAGTCGATTTAGCGATGTCCGTCCGTCCGTCCGTCTGTCCGTCCGTCCGTCCGTCCGTCTGTCTGTCTGTCTGTCCATGTAAACGGTGTAAACACGATACAGGTCGCAATTTTTAATCAATTGACTTCAAATTTGAAACTTAAGTCTCTCTTGGCCCAAGGACGAAGCCTATTGAAATTGGAAAAAATCGGTCCATATTTAGACCTAGCCCCCATACAAAGGTCCTCTTTAGTTTTGGCTCAAATGACTCTAATAACCGTATTGTAGAAGGTATCGCTTTGAAATTTGGATGGTAAACATGTTTTGTCTTCACATATCATCAATCCGAATTTCAAAGAAATCGGACCAGTTCTTCTTGTAGCCCCCATACAAACCACCTTCCCGATTTTCACATAAATGTCTTAAATTTCATGAAAATAGAAAATATTTAATTAAAATTTTGTTTGTGTATGTTAAACGCGTACTTAAATAACCTTATCAAACCTGATAATCATCGGACCAGTTTTGGACTCAGGCCCCTTGTGAAAATTTCGCCCAATATTCAGTTAAAGCGGTTTATTGTCAACAAATAGAAGCCTATTTCACTCAAATTTGATTTGTGAGTGTTTTCTTCACTTATTAAAGGTTTTACAACATATAGATCTAATCGATTCATGGGACCCATTTTCCGGGAAACCTTGGTGTAGGGTATTATATGGTCGGTCTTGACCGACTATAATTTTCTTACTTGTTTTTATTTGCGGAAATTTGATTTTTCGCGAAATTTTTTTATTGTATTTTTTAATTTTGATATTTATGTTTGAAAATGTCTAAAATACGGAAGATGATAGAAAAAAAAAACTCTCGAAAAAAAAAATTTTCTCTCAAAAAAAAAAAATACAGCATCTTTTAATGTTAAATATATTTAATCGAGTTTTTAAATTTGAATTTAAAAATTATCCCAAAAGTATAAAAATATCGTTTTTATGGAATTTTAGCATACAAATTCCAAAAGTCGTCGATATCACTAAACGGCTAACAAATTATTAAATTTAGCATACTCGAATTTGGTTTACCTTGCTGGTATAATTTTCGACTTATACAATCCAATTTAAAAAAAATAAAAAAAAAATCAAAAAATTGTGAACAAATTTCAAGTTTTGTATGGAAAAAAATTAAGTGATTTAAAAAAAAAATAATATTTTAAATATTTTAACTGCGAGACACAAAATACTATAAATGCAGGTGTTTAGTAAAAATGTTATATTTTAATTAACATGAAAGATAACAAAAATCGAAGAGGCCCTTAGACTTAAAAAATGCATTTTAAAAATGCAATTGCATTCTGCAGTTCAAAATTTTTTTTCTACTATAATATTTTAAAAGTAGACTATATTGGCAATTAAACTCGTTTTAAACGATAAAAATCCATAAAGAATTGGCTGAGATATTAATTTACAAAGTTAACCACTTTTTCCAATTTTTTGATATTTCATAAAATTAAAAACGCGAATAAAATCGAGTGTTTTTAAAATTTCTCTAAACTGAAAACTGTATTCTCTTAATGGCTCCTTAGAGTTCCTACCAAAAAAGTTTTGTGAAATTCAGACTACCCAAGGTCAAAAAATGCCCATTTTTGGCCGGTCTTTCCTGGATTGGCCGATATATTGTTTAACGCAAAGTATTTTTTTAAAAAACATATGAAAACCAACAAACAAAGTTTTTTTTAAATTCAGGTAATGAAAAAATATTATGTATATTAGGCGTCCCGAAAATTATAAACTTTTGAATTTTGTGTCGGAATACTTGCCTAACGCTAGCCACTAAAGAGCTAATTGTGGGAAAATTTACGTAGTGGAACTGCAGTTTGCAAGAAGCGGTCCATGTTGGAAAAATATAGTTTTTTGACATAAATTTATGTTCAAAGTTTTTGACCAAATGGGCTCAAAAATTAGGAAATTTTGCGAACTTGTTGGTATCCGTCTTGGGATTTTGCGTCTTCCGATGCTGATGTTAAACACAAAAATTATTTATATTACCAAATTCTTCTTTAAGAATTGAATCATATTAAAATGTATAAAAAAATGTCGAAATTCGTAATTTTTTCAACTTTGACCGATGGTTGCAAGTACCTTTGCAAATTTTTTATTCATAAATTTTCCCACAATTTCGACTCAAAATTCGAAAAATTAATATATTTAGGACGCTTTATTGAACATTGCTTCACCATTTACAGATTTAAATCGAAAAATATTAATTATAATTCGGAGATTCTACTTGTAATTCAAAGATTACATTTGTAATTCCAAGATTTCATTTGTAATTTGAAGAATCTGTTTGTAATTTGAAAATTACATTTTTAATTCTAAAATTCAAGTAGCAATTTGAAAAAGAGCAATTGTAATTTAAATTTACAAAAGAGGAATTGTTATCGATTATTTCGAATTACAATTGACCATTTTCGAATTAAAATTTATCTTTTTCGACTTACAATACTTTTTCTTAATTACAATTGAGATTTTTCGAATTACCATTGTCTTTTTAGAATTAACAAGTGAGAGTGTTAAATTCGGCTGTGCCGAATCTTTTATACCCTCCAAAATGTAAAAAAAATATTTAAAAAAATCCAGGGGCGTCTTTTTTTTGGGGGGGGGGGTTGGTGGGAGACGTTAGGGGGCACCTTCCCCTTGCGATTTTGAACTTCTTCTGAGATAAGATCGTTGCATTTGCTTACCAAAAGTACAAAAAACTCTGCAAAAAATGCGGTTTTTCTTGGGTTGGTTTAGTTCTCCAAAGGGGAACTTTTTTCCCCTTGGTCCGATTTTGCCCATTTCCGAACTTAACCTGCCTAGGACATAATAAGACATATTCGTGCCAAACTTCGGAAGCCTAGCTCTTTTATTTTGGACTGTATCGTGTCCTCTACAGACGGACAGACGGACAGACAGACAGACGGACGGACGGACGGACATCGCTAGAATGTCTTAGAATCGATCACTGATCAATAAAATATATACTTTATGGGGTCCTAGACCGATATTTCGATGCGTTACACACGGAATGACAAAGTGAGTATACCCCCATACTGTGGTTGGAGGGTATAAAAATCGACTAAACTGTTTCTGAATATTTCCTCAAAATTTTTGTCCAAATATTTGTCTATAATTTTATACTTTCAACATTTTTAAATTTTTGTCAACAAACGCAAATAGTTGGTTATTTCATTTTAAAAATATGTATTTGTTTACGAAAAAGTCACAGTTTGAAAAAGTCACAGTTGGTAGAAAGAAATTTTTCCTCTGATTCTATTTTGTCCCTTTGCTTATAGAGTAATTAAATTTTAACTATTTACTAAATTGAAATACATTGCCGTTGTAATTTATAAAACAATATAAATTGAAAAAAATGGTGACAGGACATAATCCCCACGGACATTATCCCCATAACGGAAATGGGGATTATGACCCAATGCATTACGGACATTAAACCCATATTAGATGTGGGGACTATAACCATTTCAAAAACGGTCATAATCCCAATGGGGATTATGTCCCTTCCCTGTTGGGATTGCGACCGAAAGTTTTGCGGTCATAACCCCCATTCATATTATGGGGACTAAGTCCACAACAATTTCGGCCATAATCCCTTTATTTTGCGAAGAGGGTGGGTTTAATGCATGGAGTTTGTAATCCCTAAGCCCGGCCGAAGGCCGGCTACGCAGAAAAGCCTTTAAGAAAAAAAAAAAAAATTCACATAATTATTGCTTACAAACACCTGTTGCTTTTGGGACAATCCCTTTGTAAAAAGAATCGGTGTTGCACAAGAATTAGAACAGGTTCTAGGGAAGTAAAAGTTGTTCCACAATCGGTTCTTTGCAACCGAAAATTTTGCTGGGTAAAAAGGTATAATAATGGTAAAAAAAATATTTTTTTACCATTATTAAAATTAAAATTTCGGAATATTTTTATTTTATTTTGAAGATAAAATTCCAAGCTTTATAATGAGCTTAATATAAAGTCGTTCGTATGTCGCGTTCATATTTTATTGGCTTCCAAAAATGGTCAAAAAGGCACTTTTTGGCCCCTTTAACCGCGAATAACTCAAAATCCTGATGTGATGGAAAAAATTGGGTTGCAGATTTGGAATCAGCGCACCAAATACTACCTAACTCAGTTATCAAAACCCAATACGCATTTTCTTGTAGAGCGGTGTAGTTTATCTTATTTTCCAAATAAATTTTTAAAATTTTAAATAGATTTTGAAAACAACAAATTTCAATTTATGTTTTTGCTAATTTATGCCACTTATGCACTTAAAAGTTGGAAACATGCACAAAATATGCATTTCAAATCAAAATATGCAAAAATATGCATTATCACCAAAATATGCAAAACAAATCAATGCCATTTTAAAACAAATTTCTTGATTCGGAAAGATAATTGGTCGATATCGTTTTTAGACTGTCGACAAAAACATGCATTTGCATAGAAATCTCATCCCTAGCCATCAGTCATCAGTCAGTCACGTTACTACTTTATATATGGAGCATTCCATGTCAATTTGGACACTTTGAATATTTTTTTTTTTAGATTTTCCCAATTTGTTGACAGTTTTTAGTACACTTCGAAAACTCCTTCGTGGTAAATTTTCAGATTTTTTTGATGACCCGTTCAAAAGCTATCGCATTTTTAAAAACTGGTAGTTTGTTCCTTTACTCAAATTTCTTTTACTCATAATTTCTTCAATAATGGTCCAAAATTCTTAAAAGCGCTCTAGTATGCGATTTTTAAGTTTTAAAATTTAAATCTCATTTTTTAAAATGTTCGTACTCTTTGATTTTTTTAAATCTTTTTGTGTAAAACTTCTATCGATTCTACAAAATTTTTGCTCAGAAGGATCGTAAGATTGTAATTTTCCAATCTTAAAATCATTTCTACTGCTCCAATGGTGCGTCATAGAGGGGTCATTTCCAAAACCGACACCCATTAATTTTTACACTTCTTCGGAACAGACTAATACCCTCTCTCCAATTGCTAAGGGGGCTCCCACACAAAACAAAAAATTTTAAAATTTGCTCCAACCGCTCTAAATGCCCTACGAGTGCCCTTAGAGCAATAAAATGTATGACCGACCCACAATATTTTTTTATTCCAAGCATTTTCTCTGAACACACCTACCCTCTATCTTTAACTATTAAGGCGGTCCCCATACAATTTTTTTTATTTTTTGTAAATTTGTTTTATTTAATCAGCTTCTACCGGTCCAATGGTGCGTCCGAGAGGTGTCATTACTAAAACCGACCCGCATTTATTTTTGCCCTGCAAAATTTTTGTAAAACATACTTACGAAAATTTACCACGAAGGAGTTTTTGTTGGCTACTAAAAACTGTCAACAAATTGGACAAGTCTAAAAAAAATTATTCAAATTGTCCGATTTGACATGGAATGCCCCATATATAGATTATACTAAACAACTAGGAAAAACTATGTTAGTTATCACTTTTTTTTAATTAAAAAAAAAAATATATACCAAAAACTTCAATGCGTTTGGTGCGTGAACATTTTTCACGACCGCGAAAAATCATAAGCATATTTCTTTGAACTTTTCCTTGCCCTACACGATTTCGTGGATGGAGAATGTTGCCAAAAAAAGTCATAACCCTAATATACATACATACATAACCTGGTAATAATTTCAAAAATATTTCGAAATTTGTTTCCGACAAAAACCTTGAAACAAACGCTTCCTAAATATTTAAGTTAACAACACTGTCACTTAACCAAAATTATAAACAATACAGGGATGGTTTGCTTAAGCCGTTTATTTTTAGTTGATAAACTATAATAAAAAAAAAAAAACTGCAATGTCATACCTCTTTAAGTTGAACGCATATTCACTTGTTGTTGTTTACAAAAGGCCTGTTTTATGTCGATTTTGTTTTTACAAATTCGTGGGGTCGTCGTTTATAAATGTGTGTGGTGTGTGAGTGAGTGTGCGTTTGAGATATATCAGTTAAAGTTTTATAAACACGCACATTTAGTGTGTTTTCCGGTTAGTTTATTCAAGAGAACAGTAGCAACATAGTTGCGTACGTTTAGAGTACTTTGTAAAAATATTATGATTGTAGTGTGTGACATAAGCTGGAGTATGAGTGCGGATTGGGGAGGGGGTCAATTGTTAAATGGGGTACTTGATGGCGTTCTGTTTTATGTTTATTTTACGCACAATTTTCTATAACAACCGTGGACACGCAATTTTGCAGTTGAAATAGCTTTTGAAACTTTCTGCATATGCTTCGGAATAATAAGCATGGGCAAATTTGGTTATAAAAGAGCCTTAGGAAAGAAAATGTGTAGAGACATTTGCTTTTAGAGTTAAAACACATCAATTCAACAGGCAGGTTGACCTTAGGGGATCCTTAACAACATATATTTTTTTCCAAAACTTTAGAAATATCGCTTTTTGTGATATAGCTTTCCTAAAACTTGGGTCAAAAAAAAAATAATGATGCAAGTCTTATGTCTCATTAGCTATTATTTGAGACCTAAATGAGACCTGTAACTTGATTACTTTTTGAGATAACGTCATTTATGTCAGAACACTTTTGTCAAATATATACGATTTTTCCAATTTTCAAAACCCCATGTCTCGGAAAGAAAAACAACCAAAAGTCCAATTTTGGCACTAGTTAAATTTGGCACTATCCAATTTTGGCACTATCAATTTGTTATAAAGGACAAACTATATTCCAATTTTTATCCAATTCGATTGAATTGATATGTTTGAACTCTATATGACGTTTTTTCCTGAACTCTATGTGTTCACTGTCAGTAAATATAGAATGTAATATTCGTTGAAATAATTTTGAAGTATACATCTCGAATCCTTACTCTGTCTAATTACACAGCCCCACAAAAGAAAAATTCTGTCCCAGAAGCCACACCAAATGTACGTTTCGACCCTCTGAACTAAAATTTGTCATCCAAAAAAAAAATCTGTCGTTGGGTTTTCCTGTAATCTTACATGGAAATTCCGCAAAATGACCATTCCAGATTTTTTTGAAATTTATACACAAGAAGATTAGGAAAAAATCTAAATCGAATCCTTATTTCGACCTCCTGAGCTCTAGGTTAGGTTAGAGTGGTTGTGAGTCCTCCTGAGGCTGCACCAATTAGCAAAGTAATGCCGTTTTGAATACCACGTTACCTGAAAACAAAGGAAAGAAAAATAATAAATTATAATCGATATACAAAGGCTATGTCCAATATGTTTTTGTGATATATTTTGAAATGGAAATGATATCTATGTTACCCATTTCCTTGAGGTCATCAAAAAAAGGCTTTCCCAATGTCATCAGTCTGACCTTGGATAAGGCCGGGCATTGCAAAAGGTAGTGTTCTGGAGATTCCTGCACAGTTTCGTCTTCGCAACTGCGGCAGTGCCTGCGGTAAGGTAACCCTAGCCTGCTAGCGTGGCGTCCAATTGCCCAGTGGCCGGTTAGAACAGATATTATTCTTGATATTGTGATCCTATTATTTGCTGTCAAGCAGTCCGATCGTTTTTTACTGTAGCACGGCCATGTACTACGAGCCCTTTTGCATGTTGTGAGTTCTCTCCAGAGCTTGTCTGCAAGTTCCTGGAAATATATATCTAATATATTAACTACCCCACCTATGGGTATGTTAATCTCTATCGCCATGCTGATGTCCTTGCCTGATCCTTGTCAAGCCAGTTCATCCGCCGCTTCGTTGCCGGCTATATCACTGTGGCCTGGTACCCATATCAGTGTGGCTATAGATATCGTGCCTAGGTCGTTCAATGCCTTCTTGCACTCGGTTACAAGTCTCGATTTGCTATATCTAGAAGTTAAAGCCATAATGGCCGCCTGGCTATCTGAGAAAATATTTACTGTTCTCCCAGTTATTTCCTCACAAAAAAGTTGGCGACAAGCTTCTGTTATCGCCGCAACTTCTGCTTGAAAAACACTACAATAATCCGGCAGTCTTAATGATATTGACAAGTTACGTTGAGCACAGTGTATTCCAGCACCCACTCCGCAGGCCATCTTAGAACCGTCTGTGTAAACAGCTATTTCGCAATTTAGTGATGGATTGTTTTCCTTCCAATCCTCCCTTGTGGGTATAAATGACTTATAGGTTCTGAGAAAATCCAACCTTGAAATTTCGTAGTCCGTCACTGTAGGCAGGAGCCCACGCAGAAAAATACTCAAAATGTTGCTATGTCCATGATTTCTTGCCTTCCAGCAGTTAATGTCCCTAAGCCTAAGAGCACTTCTAGCTGCAGTATTCTTGACAAAAAGATCAATTGGAAGTAGATTCAACATGACATTTAGAGCGTCACTCGGGCAAGTTCTTAATGCTCCTGTGACACCTATGCATGCTGTTCTCTGAATTCTCGTCATTTTTCTACGGTTGTCCTCTTTGTCCAATGCTTCCCACCAAACCAAAGCACCATAAGTTAATATTGGTCTGATTACAGCGCTATACATCCATAGTACCATTCCCGGCTGTAACCCCCATGTTTTGCCGAATGTTTTCTTGCAAGCATAAAAAGCTACACAAGCCTTTTTTACCCTATGTTCAATGTTGTATTTCCAATTTAATTTGCTATCCAAGATAACCCCCAAGTATTTTGCTGTCTCTGAGAGCTTCAATTGCTGTCCTCCTAGGTAAGGTAATTCAAACTGCGGAAATTTTCTCTTTGTTGTAAATAAAACCAGTTCCGTCTTGTCTGGGTTAACCCCAAGACCACAACCTGTAGCCCACGAGTTGACTGCACCCAGCGCATTCTCCATAATATCACTTATCACGGAGAGAAACGGTCCAGCTACTATTACAACAACATCATCCGCATATGCCACCACCTTCACCCCCATATCATTCAGTCTTACCAATAATATGTCCATCACGGCGATCCATAACAGAGGCGAAATGACCCCACCCTGCGGGGTGCCCCTACATACGGTTTTAATCATGGTTGTATTACCCCAGTTCGCCTGAATCAATCTGGTTTCTAGCATGGATACTATCCATCTTATAATTGTGCCGCTTATACCAAGCCTGGTAAGAGCATCTTTAATGCTATCTGTGCTAACATTGATAAAAGCGCCTTCTATGTCCAAAAACGCAGCCATAGTAAATTGTTTAAAATAGAGTCCTCTTTCAACTGTTCTCACCACTTCATGGAGGGCAGTCTCTGTAGACTTACCCTTCATATATGCATGCTGATTGCAGTTCAGTCCTCCACACTCGAGAAAAGAACGGATGTTCTCATCCAGTATTCTCTCCAAAGTTTTAAGAATAAATGAGGATAAACTAATGGGTCTGAAATCCTTTGCAGACTCATGACTACTTCTACCTATTTTAGGGATAAAGATAACTTTTACCTTTCTCCAGCTAAAAGGGATATAATTTAGGCTGAGACTTGCGGAAAAGAGCGGTTTCAGCCAGCTACAGATTACCCCAGGTATTTTCTGTAACATTATAGGCAAAATGCCATCTGGCCCAGGAGATTTAAATGGTGAAAAACTTGATATTGCCCAAACTATTCTTTCCTCCGTTATAATAGACTCTATAAAGGCGGAATCTGATGTGTTCTGTACCACCTCGGTACAACTTAAATTCCCTATTGGGTCACTGGACCCAGGGAAATGAGTTTCAAGTAAACTGGATAGACTTTGTTCTGGCGATTCGGTCCATGTATCATCCAGCCTGCGTATGAAAGCTGGATTCGTATGATCCTTAGAAAGAATCTTGCTAATTCTACAAGAATCCTTAATATTGTCAATTGATTCGCAAAAAGTTGCCCAGGATATTTTTTTGGCTCTTCGTATCGCATGTTTGTACTCACGCTGAACTATTTTGTAAGGCTGCCAAGATTTACTAATATAACACTCGTTAAAAACTTTTCTAGTTTTCTTTCTGAGTTCTCCAAGTTCCTTATTCCACCATTTAGGATACACTTTTTTAGCTCTATTGATTGGACATGACTTCATAAAAGCAGCTGTCAGAGCTTTCTCAAATGAATCCGCCATGTTATCCAACTCAACTGTGCCCAAAATTGCATCCCTTGGTGGCTTATTAAGGCTATCCTCTGCAATTTTTAAAAACTTTTTCCAATTTGCTCTTCTTGGATTCCTATAAGGCTTTGGCTTCTCACTCTCCATTAAGAGATCGAAATAAATAAGCTTATGATCAGAAAAAGAGCACTGCTCTGAAACTCTCCATCGCGATATGTTCAAAACCGGGCATTGGGACTTGAGCGTAACATCTATTACCTCCTCCCAACCCTTAAATTTATCGGAGCTTGGGAAAGTAAACGTTGGTTTATTTCCTTGGTTGCAAATAAGTATGTTGGTAGAAACAATAAAATCAAAAAGTGACTCACCTCTTTCGTTAATTTCACGACTACCCCATACCGTATGTCTAGCGTTAGCATCACAGCCCATAAGAAGGCCAGTACCAGACTTTGTTGAAACTTCGACTAAAGTCCTTACTTCGTTTGGCGGCGCACTTTCATCATGACCCATATAAATTGAAGCTATTAGGATGTTTTTACCATCTGCATACTCCCAAGAGACAACTGTCACATCTGGAGAACTAAGATTAGAACACAGAAAAACTTTAATGTGATTCTTAGTAATAATACAGGACCTAGGCTTACCGTTATTTGATTTGTAGAATATTTGGTATGATGGAACATTAAGACCTTTTATGATTCCATCGTTGACCCATGGCTCTTGGATTATGCCTATGTCTATGTCTTCTTCACATAGAAGCACATTCAGATTATCTGAAGCGAGCCTGGAGTGCTTCAGATTGATCTGTACGATCTTAGGCATGGTTTATACAGGGTTTATTGAGGCCTCCTCTGAGAGATTGATTTCGCCCAGCAAGCTACTGGCATCCTCAATCCCATCAGTTTCCTCCTCGGCGACAGCTTCTTTGAATATTTTGAGCTTGGCATTTCGTACGCCAAATCTCAACTTATTTTCCACCTTTTCTAATGCTTCAACACCTGCATTCGTAATAAGCAAAAGAAAGCTTGTACTGCTTGCATTGGGACTCTCCTCTCTTATGACCTGCCAGTCTTCCATGGTTATACCAGAGTTGTGTAGTTTTAGACACTGGAGTAGCTTGTCTGAGCTCAAACCAGTAATCTTTGGTAACCAGATGCGCGCCCTCGGCCTCCATGGAATTTCTTTGGCTGGGATGAGTTTGATCTTCAAACCATCCCATGAGTCACAAATCTTTGCGACACATTTGCCCAAGAAATCCTTGGAGAACAAGTCCTCACATCGAATTACCCTGCACCCCCTGATTACCATGGAGGAGTCAAAACAGGGCAGGGGACCACCAGGGTTGCCTAAAAGGTATTCCAATACCATTTCCGACAGCCTTGGCTCGATCTCCACCCAGCGGTCACCAACAAGCTTGTTATTACGGCTGTCTTCGTCGACCAAAGCAACAGAAAGGCTATCCTTAACCACATCTGCATAAGCTTTTTGCATAGGTATTGGTCGTCTCTTCTTGAGAACGTATGCGTTTGGCAGATTTTAAGCGGGCAGTCTTGTCCTGCTTGCCATCCCCCTCCCGTACAGTAGTCAGGTGCTGCTCGTACTCTGCCACTGTCTTTTTGCATGATTCTTCATCATTTTTATCACGGGGATCTGTAATACCGGCTTTTTTGTTCTCCTCGATTTTCTTGAGGATGAAACAAGCCCTTTGGTATTTATTTTTTAGTTGTTTGAAACTCTGCTTCACTTGAGGTTGTTGTCGGCTAAGCTTTGAAGGTGAATTAGCATTATGGCTGGTGCTAATACCTTCCGCACTTTTGATGGTCTCCTGTCTAGATTGCAGGAGATCATCTTCTGAGCTATTCCCCACATCAGTTTTAACAGCACTATCCATGATGATTTGCAAAAAACGCCTTCCAAACCGCTTATGTAGATAATAAAATCCAATTAAAAACCTACAAAAGAGGGGTAGACATCATTTGTCGTAATTCTGTGGTTATGTTGTTAGCTAACAACAAGAAAAACCACAAACTTACACAAACCACACAGAAAACTTGTTAAAAAAAAGTAAAAAGAATAACACTTTTTAAAGTTGCACTTTAATAAAAAAACACTTTCTAATGATTATTTTATTAAATCACAACAAAAAGATTTATTTTAAATGATTTTATTTTATATTTTTCGTAAATTTTTAATATTATAAAATGACAGACACAATTTTCAACATCTGTTCACTTTCAGTGTTGCCAGATATTCTCCTCCTGAGCTCTAATTCGCACAGGTTGATTTCATTAGAAAAGGTGGAAAATAAAAATTTGGACCGATATTCAGTTAAATCGGCCTTTAGGCAAAAAAAAATAAACCAATTCTAATAAAATTTGATCTGTGTGTCTTTTCAACACTAAATAAAGATCTAACAAAAAATAGATCCATTTTCCGGAAAACACTGGTGTTGGGTATAATATGTTCGGTCTTGACCGACTTTAACTTCCTTACTTGTTTTTTTAATTGTGAAACTTTTTTTAAACTTAAAAAAAAAAATAAATTGATAAATTTCATGTAAATTTTTAGTTGACACAATTAAAAAGTTACTAAAAAAAATTACAAAGTTTTAAGTAAAGTTTTAATTGTGTCAATTAAAAATTTACTCAAATTTTTTAGTATAAATTTAATAAATTTTATTAAGAGTTTACTTAATACTACTAAATCGTTTACTGGTGCAGAATTGAGTAATTTTTTACTCAATAGAATTAAAAATTTACTCAATTTTTTTCTGTGTAAGTCTTTATTTTCAAAAATGTAAAAAATGTATTTTTGTAAAATTCCTGCAAGTTTGGCTTTTATTCGCATTTTTTCGAAAGACCTCATTTTGTCATAATGTGGAAGCCCTTTTTTAAATTTGAGATTGGGCAGCTAAAAAAAAAACGTAACTTATTATTTTCTTCCCTCATTCCCATATGCAAGTTTAAGGACAATCGGTGGATGCCCTCTAAAAAATCTCCTTTGTAAGAGCAATTAGAGATGAGTAAAAATGTTTCTTTGTGATAATCTGAGACTTTTATTTAAAAAAGGGCTCAGAATGAAAGACTTATTCTACAGAAAATAGGTCTCAGAATCTGAACATTTTTTTGTAGAAAAAATCTGCCAGAAATCTTAGAATCTTAGACCTTTTCTAAATGAAATATCTGTGATTTCTTTTATAGAAAAAAGGTCTCAAATTCTAAGACTATTTTTGTGGGAAAAATTTCGCATAATCTGAGACTTTTTCTGTAGGTAACAGGGGTCAGATTCTGAGACTTTTTTCCTATAGAAAAAGTATCAGATTCCTTTTTTTTTCCTGTTGGTAGAAGGTCTCAGAATCTGATACTTTTTCTATAAGAAAAAAGTCTCACAATCTGAGACCTTTTACCTACAGAAAAAAGTCTCTGATTATGCGAAATTTTTCCCACAAAAATAGTCTTAGAATGTGAGACTTTTTTTCTATAAAAGAAATATCAGATATTTCCTGTAGAAAAATCTCAGATTCTGAAACCATTTTTTTAAGATAAGTTCTTAGATTTTAATACATTTTTCTTATTTTTTTATTGAAAAAATGTCTAAGAATCTGAGAGTTTTTCTATAAAAAAAGGTCTCATAATCTAAAACTTTTTCTTTACGAAACAAATCTCAGAATCTAAGACATTTACTGTAGGAAAAATATCTTAGAATCTGAGACTTTTTCCTTATGAAAAGTTCTAAGAATCTGATACTTTTTCCTTAGGAAAAGGTTTCAGAATCTGATAATGAGACTTTTTCTGTGAGAAAAATTTCTTCATAAATAAAAAGTCTCATATTCTGAGACATTTTTCGAATCTCTAGCATTTCTTTACTAAAAACAGGTCTCAGAATCTGGTTTTCTATGTACGATGAATTTATTGAATTAAAAAATTTTCAGCTTTTTGACGACAAATACGTTAGAATCTGAAACTTTTTCTATGTATACGAAAATCAAAATTTTCTTTTAAAACTAATAAAAAAGTATCAAAATGGAAATAAGGTATTTAAATGTGTTATCTATAAACTTTAAATGATTTTTTCTTGAACTATTGTTAAAGAATCAGGTGCAGTTGTTCGGTAAAAACTACTATGTACTTCCCCTCCTTTTTTTGCAAAAATAAAAAAGGATATTTTTTTTTTTTTTCGAAGTAAAAAAAAAAATTTCCCCCCAAACTCAAAAGCTGTGCCTAACACTGTATACATTAGGGTGGCACGAATAATTACTTTTTTCGAATTTCGGTGATAGCTTGGCAAATTATGGTTCATTTTAGTCTAAAAACTCTATGTTTAAATTTTTAGCCCAATCGGACAAAATTACTTTTTTTCGATTTCTTTATTTTTTCTTTAATTACACTGTGCTACAAAAAACACAAAATCAAAACTACTTTTAAAATGAGGCAGTTAAGGTTGTAGGTCTCGTCGAAAAGATCACAAAAATGCACATCAAACTTTCCAGACACCCTCAAATTTTAAAGATATTGTTAAAAAAACGATTTTTTGGGACTTTTCTCACTAAACCACGTGTAACTTAAACATTTTTCAACCGATTTTCAATTTTTCAACTGTTTTGGATAGAAGAAGGATAGGGCTTTTCATGTATGTGAATTGTTCTATACATAAAAAAACGATATGTGTTGATTTTTTCAACAATATCTAATTTTTTGTTATTTTTTGAAAATTTTTTAAGTTTATCGATTTTTTTTCTGTTATAGTTCGTTCAACAACATTTATATTTATAAACGTATTCTTAAAGGAAATTTAATTGTGAATACGATGAGCTTTATGTCGAAAAAATCGGATAACAATTGACAGAGTTGTGATAATTTTTCTTTTTTAGAAAAATTATCACAACTCTGTCAATTATTATCCGATTTCTTCAGGATAAAGCTTATCGTATTCAGAATCAAATTTTCTTTAAAAATACGTTTATAAATATAAATGTTGTTAAACGAACTATAGCAGAAAAAAATCGATAAACTCGAAAAATTTTCAAAAAATAACAAAAAAATTAGATTTTATAGAAAAAATCAATAAATATCTTTCTTATATCTATAGACCAATTCACACACATGGAAAGCCCCATCCTTCTTCTATCAAAAACAGTTAAAAAATTTAAAATCGTTTGAAAATTTTCTGAATTACAAAAGGTTTAGTGAGAAAAGTCCAAAAAAACGTTTTTTCACAATAACTCTAAAATTTGAGGGTGTCTGGCAAGTTTATTGGGCATTTTTGTGATCTACTCGATAAGACCAAGAACCTATACTATGTCACATCAGAAGTATTTTTTCACTGTAGCACAGTGTTATTATTTTACTTCTTTAATTATTATTTTACTAACACAACAAAAAATTTCGTTTTGGTGCGATAAAATTATCCGCTTCAACATTTACTTCAAAAAACAAAAAAAAATTAAGGTCGTTGGGGTTCCTAATATAAAAGTTTTTTAAATTTTCTTTTAGGCACGATTGAATTTTGTCCGATTTTTAGACGAAAACGAAGCATATAAAAAATTCTGTGGGCCCCATTTTTTCCTGATGTATTCATTTCAGCCCTGTCGTAATATGCAATAAAACCCCTTAGATATAGTCATAGAGGATGGTTACTGTTTGTGGTCTGTGTATATTTAAAAAAAATTTGCACATTCATTAGATATGCGTGGCACTTGCGTGTTAAAATGTCAGATAGTTCAATGAAAAGTAACAGCAAAATACTGAAAACAAGAAAAGGAACTTTTAATAATGTAAAATGCTAAAATAAAAAAAAAACACACACACACAGCTCTCAAACGACCATAAAAACCTAAACCAGTTATGTGTGTTGATTTATTTATAAATACAAATACAAAACCTATTGCTAAAGGGGGACATTTTGACCCTTTTTTTCTTTTGCAACAAAAACAGTTTTTTTATGTGTTTGTCTTCTGTTAACATTTGATGAATTTCTCAAACAAGAAAATGACATCGATAATGTTGTTGTATTACCAAGTATATGACAAAAGGAGTCCATATCCTTTTAAAGAAACAAAAAACAAAAAAATTACTGAAATACGCATAAAAAGTATAAAAACTGAGTGATTGAAGTATCTTTGTATTATAATAACTTGACAACTACTACTGCCATTTTTTAACACATTATTTAAATAACAAACGAAATTTAAACATGTTAGTCACGTATGTTGACGATTTGTCACGAAATAATTTTTACGACTTTATTTTCTTTAAATGCATCATCTTGTGTCGCCTGTTGTCGCTGTGTTTTCTTCAGTTTATGCGTATTTCAAAAGATTAGGATAAAATTTATTTGTTGCGTATTTTTTTTTAACATGATAGCTACCGACTAACAAAAAAGACAATAAGAATTACTGGTTTCATTTTCTTAAAACCAAAAAGGTTTGTAACATCGATTTATAACTTGGATAACACCGCTCTACAAATCTGAGGTTTGTCGCTGCGTTTTGAATGAAACCAAAAAATATTTATAGGTTTTGGTTTCCCGATTCCAAAACGGTCACTCAAATTTTTCTATCACGTCACAATCTTGAGAAAATCGCGGTTAAAGTGTCAAAAAAGGCCCATTTTGGCCATTTTTGAGCGCCTATAAAATAAGATCCTGACATGCGAATGACTTGATATCAAGCTCATTCGAAAGTGCGTAAATTTCTCTTTAAGACAGAATCAAATTTTCTTGGAATTTAATTTTTTAAAATGGTAAAAAAATATTAGATACAAGTGCTTTAAATCATATATTTTTGTGTGTATTTGTATGGAAATTTGTTAAAAAACACTGTGTAAATAAACTAAATATTTAAAAAATGGAAGGTTTTTTGGTAATGATTTTTTTACCATTTTAGAAAATTAAAATCCAAGAACATTTTATCTTGTCTTATAGAGAAAATTACATGATTTTGAATGAGCTTGATACCAAGTCAATCGCATGTCAGGATCTTATATTATAAGCTTTCAAAAAGGGTCCAAAATGGTCTTTTTCGGCACTTTAACCGCGAATAACTCAAAATCCTGATGTGATAGACATATTTGGGTTGCAGATTTGGAATCAGCGCAACAAACACTACCAAAATTACTTACCATAATCCAATACGCATTTTCATGTTGAGCTGTGTAATAATTCACCTGCTGGTGAATAAAAACGTTTTTCACTAGCTGTTGAATAAAATGTAATAACTTAGTTTTAGTTCAACTGTGATACTCTAAACAATTATAAACTGTGATATTTAATTATTTTTTTATTTATTTTTCAATTAATTTTAAAACAATTTCGTGTTTTATGTTGTAAAACGTGTGTGTTTTTTATTATAAAATGTAAATTTATCAAAGATTAAATGTAAGTTTGTTTATTGTAATGTGTAACTTTATTATAGTTGTTTACTAAATATTATTTTACTTGTGTTCTGTGTCGTTGCCAGATTTAATAAATTCAGAATCCCCGAAGAAGTTGGAAAATCCCAACGAAACGTAGGATGAAACTATAAATAAATAATCTTTTATTTAAACACAAATGACCTTGAAAGCCTGTTAGATAGATTCTAAAAACATAATAATAAATTCAAGAAAAAGGTCGATTAGAAGTAATATTGGTAAGATTATTATTTTTCCATTAAATTTTTTTTTTCATCAGTTTTTTTTCGCAAATTTTTTTTTCATCAAAATTTGTTTTTATTTGTCAATTTTTTTTCATCAAATTTATTTTTTTTCCTAAATTTTTTTTTCTTTCATAAAACATTTTTTTTTATTATTTTTTTTTTTTAAATTTTTTTGTCATCAATACACTGAAAAAAAAGACATAACTAAAATTAAGGAAAAAATGTCTTTGAAAATTTATCATGAATTTTCCTAAAATTTAGTTAAATTTAACTTAAAAATGAGAAATTTTCTTAACTATGAGGAAAAAATTTTAGTTCATTTACTTATAATTAGTTCATAGTTTTCTTTAAATGGATTTTTAATATTAGGAAAAAAATTCTTACTGCCAAAGAAATTTTCCACAAATCTAAGAATCGTATCTTTATTTTTAAGACATATTTTTTAAAAAACACCCAGCAAAACTTTGGTAATGGGTAGTGATTATATAACACATTACCAGGTAATGTATATACCTTATTTGTAGCATTATTTTAGGATGTCTTACCAAACATTTGTTCCACAACGTATTATTTTCGAGCGAAAAATAATGCATTACTAATAATTTGCTACGTAATGCATGATTATTGGAAAAAATGTATTTCATATTTATTATTTCTAAACATTAAATCATGGATGACTTATATTTGGTTACATTATGTATTATTTGAAAGTTTGAAATAATGCATTATTTATAATTGGATGCATAATGCATTACAATAACATAAAAAATAATTATTTTATAAAAAAAAGCATAAGTTTAAACTAGAGATGGGCTCACGACAGGAAATTCCTTACGACACACACTCACGAGCATATTTTATCTACTTACGCTCATTTACAATCACGTGAGTAAATTTAATACAAAATTACCTTTTCACTACTCGTAACACCTTATATATTATCTTCTGATATGCTATATTATTTCATTTCTCGTAACCTATAAAATATCATATATTTTACACCTTACTCGTATTCTTCGTTATAAATTTATGACTTATTTTATACCTTACTGGTATTCTATGTGATAATGTGGATGCATTACTTTGAGTCTCATCGCCTGTTAAAATCATCAATGCTGCAATGTATAAAATAAGAGATCCTATACCTTATTTTATACCTTATTTGGTAATCTAAGTTTTGCTGGGCAATTTAGTTCATGTTTAGTTAAAATTGACTAAAAAAAACATCATCGTATTTCTCTTCTTTGAATTGAGGAAATGTACTTCTTAGAATTTTGTTAAAGACTTCTGAGAATTTAGTAAATAACTTCTTAGAATTTAGTTAAAAATTAAAAATGGCGATATCTCGAAAACTAAGCGAGATAGTGCGAAACGGATGAAATTTTCAAAAGAAAGACTATAAAGAAAAATATGGAATAGCCTAGCTTTACATATCTGTCGGGGTCTCAAGACCCTAATTTTAGATCTAAAATTTGAAATTCCCTAGATTTTTTATATGCACATATCTCGGTAAATACTGCCAACACGAGAAAAGGTCCAACGGCATTTTTGTAGCTCTTGACTCGTAGAACACTTCCGCAGAATACCCGAAAGCCCTGCAATTAATAGTTTTTGAGTTATCCGGTTTTTAAGATTCTCAAGACCTTATCAGGCCCCTTATTACCGTATCTCAAAAACTAAGCAAGTTAGAGCGAAACGGACATAAGTTTTGGTTCAAAATCTATGGGGACCCTTAAAGGACCCAACGGGGTCTCGAGTCAAATGGTGTCCGAACCCATGGGTCCACGGTCTAGACCCAATCTATTTCTAAAATCTGAAGTATAATTTTCCCATTTTCTAGTTAAAATTGGTTTAAAATTAAATAACTTTGTTTTCCTTATTTTTGGTAAAATTATGAACTAAAACCAAGAAAAAAAATCTTTGGAGCCAAATCATTCCCTCTTTTTCTCAAAATTGAGTTAATTTTCCCAGATTTTAGTTCACTTTTTTTTTTGAGTGTATGTTTTTTTTTTTATCAAAATTTTTTTTTTTAATGAATATTTTTTTTATCAATATTTTTTTTATCAAAGTTTTTTTGTAATAATTTTTTTTTATCAAAATTAAAAAAACATTTTGTCTCTCATTTTTTGTTCATTAAAAATTTTCTTTTCATAATTTTTTTTATATTATAATTTTTTTTTTTCTTTATAAAAATTTTTTTTTTCTTCATCAAAAACTTTTTTTCATCAAAAATTTTTTCCAAGTCTTAACTTCTAAAAATGTTCCATTTGTTTAACAAAGGTACACAAAACAAGAGAAATTCTTCTGTATCGAATTTTCTATACTCTCCAATATGTAAAAATACCAGAAATGTTTATAAGTTTTAGAAATTCAATTTTTCATCTGTATTTTTTCAACTTAAACTCTTATACCAAAAAAAACACTGTTGAACAAATTCATAACAATTCGCAGTAACATGAATCAGAACACATGAATTAAATAGACCTCCTGATTCCAAATCTGTTTTTTTTTTTTAGGTTTCAAAAATATTAGCGTTTGAATGTTGAAAAATACGCTAATTTAGCATTTTTTGGGTTTCCCCTGTATCGTATTCTGAAGTTGCTCACACAAAATAGGACTTGATTTAGTATAAATGTGAATGGAAAGGTCAAACTCCACTGTTATGGACTTATATTCATTATAAATCAGACTAAAATGTTCAAACGCGAATATCTCGAAAACGAAACAGGCTAGAAAAATTTGGATTACAGTTTTGGAATCAGGAGGCCCATTTTATATAAAATCAAGTACTATTTAAACAACGTACGCATACGTAACAGTGTACCCCCAAAAGTGCTAAACTAATGGATTTTTGTCATTTTAACTGTGAATATCTCAAAAACTGTAATTGCTAGAACAATTTGGATGGCAGATTTGAAATCAGGAGACTAAAATCTTTATGGAACAATTAAACATTTCACTGGGAGGTTTTTGGTGTCGAACAGTGTAATTAGAGCCCGAGCTCGATAATAAAGGAAACTCTGTTAATTAACAAAAAAAAGTAAATTTACAATTTTTATTTTTATTTTTAAATGCTGGCATGTGAACCAGTGTTGGTATTTGAAAATTTTCAATTAGTGCCAAGTTGATGGCAAAAAAAAGGGCCAAATATGCTTAAAAGGATCAACAAATTTTTTTAAATACTTTTTAGGTTTTTGTACTTTTGACAGCAGCAATCAGAGAGTAAAAAGAATAAGAGGTATCATGGGTGAAAATTTGGCGAAAGTTAAATAAAAAACTACGATTATCTCGAGATTTTTGCTCATAAGGGGGGCACACACGATACTGTATGCTGTGCAATTTGTTAGATGAAAATGTGATCTTTCCAACAAGTTGTAAAACGATACTGCAAGTATATGGCCACCTATAGAATCTCGAGTATTCGTAGTTTTTAATTGCTTAAAAAATTACATTTTCACGTGATTCTTTTAACTTTATAACTGGTCGTTAAAATCAATTGACACGTTTGTACTGGTCGTACAACCAGTTCACGTTGAACCAGTCATAGGATAGGTTTTTCTGATCAGTGGTTCCTGTAAGACCAATCAATTTCCAGCAGGGATTAAATAAACACTTTTATTAAAATGCTTTTAAAATCATAAATTTAAAAAGGAAAGCTTGCATTGTTGCATTAAATGGTAATAATCTTAAAAGGGGAACAACTAATACTTTTTGTCCTTTTTGCAATAATTAAATTTTAGTAAAAATATATTTTTTTTAATTTATTTTAAATACATTTTAACAATATTTGGAGAGGATGAAAAAGGGCCAAAATTCTTTTTTATGGTGCCACTGACCATTCTATAGTGCCAAAAATGGCATCCTCAATATATAATATTTTAAAGGTCGAATAAAACAATTTTTATTTTTTAATAAAAATAATCAGAATTTGAACATAATGGCTGGCACGCCATGTGATGAATAACCCTAATATGGATTATTACTCACAACCCCACAGATAACATATTGTTGTAGTCCAACGGACTATCATATGTAAAATTGTTTTAAATATTTTTGTTGGTTATTGAAAATCGTTGCCTAATTAGTATGGTACAATTTCTTCGTCTTTCTAATTCTCATTGTGAATAGAGGCGAATATGTATTAATATTAATTATGCTATAAGAATGTTATAGTTTTAATTAGTAAAGAAAATAATGACCTCGAGCCAGAATAAACATCCTCAAAATATAATATTTTAAAGGTCGAATAAAACAATTTTTATTTTTTAATAAAAATAATCAGAATTTGAAATTGAAATTAAATATTTTTATGTCAAGAGCTTAGACTTGGTAAAAAAGTAGTTTTGGTAAAAAAATAGAAAAAAGGAAAAAATAAAATTTAATGTAAAAAAAAAAATTGATGAAAAAAAAAAATTGATAAAAAAAAATTTATGAAAAAAAAAAAATTGATTAAAAAAAATTAATTAAAAAAAGTTTGATTAAAAAAAATTTGATAACAAAAAACTTTGATTAAAAAAATTTGATAACAAAAATTGATGAAAAAAAAAATGGTGAAAACAAATTATGAATAAAAAAGTTTAATGAAAAAATAGGAAAATTAAAGATACACATTTTGAGATATTTGCAAATTAAGGATATTTTTTTAATTTCTATATCCTTTTTGCAAAGCATTCTATCCTTTTTCAATATTCTATTTTAAGTACAGAACATAACTATTATTTTGCGCTTTATTTCGTGACAATCGGATGATGCTTTCCAAAGATATGATCATTTAAACCAGCGGTTACCAACCTATGGTACGCGTACCACTAGGGGGTACGCGAAACTGCCCGCGGGGGTACGCAAAATTTTAGTAATTTGGACATTCGTTTTAGATTAACCTTTCAATGCTGGTTCCGCATCTGGCTTCCAAAGTTTTCCATAACGTCAGGTTTTTAAGAAAGTTGAGGTCAAGGTTCACAAAAAACGTATTTTTGTGCAATTTAGAGAGCAATTTTTTGCGATATTTTGAGATATGACCACTTGTTTTCGATTACCCTTTCGATGCTCATTTCGAATATAGTTCCCCCAAATTTTTCTATGATGTCAGAGTTTTGAGAAAATTTATGTCAAAGTTCTCAAAAACGTGTTTTTGGGCAATTTTGAGACGGGTTGTGATAGAGTCAAAATTTTTGTACCATTTTGTTAATCTCAAAATGCCCTTTCATTGTATATACGAGGGTGTTTCATTCGAAAAGTCACGAAATTGTTGATCTTGTATTAAAAAAAAAAATATTTTAAAAAAATTAAAAACATTATGAGCTCGATTGTGGAATACGATTTCACCATTCACCTAATTAAAAAAAATGATATTCTTTCATATTTTAAGACTTTAAATTTTTTTTCTTATAACAATTAAAGATCTAGTTAAAATCTTTAATAATTACAAGAAAAAAATCTTAAAATTCCAAAGAATATCAAATTTTTAAAAATTGGGTGAATGGTGAACTCGTATTCCAAAATCGAGAACTATATTTCCGCCCTCTGTGATGTGTTTTTGGAACTTTTTTTAAGAGTTCATAAAACGTCAGTTGTTTAAATTTTTGGTGTAAAATCGACTGTTGAAATCAGATTTGCAATAATTTCAGCTGTTTTTGCTCTGCAGAAAAATCAGCTCAAAATCTGCGTTTACAGATGCATTAAACCACCCGAAGGAGCGAAAATTTTTCCAAAAAAATACCACCATTCTTTTGATCTTCCTTAAAAAAAAATGATAATACTCGCAGATCAAAAATTTCAAAAGAAGTTTTTTAACTAAACCAAAAAACTCTTTAGGGGGTACGCGGCTGACAAAATTTAAAATTAGGGGTACGCGAGCCAAAAAGGTTGGTAACCGCTGATTTAAACAATTGTTGCAAAATATCAACTTTAAACAGCGATAAAACGCAAACCATTCACAATTTTGACTAAACAACAAAAACCGAAATTCAACAAAAATCAGAGGAATATAAATATATACCAATATTTAAGACAATTAAAATAGGTAAGGCCGAAAAAGTGTTTTTTTTTTTTGTAGTCAACAATTTTGGAATTCATCAGTGATGTAACATATCGGATCTAGTGTTTCCAATTATTCGACCCTGCCGGTTAACCGGTTAGGGCATTATTCGAAAATTGACGAAAATTGGTTAATCGGTTATTCGGATCGATTAATCGGAAAAAGAGGCGATTAATCGATTAATCGTCAAAAACAGTGAAAAATTAATTTTAAACGATTTTTTAAAAGTAATGTAACAAAAAATAAAAGTATTTTGTGTAAAATTTAATTTTCAGTCTTTATACACACACACAAAAAATGAGAATAAGTTTAAATTACTATTTTAAATGATTTTGCACCTATCACGAAAGTAATAGTATAAATTACTAATATTTGTAAAAGTTTAATATCGTAAAAGTGCAGTTATCCTCAATTCACGCAAATTTTCGAAATCTTTTAAAAAATTTCATCATATCAATTAAAAAAATTATTAACAACAAAATTGAACTTTTTAAAATTTTTAATTAAAACTTTTTCTTTAAAATTTTTTGCGTGCAGTTTAGGTAAAAATACTAGGTAAAGAAGAAATCGAGAATCTGGATGATATCGCGGCTACGGACTTTACGCAACTAAAACTGTTCGCAACATGGACTAACGCGTTTTATCCTCGTCGCTGAAGGAAATTGTGGTATCGCTATGGACCAGCCGGTCTATGCGAGGAGTCTGAACTTTAGGCTCCACAACCCCTAACCTAACCTAAAGAGGAAAACCAAAACGCAACTAATTGAAATTTAGATATAATAAAAATTCCTAAATTTTATTTGGAATTTTCTAAATTTCAATCGGGATTTTTGAGTCAATTGGCCATTTCCGTTTTTCAATTGGGATAACAAAATTTCAATTTAATTGTAATTTTTAAATTTAAATTAAGGTTTTCTAAACTATGAATATTAATTCAGATTTGTGAATTTCAGTTGGCTTTTCTAAATTTCAATTGGTGTTTCTTAATTTCAATTTTTGAATTTTAATTGTGGTTTTCAGAATTTTATTGGTGTCTTCTAAATATGAATTTTGATTTATATAATTTGATTTCACTTTTCTTAATTTCAATTGAGATTTCAATTGAGACTTCTGAATTTTATTAGCTTTTCAGAAACTGAATTATCTTTTCTGAATTTCATTTAGAATTTTTAAATTTCAATTTTGCTTTTCCAAATTTCAATTGAGATTTCTTAATTTCAGTATGCTTCTGTAAATTTCAATTTTGTGAAATTGGGAGTTTCTGAATATCAATTAGGATTTCTAAATTTCAATAAGCTTTTCTGAATTTGGATTGGGCTTTTTTTTTTGGTTTTCTGAATTTCAATTGGGATTTCTGAATTTGAATTAGCTTTTCTGAATTTCAGTTGGGATTTTCTGAATTTTAATTGGGATTTCTATGTTTTAAATGATGTCTTCTAAATTTTAATTTTGCTTTTCTAAACTGTTAATAGCTGGTTTCTGAATATTTTTTTTTTTTTGTAGTTATGACTTTTTTCGGAAGTGTTTGTAAAAAAGAGGAAGTGTTTCAAACAAATTATAGTAGAATATAGATATAATAATATTAACCGGGTCGAATAATTATTTGCGTTTTAAATTATTTGTTTCGACATTAACCGAAATAGAGGCGATTAATCGAGGAATCGATTAATCGATTAACCGAATTGGAAAGTTAATCGATTCTAATAAAAAAATTTTATCAAAAATTTAAATTTTTTGTTTGTACAATTTTGGCTCAAAAACACTGACATTTTGTGATTTCACCCAGATATTAAATAGGCCAACCAAAAAAACAGCAAATGCTTATGTGTTATTTTAAAGAATAAATTAATTTCTTTTTATATTTCAGAAATTTCTATTTATATATCAGAAATTTCCATTTACAGTTATGACTGGTTATGGCTAATTTTATTATTTTCAAACTTAATACAACAACAAACACATGGAGTGTTTGTTGTAAACACAATCATAAAAAGCAGGTCTTTATTTTTTTGAAATTTTCAAACAAAATTTTAATTTTTTTATAATTGTTTATTACAACCACATGGAAAAAATTGAGTTATGATTGAGTTATGACTTTGTTTGTGAATAGACCCCTTATATTACAGAAATTTCTAGTTACGATTCAGAAATTTCCAATTGTATTTAAGAATTTTAAATTTGTATTTCCAAAATTTTCTAAATGCTTTTCAGATAATTTGATTTGTATTTAAAAAATTTCCATGTGGATTTCAACATTTTTTAATTGTTTTTACGAAAATTTTATTATAATTTAAAAAAAATCAATGCACATTTAACGGAAATTTCTTAACTGTTTCTGAAATATAAGGAAATTTTAGATGTTTCTGAAATTTAAATGGATATTTCTGATATAAAAATAGAAATTTCTGAAATGGAAATTTCTGATATAATTCGTCTTTTCTGAAATAAGAGTGGAAATTCTGAAATAAGAATATTTTTTTTTTTTTGATATAATAATGTTTATTTTTTTTAACTAAAAATGGAAATTTCTTAAACAGTTGGAAATTTTAGATGTTTCTGAAATATAAATGGAAATTTCTGATATAAAAATAGAAATTTCTGAAATATAAATGGAAATTTCTAATATAAATCGTCTTTTTTGATACAAGAGTGGAAATTCTGAAATAAGAATGATTTTTTTTTATATAATAATGGTAAATTTTTTTAACTTTGAGCTGCTCGATTTTCACGTAAAAATCTGTCAATCTCCATATAAAACAAAACTTAAAATTTACACTGACTTTACAAAAGCGTAAAAATGTCGCTGAAGGGGTATTCTGTTCGCTGGTGAAAACCCGGCAAAACAACCCGGTATATGTTGCATCAATACGCATCAACACAATAAGCAAAATTTTTTTTAAACTGCACAGAAAATTTAAAAAGCCGCGAAATTTAACATTCAGAAATAAAAGGAAGTAATTATAAGTGTTTGGGACGTAAACATTAATTATATTACATTAATAAACAAAAATGACGAAAAACATTTTAATTAAAGATATTTTACTTATGATGATGACTGTAAAATTTTCGCTCCAAATTAATTGATGTTTCCAATTTTTTTTTTTTTTTCACCGGTGAACAACTTACTTAAGTTTCCCAGCAGAAATTTTGCTGAACTGGCAGCAGCTTTTGGAAAGGAAACTCGAGTGAAGGAGCGCATCCAAATCTGCTGAATTCATGCATAATACTCTAAGGCGATGTCACACTTTAGAGCGCTAGTTGGATACACCGAAAAAGCGCTCTTAAGATGCTCTGAATTCACATCTCTTTAGAGCGCTGAAAAAATCGCTATACAGATGCAGTAATTCATGTATCTTTTTAGATCTATTTAAGCAGAATAAAGATGAAGAACATTTGACTATTTCTGAAATACAAATTACAAAATCTGAAATACAATTGACTATTTCTGAATACAATTTGAAAATCTTAGATACAATTGACTAATTCTGAAAATCAGTTGACTCCCTGCAAGAATTTGGAGGAAATATTGCCTAAGAGATTCAATTATATTTAAAAAATTTCCAATTATATTTCGAAAATTTCAAATTATATTTCAGAAACTTCCATTTATATTTCAGATATCACCATTTATAACCAAACATTTTTAATTACATTCCAAAAATTTTCAATTATATTTAAAATTTTTAAAACATAATTGGATATTTTTAAATATAATTTAAATAAAATATAATAGTCTAAAATATGATTGGACATTTTTTTTAATATAATTTGTATTTTCTGAAGCTAAAGTGGAAATGGTGTTCTAATTTTTTTTTTCTTTCAAAATGTGTTAAAGGTGTTATGATTGAAGCACTCTTTGCAGCGCTGATTAATGCGCAATAATGATGCAGTGAAATCATGTGTCTTTGTCCAAAACTCATGGTTTTTTATTCAAAAAGTGTTAAATATATTTAAAAGGAAAGCGTGTTTGAAATTTTATCAAAATATAATTTTATATTTTAAGTTTTATATAAAAAATCTTAACAAAAAATTTAAATTTTTTCCCCTTACTTTTACTGCATCCTCAAGAGCGCTCTTTGGATGCACTTCGGTATGCTATAAAAAGATGCTGTGTCGCCAAAATCTCGATTTATTTTTGCTGGATTTACTTCAAAATAAAGTAAAAAATACGTTTTTTGAGGTTGATTTACATCATTTTCAATTGTATTTGAGAAATATTCAACTGAGTTTAATAAATAAGCAATTTTATTTAAGACTTTTCAATTATATTTGAAAAATAGTCAATTGTGTTTCAGATATGTCAAATGTATTGATCTTTTTTCTGCTTAAATCAGCTCTAAAAGATACATGAACTCACTGCATCTTTATAGCGATTAATCAGCGCTATAAAGTAATGCTTTAATATGTGCTCTAAAGACACGTGATTTCAGTGCATCTTAAGAGCGCATTTTCGGTGTATCCAACTAGCGCTCTAAAGTGTGATATTGCCTTAGAGAATTTTGCATGAATTCAGCAGGTTAATATGTGCTTCTTGACTCGAGTTTCCTTTCCTAAAGCTGCTGCCAGTTCTTTAAAATTTTCTGCTGGGTACAAACGCGAATTACTCAAAATCCTGACGTGATTGACAAAATTGGGCTGCAGATTTAGAATCAGCGCAACAAACACTATCTAAATCACTAACAAGAATCCAATACGCATTTTCTTGTTGGGATTGTAGTTAAACTGAGGGTGCGTCCTGCATCATTTTTAAAAATTTTTTGTTCTTGATGAAATGAAAACAAAAACTCTATTCCATATTAATTTAGCCAAAAAATTATTTATATTATGGCCAAGTGAGAATTTAACTTTAAACTTGTTTATACTATTCTATTAGTAGATCATAAATGGAAAACACCACTTTTTATAGAAAATAAGTGTCACCTATGTGTGCGTATTAAAAGAGTGACAAAAATTCTATGCATATATTTGTTATTTTATTTCTTTTCTCTTTTTTGTACTATGTGTCTTATTGGGTTAAGTATACGCATCGCCATTATCCCTTAACCAAAAATTATTCACTTCCCATTTAAGATTATGGCATTGCGTGAATTCTTTTTTTTTCTGTTGTTTTGTTTTACTAAAAATGGAAATGGATAATATGCTTTGGAATACTCAGCGGGTGATAATGTGGCTTTTTGATGTAGTCACTTGCGTTGAGTGTTTCCAGCTGTCTTAAGTGTTAAAAAGTATAAAAGACTTTATATATCTGCAATATATTTTTGAACCCGGCGTTGCACAGGTAACAAAAATAATAATGCACAGGTAACAAAAATAATAAAAAAAAGAAAAACTCTCAAAAAATCTGTAAAATTACATTAAATTTGACTTAGGAAACTCTAAGCAAATTTTGCTGCCAAAATAGATATTTTAAGTAAATTTTTTGTCATTTAGTTTAAGAAAATAACAAAAATGTGCCTGCAATTTTACGGATTACACTGTAAGTAAAATTTAAACTTTTGAAATGACACACAAAAACGCCGAAACACCCCAACTTATTTTTGGGTCATAGAATCCAGTGGTATACTCCGTTTTAAAAAGTTAGCTCAAAATAACAAGATATTTCGATTTTAAATTTGCAAATGTAAGAGTAAAAATTGAGTAAATCCAAAAAAAAAAATATAAAATTCATCAAAAAAAAAAGAGCAAGTATTGCTGCATTTCCGATTGAAAATGGACGTCCATTATTTCCTAGATATAAATTTTGATAAATAACAAGTTTTTAACAATTTTTTTAAGTTTTTTCATTCAAATAAAATGAAAAATCGCCTTAAATCTACTACAAATTTAAAATCGAAATATCTCGGGATTTTGAGCTAACTTTTCAAAACGGGGTACAGTACTGGATTCTACGGCCCAAAATTAGGTTGACGTGTCTCGGCGTTTTGGTGTGTCATTTTCACCTACTTACAGTGTTATGATTGCTGAATTTCAAAATATTTTTGTGCAGATTTTTAGTCGGATATTTTATTATTTTACACAAAAAGTCTATTGACTGAATGATCTAAAATTTTTTTAAAATTTGTTTTTTGTTTTAAATTTTTTGTTTTTAAAATTGTGGACTTAATTTTTTTTGTTGAAAACATTTCAAACAAACAAACAGACAATCACAAAAAAACTAAAAGTCGTGTTAATAGTGTTAAAGGGATACATTTTCATAAAGCTTTTCACATTAAAAGTAGAAAAAAGGAGTGTTAACTAGATGTATTGTTTTATATTATTAAAATAATTTATTTTAAACTAACTTGTTAATTAAAAATAATTTGGTTAATTGTTTCTATATTTCTTAATATTAGTTTTATGGTTGGAATATTTAAAATTATTTTAGTTGGAAAACTGAGAGAAAAAGTCTCAGATTCTGAGACATGTTTCCTATAGAAAAAGTCTCAGATTTTAAGACATTTTACCTATAGAAAAAGTCGCAGATTCTGCGACATTTTTGCGTTAGAAAGTCTCAGATCCTAATACAGTTTTCCTATAAAAAAAAAGTCTCGATTTTTAGATTTTTGAAAACATTTTTCCTTTAGAAATAGAGTCTCAGATTTTGAGATATTATTTCTATCGAAAAAGTCTCAGATTTCGAAACAATAAATTCCAATTTTAATTGTATTGACTTGAAATTCTGTATAAATGTTCGTTTTGACTTCGAAAATAACATTATGAAAAATGTGGGAGGCCGGTTAAGGGCCACGCTCACTTTTCTTAAAATTTGTAATTTTGGTTATAATTTCTTTAAATTTGGTATATATACTCTCAAAGACTGTAGAAATAATATCACAAAAAAAGGGGGTGACAGGACAACTGCCACGCCTACTTTTTTAAAATATGTTTAAAAAATATGTAAAAACAAGGTTTACATATCGCCCCATTGCACAGTGGCCGAAATGGCCAATCTAGCGGCGCTTAATTCGGAAATGTAAAATAATAAAGACTAATGCTTATTTGCGATTATAAAATTTAAAAATAATTAATTTTTAAACAATATTTATTTATTTTTATGTGTTTTGGGAAATTTATGTGAATATTGGGAGGGAAGTTTGTATGAGGCCTAGAAATTAAAATGGTCCGATTCCATTAAAATTTAAAGCGATTGTTTATGAATATAAAAAACATTTGTTGGTCGAATTTCAAGAGCATATCTTGAATACCATTGTTAGGGGTATTTATGTAAAACTTGAAGGGGACATTTACATGGGGGCTATGGGTTAACATGGATTGATTTTGTCAAAACTTAACCCTTTCAGGGTCAAAAATAATTTTTGTCGAGCTAAAAATCTGAAAACTTGTATTTAGGGTAATATGATGACGCTGAAGCCGGGAAAAATATTAGTTTTTGTCTTTGGCTGCCCCCGTGGCTTTTAGAGAATGTCGAATATATTCGACATTAACCTCCGAAGATACCAATTATTGTCATACATAATAATAAAAGAAAAAATATGTCTTTACTGTTTATTCATGTTTTTAGTTGAAAAAAGAAAACAAAATTAGCAAAATCTATTTTTTTATTCATGTTTTTAGTTAAAAAAAAAAACAAAATTTGTAAAAAGGTACAAAATTAAATTTTTTAATATAATTATTAAATATTTTGGTGAAAACTTTCAAAACAATTCGAAACTCTCTTCACGCAAAGAAATACAACGCATTTTTTGCAAATAATAAAAAAGCTTTTGTCACAACCTTGTGCCTTGCACCGCTCTGCGCTTTTAGATAGTACAAAAATGGGATATGCTTCTTTTGGTCAAAGCGAACCCCTTGTGGTGGTACTTTTTGAAAAACTTTTTTTCTTTTTTGGGGCGGTGGTGGCATTGAATCAGCGATGTCTGAGCTGTCGCTACTGTCCAAATGAGAGGATCTAGATGCAGATAAGTGTCCTCTTAAATATTCTTTCCCAGGTTTTCCCCGTTTTCGTGGCTCATATGATTGTGGCACTAATTCTTGTTCAGCGACGGGCTGAGTTTTGGCAACCTGGGTCCGAAAATTCATAGAATCTAGGATTTTACATATCGGAAAACTATTTCGGATGCAGTCTTGACGATATTCCATCCATGCTGCAGTGATTGCCAAATCGACAAAGTGCATTGTGACTCGTAGTGTCCACTTGAAGGTCCGAATATTTATTCGATCATATTGTATAATTTGATCTAATAAATCTACACCGCCCATGCTTTCGTTGTACATGCGAAAAACTTCAGGCTTATCAATGATTACAAAATTCTTTTTTGTTTTATTCCAACGCCTGCATTTACCTTTCTTGCCAATTCCCACGAAATTGGGCCATAGGTTCACAATTTTACTGCAATACCAGCCTGTTAACTAAAGGCGGAATGTCAGACGGACGGACAGACATTCGTAGAATGTCTTAGAATCAATCTTGAATCAATAATATATATATACTTTAAGGGGTTCGCGACCGATATATCGACCCGTTTCGCACGGAATGATACATTGAGTATACTTCCATACTGTGGTTGGAGGGTATAACAAAACATCCTCTGAAGGTAAATGTCGAATATATTCGACATCGGAAAAACAATCACCAAATGTACCCAGATTACGTTTTTACATTTTATTTTCCAGAAAACGTTTTTTTATACATGTATTTATACCTTCAAATTTTATCGATATCGTCCGATCACTCAAAATATTATTTTTTGCTTTTTAAATTTTGTTATTTTTGCAAAATTAGTTACTTCTTTTTAACAACTCGTTTTAAAATATGAAAAGAAATCAAAAACATAATTAGATAACAATTATTTATAGTTTAAGTGAATCTTTTTCATTTAAAACAAAAACAAAATTACTAACAGTAAATTATTATACTGTGAAAGCCCGTTGAAACAGACTACTCTGTAATGTCGAATATATTCGACAAATCCACGGAAAGGGTTAATAGGATTTGTTCTTGCGATAAAAGAAACATAAATTTCAAATTTCAGCCAAATCGATTGAAAATTGTGGTCTGTATCGCGTTTATACTGTTTATTTGGACATCAGATGGACCCTAAAAAACCGAGCAACTTGCGTGAACTAGCACGCCATACTGAAACGTCACAACAAAAATAACCCAAAATAATAAACAAAACAGGAATTGGACCGAATACGATCGAATTTCAAAAGTTGCAGTCCATGAAACTATAGTTAATATCACAAATGTAAACTCCTATAATGAACTAATAATAAACTAGATACACACAGCCCACAAACTTTAATTTTTTAGTTAAAACATACCTTTTACTTTCAATTAAAATTTTTGGCTCAAAATGTGTAAACAATTGACTTAAAAGTATCAAGAAAAACTCACTGAGTAGTTAGGGCCCAAATGCCTTTAATACACTTGCTGCAGAAAATGTATATTTGATAGCTTACAGCTGTGCGAATATTAAGAGAAAAACAAAAGTGAAAATTTTCTATGTAAAGTATAGGTAATCGATACAGTGCAAAACATTTATCAGTTTTAATTTTTTAATTTTGACTAAAACGCCGCTAGATCAGTGATTTCGGCCACAGTGCATTGTAGTCGGCATCGCAGACGGTGACAAAAGTTAGCCGTTGAAATAAGTACTATGGATATTGGTCAATATATCTGAAAAAGTCCGGCGACCAAAAACAAAAGTTCCATTCCATCAAAAAAAAATAAATATATAATTTTCTTTTCAAAAATTTGTATTTTGTTAAAAATTTAATTAAAAATAGAAAAGTTAGTTAAAAAAAAGAAAAGATGTGACTTAAATCATTTAAATATCCTTTAAAATGACCAAAAAAGAGTGGATAAATATCTCTTTTTGTTCAAAAGTTACACTCAAAAAAATAAAACTGTAAAGTTAACAAATTGTTTATGTTAACTCGAGTTTACTGGCTTTTTAGCAAATTTTTAGTTAAAATCTTTGTTTTAACTACTTTTTTTAGTTAAGTTAAATTTACGAAAATACTAGTTTTGAACAAATTTTGAATTATTTTTTTTTTGTTGACTTCAAAACTGAGTTAACGAATTTTTACTAATTAATTTGCTGATTTTTCGTAACAAATTTGTTAAGTGAAATTTCTTATGTAGCCTCCTATGCAAATCTCATAAGTTCTATTTAAGCTGATGAAAAAAACAGAAAAAATAAACTTAAAATTTTTTACAAAATATTTTGTAAATTTTAGTTTACGAAAAGTAACAAAAAGTTTAGCTGAATTCAACTAATTTTTTTGTTAATATATGTACATAAAAACGTAACGAAATTTCAGATAAATTTTTAGTTAAAGTTACGGTTTTTTTTGCTACATTCATTCTACGAAAAGTTAGCTAAATATTTTTAGTTAAATTAACTAAAAATTTAGTAGGCCCAAAATCAGGTGCTTTTTAGTTAAATTTAACTAAATTTTTTGCTAACTTAACAGATTTTTTTTTTTTAGTGTACAACATTTAAAACTTGACTTAATTTATGCGATATAATGTACACTAGGGTGGTTCTTAAAAATCAAAAGTTGGATTTCTGCACGGGACGCCCCTCAGTTTATTAAGATTCATAAAAAGTAATACCAAAATTTTTTCAAAATTTTCGAAAAAGTTCTTAAGGTCGTACCGGGCTCTTGAAGTAAAAAAATAAATAAAATAAATCATTATGAAACCGGTTTTGTTTAACAATTGACCCTTAGTACTTAATTAAAAATTTATAGATTTTTCGAACATGAAGGTTTAACTTCAGTACGAAAAATTTCGTTTTTTTGAGATCACGCCCAAAGACACAATTTCATGGATTATAAAATTTTATTGCCATAAATTTAAAAATCTTCAAGTTTTATTGCACAATTTTATTAAATACATCTTGGAGAATCCATGACTGATTTTAAGTATTTTTCACTCTTTCCAATTAGCAAATGTAGCTTTTTTGTAGCAAAATGCGTTTTTTCAACCATTATTGTGTATTCTTTTGCTTTGACCAACATTTTGAGAAAAATTAACTAAAGCTCAATTGAATATTTTTCCCATTGACCTTTATTGCACCGTTTTGCAATTTCACTAGTCCAGGACATTTTTAACCCATGTTTACCGACGGCAAAAACGCTAAAAAACGAAATTTGACTTTATTACAAAAAATTATTGAAAGTAATTAATACAAAGCTTTATCTAGTCATAAAAGCTTAGTATTGAATTATTTTTCCACAGAAAATCATATATCCGTGTCTACCAAAGACCAAAAAGGCTTATTTGGGCGCCAGGCCAAATGCCGTTTATTGTCGCTCAGACAAAAAAATGGGTACTTCAACCTTTGGTTAATAATGGTTAATGATTTCATTATTAAAAATAATTAATTACTCAGCTTTTATGATTAAATAAAACTTTGCATTAATTACTTTCAGTATTTTTTTGTAATATAGTCAAATTTCGGTTTTTAGCCACTTGGCCGTCGGTCAATATGGGTTAATAATGTCCTGGACTAGTAGCATTTGTAATAAAGGTTAAATGGAACAATATTCAATTGAATTTTAGTTACTTTTCCCCAAAATGTTGGTCAAAGCAAAAAAATAAACCGTAATGGTTGAAAAAATGCATTTTCTTGAAAATCGCTAAATTTAAATCGCTACATGTGCTAAATGGAAAGAGCGAAAAATACCCAAAATTAAACATCGATTCTCCAAGATGTATTTAATAAAATTGAATAATAAAACTTGAAGGTTTTTAAATTTATGGATAAAAAATTTGTAAAACCATGAAATTGTGTCTTTGGGCATGATCTTAAAAAAAGGACATTTTTTTGGCCTTTCGTAGTGAAGGTTTAACTATGTCCGAAAAATTTATAAATTTTAAATTAAATAAGGGTCAATTGTTACACAAACCCGGTTCCAAAGTGATTTATTTAAATTTTTTTTTTACAAAAAATTAATTTTTTTCAAAAAAGTATATTTTGCTCCAGGGCCAGACTTCAAGAGCTCGGTGCGACCTTAAGAACATTTTCGAAAATTTTGAAAAAATTTTGGTATAACTTTTTTATGAATCTTAATAAACTGAGGGGGCCAAATGTGACACTGTGCTGCGGCTCTAATTTTTTTTCTTCGAAAAAATTTTTAGAGCTGAAAGCCTTATCCCACAAAAATCAATTTTTTTTTGTCGTGGATAAGCTTACCAAGTAATATAATAATTAATAACAAAAAAATTAAAACTCAAAAAAAAAAATTTTTGGTTTGTATGGAAAAATGATTTGTTAGGCCCCGCTCTTTAAGGCCCCGTTGCGTAGAGAAGGCGTGGTCGTAGGGGTGTAAATTTTTCCTCAGTTATTTTTAAGTCAAAAGGAAAAAAATGAGCAGGTGCCGTCTCAACTTTTCCAACATTTCCAGAATAAGGGACACTCTAACTACAATATATAAAAATAAGTTGTATTTTCTTTGTCCCAGCAAAATTTTCGGTTGCAAAGAACCGATTGTGGAACAACTTATTCTTCCCTAGAACCTGTTCTAATTCTTGTGCAACACCGATTCTTTTTACAAAGGGATTGTCCCAAAACCAACAGGTGTTTGTAAGCAAAATTAGAACATATTTTTGTTCTTCGGAATCGGTTCTAGAAGTGAAATTTGGAATAGAAACGAGAATTAAAAAAAGAATTTGAATTGCATTAATTTATTAAACAAAGATAAAAAAATCAGATTTAACATGGAATATTTACATTTTTAACACAGATTTATCCTTTTTCGCCTCCAAAGTTTGCATTTAGGGCCTCTCTATAATGAAATACCAGAACATGGATTTTCTGCAAACAAAAATAAAAAACATAATATTATTAGTATTTGACCCGACCCAGACAATGAAAATTTAATTTACTCACCTTTGTTTCAACAATTTTCACGATTATATCCTGCAATTTTAATATAGAATTTGTGTTTTTTCTTCGTTGGCAAAAAAAATTTATATTTATTTTTTAATTTTTTTGACACATAATTTTTTTTAAAATTCCTGAGAACCAAAATGTTATGAAAATTTGATTGCAGAGAACAAGCTTCACAATAATTTTGACATAACTTGTTCTGAATAATTGAAGTGTAATAGTGTATGGTTACCGAAGGACCTGTTCTAGAACAAGTGTTGTCAGAATCGGTTCTGAAAAATTTTCCTGGGGTAATGCGTTTTCTCTGGAATGCGTGGACCGATTTTGTTTCTGCAAATTTCCTATGAAAGGTTACGTCAATACCATGGTTTTTATGTGTAAATGATCTGTGAATGTGTATTGGTTCAGAAGTTGTATGCATTTAAGTACAATACCTGTGCATTTTCTCAGCAGTGCTTGAACCGATTTTGTTTCCGTAAGTTTCCTACGAAAGAGGATGTCAATACCAAGGTTTAAAAAGAGAAATAAGTTGCATTGCGTTTGAAATGCGAGTTCTCTGTAATGCGTGAACTGATTTAATTTCTTAAAATTTTCCATGAAAGGTGACGTCAATTCCAAGGTTTTTATGTGCATACGGTCTTGTAAGTGTATTGGTTCATGAGTTACATGCATTTTAGTGCACATACCTGTACGTCTGCGTAAAGGGTGTATATTTGGAAGGTTATTCTAAGAGGGTGAAATGCTGACGATGACGCGATAGCGGTAAAGGGGAAGCATCTGTCAACATTGCGGGACATTCTTCAGGGTTCTCTGAAAGATCTGTCTAAATGGGCAAGAGACTGTGGTCTAGGAGTTAATCCTAGTAAAACAGAGCTTGTTTTGTTTACAAGGAAAAATAAGATTCCTGCTTTTGATCCTATTTCTCTGGACGGAACTGAAATCACCTTCTCAGATGGAGCCAAGTATCTTGGTGTATTTCTAGACAGGAAGCTGAATTTCAGGCGTAATATTGAGGAACGGGTGAGAAAAGCAACGATTGCTTTGTATTCCTGTAAAAGGGCCATTGGAAAACTATGGGGTTTTAGCCCTCAAGTCGTTCATTGGATCTATACAGCACTGATGCGTCCAATTTTGCTGTATGGAATCATTGTCTGGTGGCCTGCTTTAGAAACAAAAGCGAACTGTGTCTTTATCACGAAGGTACAGAGAATGGCGTCAATGTGCATCACTGGTGCTCTTCGTACTACACCTACGGCTGCATTAGAAATCCTCCTTCACCTGATACCCTTGGACATATTGGGTAGGCAGTATGCGGCTGCGTCGGCAATTCGACTTAATAGCACGCTGCAATGGAGGAGCAGCGAATGTGGCCATAGCGCAATCTTGAAAAAGATAACAATACCACAAAATGTGGACTGTGCTCCCTCTTTGAGCCTATTTGAGCGCCACTTTACCACTATGATACCATTCAGGGAGTCTTGGATGGGGGATACTCCGGGTAGTGCAGCTACCATAAATTTTTACACAGATGGATCAAGGCTGCACGAACAAGTGGGCTTTGGAGTCTTGGATTTGAGCCTGGCTCGTAGATTGCCACATCATTGCAGTGTTTACCAGGCAGAGATGCTGGCAATAAAGGAAGTGGCTGACTGATTGAGTTGCAATGTCTTGTCTACAACCGCAGTCAACATTTATACTGACAGTCAAGCCACGGTCAAGTCCCTGGATTCAATGTTTCTGAAAACAAGATCTGCCGTTAACTGCCGCACGTCTTTAAATGAGATGGCCAAGCCGTTTAACATACGGTTCATATGGGTCCCAGGGCACAGAGACATTCCAATTGCAAAGCCGATGAGCTTGCAAGACTAGGAACTACCTCACAGGTTCCAACAGAATTGGAATGTGTTGGTATGCCTCTAGAAACTTGCAAGCAAAACCTACGGCTTTGTTCTGCGACGGAGACTAATCAAAGACGGGCAAATGGATGGACGTGTGAGACAACACGACTGATTTGGCCTTCTCTTAATCAGGGGCGCACAAGTGAGCTGATATCGCTTCCAAGAGGAGAGATTTCGACGGTGGTTTCTATAATTACCGGACACTGTCTTATAGGGAAGCACGCAGAGCGGTTAAATGTGCCGTCAAATGACTTTTGCCGAAGTTGCATGGATGAAGAGGAGTTGGAAACTATCGAACACTTTATTTGCCATTGCCCGGCACTTTCTGGTCAGAGACTTGCTTCACTAGGATCTAAGGAGCTGTACGATCTTTCTGATTTGTCGGATGTCAAAATTCAACATCTAAGGAGTTTCATAAGAAGCTCAAACTGGTTTAACGACAGTTACTAGTAGGGAAACCTATTACGGTCCCGTGGTATCACAATGGACCTCAGAGTCTACGTGTGTTGACGTAAAACGTCAGCTGCCACTTACAACCTAACCTGACCTAAGAGGGTGAAATAGGGTAAACAAGTGTACTTTTTGAAATTCGATTTTTGAATTTGAAATACTGATTTTAAGGGGTCAAACAAAGGGGGTAAACAGGGAAAATTGGTACTATTTTTAAAACTATTGAATTGAAAATCCCAGAATTAAAGAATTTACCATGTAGGATCCTCCAGCTAAACTAACATCAAAGCGAAAGACATATTTTGAAATTTAAAATTTTTTGGGTAAAAGGGGTACCTTAGAATTTGCACTACAAAGTGTGCTGGGGGTTCGCTAGTTATATATATAATGCAGGGTTTCTAAATTCCCGGACTTTTTCAATTCCCGGGAAATCGTTTAAAAAAATCGAATTCCCGGAAATTTTTTAATTAAAACGAAATTTGAACTTTGTCATATAAAAATTTTGTAGAAATATTGGACCTTATCACGGTTGTAGTATTTGCATTGACATATTTCCACTCCATACAAAATTTTTCACAATTTGAAATATATGTATAATTTTTCCGGTTTTTAAATTTTACAACAAATGTTATTTGTAACAACTTTTTCGAAAATGTTTCTAATTTTGACTACGACTTTAACCGTAAGAAGCAGTAGAATTATATTTTGAAGATATATTTAATTAAACTTTCGAATATTTAAAATATTTCGGCAAAGGCATCTGTGCCAAAATGAGAACACCAGTATAATGTGGATATCAGACTTTTTACTTCATATATGAAATTTTAAGCTGAAAAGCTGAAATATATTCTTTAAAATATAGAATTGTTGATCTGAAAATAAAATTCTGAAAAGCAGAAATCATTGGAATATTAGATTAAGAAAACTTTTGCCAATTTGTAACCAACCTCAAATTCAGTTCAGTTTCATTCTGTATTTTGCCACCCAATCGATTAAAGAAAAATAATTATAAGGCCTCACTAATATTTAAACTGAAGCATATCCTTACCAGTTTCTCTTTAAAAAATTTAAAATTTTTCAAAATTAAATGTTATTTTTAATAAATCATTTAAAATTGTGTTAAAGATGTGTTAATTAAATATATATTTTTCTTAAAAAATTAGAGACTAAAATTCCCGGGATTTTAAGAAAAATATTTCCTGGAAATTCCCGGGAAATTTTTCCCGAATAGAAACCCTAATATAATGTATACTGTAGTTGTCGGTCATAAACCCAAAAATCATTTAAATTATTTTCATATATTTCAGAAATAGTAAACTGTATTCCAGAAATAGTCAAGTATATTTCAGAAATTGTCAATTGTATTTCAGAAACTGCTAATTTTATTTCAGAAATAGTCAATTGTATTTCAGTAATGTTGACTGTCTCTTTATAAAATTGTTGACATCTTCATAAAATTTTTCTAAATGTCTAAAATGACATGTCAACAGTTGGTCAGCAGTGCTAACAGTATCGGTGGCCACCAACAATTTATTTGAACAATCGCTGACCAACTGGTGGCATGTCATTAGGGTCATTTTGAAAAACCGTGTGAAGTTGTCAGCAATTATATAAATAGAGAGCCAGCAGTAGGTCAGGGGTGATTTTTTTTTTGCTTGGGGATTACAAACTCCATGCCTTAAACCCACCCTCTCCGCGAAATAAAACTTTTTGGGGAAATATGTGTTTTGGGGAAAACGTGTTTTCGGAAAAATCTTTTTTTTTTAATTTTTGTGTCAATTTTCATTTTTTTCTTGGGCTTTTTTTCGTTAATTTTGGGCAAAATTTTGTATTTTTCTTCTGGGGTAATTTTTCACACTTTTTGGGCGATTTTGCATTTGGGCGATTTTTCATAAAACTTTTTTAGAGATTTTTCTTTGGGCGATTTTTCCTACAGCCGTTTTATTTACCTCCTTTGTGATACTTATCGCAATAGATATTTTCCGATTTTCATTATGATGGATATTTATTTTTTAAACAAACAATTTTATTTTTATTTTTTGAACAAATTAAAAAACATTTTGAACTACAAAAATAAATATTTTGATGAAAACAAAATCAAAAAAAAGTTTTCCGGTCCTTGCAAAGAACAAAAATAGTAATTTGAAAGAACTGAACATTAAACATATGGCTTTTTTTTTTAAACGATAAAACTTAATGCTTTTTAAATAAACTACAAAGAGTTATTTGTTGTTTTTTTTTTTTTGTTAGTACAGATCGAGTACGGACTCTTATACATTTTGATGTTCGATTGTTTATCTAAAAACACTAGATTTTATAGTTTAAATCAGCAGATTTTCTGCTGTAATCAGCAGATTTAGCTGAAATCAGCAGATTTAGCTGAAATCAGCAGATTTTTGTCTTAACAGATTTCCTCGTATGGCTCAAGATGGGTGTATTTTAATCTGGTTTTTCTTTTGATTCGACAAGGGTTTCATTTCGAATTTAGTTAATTTTGTTTAAATATTTTATATTTAAATTAAGTTAACAAAAATTCTTTTAGAAACGATAAATTAAATTTGTTCAAAAAATTTTCCCATCAAACAATTTCAAACTTTTAAAAAGAAACATAAAAATTAAGCTTAATAAAAGTAATATCTACAACAGAATTTCACCAAGAAAAATAAAACGAAACAAATTTCTTAATACCAAAATCTGTTGATTTAATCAATTTAACCAAATACTTACTATCAGTCCTTTCATCTTATAATTATTATCCTTCCTCTTTTGGAAAAAAAAATAATAAAATAACACATAAAATAACGCAAATAATTTAAGATGTTGTTCTTGTGTCAATCCAAAACGTAAATTGAATACCCATTCCATAATTTCAATCTCTCACTAACCATCCATCCATCTATCCATCCATCCAACCAACACCCGCATACAATAATGTCAAATCCGTTTTATAATATCAACATGAAAATTGTTTATATCCGTTTGAACATTATTTCATTCGTTCAGTCATTCATTCTTTCCTTCGCTCGTTTGTTCGTTCATTCAGTCACTCATTCACTTTTCTTTACATTTTTTTTTTTCAATTTCATTCATGTTGACTCTTATGCTTATCTTTGTGCACTTATCTTCCTTTCAATGTTTAACATTATTTTCCATCTCCGCCGTAGTTGATAATAATGCTTTTTTTTTTGTTTTTTTTGCGGAATAGCAATACTAACGAAGAGCATAAGCAAGCAACCGAGCTAATGGTTGTGGTAAAACGTTGACTAGAATAGTAGTGGCAGTAGCTGTAGTAGTAGTAGTAGCATTTTGTAGCTGTGACAATATAACGAACGAACGAAAGAATATAAACAGTTAAAAAGACGATGATATGTGTTGTAGGTTGTCGTTATTTGATGCCACAAATGAAATTAAACGCTAGCCGCAGTTTCAATGTCTTACATCGGTGACAATGTCAAATTTAAATGACGTGCGAAACAAGAATTTAATTTTCTACTCTAGTTTAGTATGTCGAAAGATTGTTAAGACAATTGTTTTTACAACAGAAATAAGGAGAATTACATTTTTCGACCATTTATGTTAACTAACCCTGAATTTGTACACTTAAAAAAATTGTGTAGGAAAATTCTAGTGAATATTCACTTAAAACAAATGAAATTTTATTTAAAAACCAATCCACTGATTTTTCATTTAAAATAAAATCATATTACAGTAAATTTTTAATGTTAATTTAATGACTAACAAAAACATGGAAAATGTAATTAATATTCTCTTATCTTGTATTTAAAAACATTTTAACTATACAAGAAATTTTTTAATACCGAATTTGAATGTAACGGAAAATTAATTTATTTTTTTTAACTGGACGAAAACTTTTCCTCGCGTTCTTTAAAATTTATCACATTTGGTACAAATATTTTCCAGATGATTTTAAACAAATAACTTTTTTCTTTTGCTAAATTACATGTAGTTCGCATTTTATCGCTGTTCAAAGATGTAATATTTCTGTAAAACTATACAATTACATAAATTTTAAACGATTATATCTATTGAACCCGTTGTCCGATTGTCATAAATTTGATAACACATTAAAGCTTACATCGTCTTCTTTATGGTAGTCAACACTTTAGTAGACGTTATTTTGCAAAATGGATAAACATTTTGGAAAATGTTCTTGATAAGCGGATATCTCAAAACGGTTTCATTTTTGTTGATTTTGTTTTCACAGATCGCGATGTTTAGATTGAACTTTAGTGTCAACGAAAAGTTAAATGCAGTTTGATTAATACATGATTAAATGCCACAAAACTGTTAACAGTGAAATCGTAGTTGCTCGCATTCGAAATATCACGAAATTATTGTTTTTGTATTTTCTTAAATTTTGACACTGAAGTTTTTTTAATATTTTCAAAAACGGAGGATACAGTTTTCTTCCTCTTCTTCTTTCTTAGCATGACAGTCCTCGGTGGATCAGTGCTTCCCCAACTATAGATTTCTATGTTGACCTCTCTTCAGCCTTAAGACGCCAATTTGAAACTCGCATTGTTTTTAAATCATCTCTTACTGCATCAAACCATCGTCTTCTTGGACGACCTCTATTTCTAGCCCCTACAGGTGTTCTTGAGAAGGCTTGCTTGGTTGCTCTTTCCTCATTCATTCTTACAATATGTCCAAGCCATCTTATTCTTTGTGCTTTTATATATCGAATTACGTTGCGTTTTTTAATGAGCATATCGAGTTCGTGGTTGTATCGTATTCGGTATGTTCCATCATCCATCGTCCTAGACGGATTGTCAATTTGTCGCGATGAGGACGCTCAGTAGGTGCAAGGATCCTGAGAGCGATGCCGGCGGTAGCGTAGCTACTGGTAGGGCCACCCTTGTCGGTAAGGTCGAAGGTGAGCACTAAAGCTAAGAACAATCCACAACGTGGGAGGTCAACGGCGAAGGTGAAAACAATAGTTGGCATCAAAGGCGGAGGAACCAAATACATTAATGCCTGTCTGGAGGCTATAATTGGCAGCTCCAATACCAGACAAAAGGGTCTTGAGGCTGACGACCTGATATCCTTAAATTTAATTGTCATGAAACCTCAACAATGTACAGCATACAGTTTTAGTTGAATTTATTTACAGGTCAAAAAATAGTTTACTTCGAAATCATATCTTCTTAATTTCGCGAGAAATCGGAAATCGATATATTTTTTTCATAAATTGATTTGTTCCTTTATTTTATATTTTTATAGGGGCTCGGAGGGAGACTTAGAGGGACACTTTCACGATTGCGATTAATCATTGCAAATTAAGTTATACAATTGTATTATTATTCACGGTGCCCTGGAGAGGATTTAAATAAAATTTTGGTGTTACTCCAATTTTTAGGCGGATTATGTTTTTAGAGTATAAAAGAAGGAAAATGAGCCAAAAAAGAAAAAAAAAGTACTAGGCTCTTATTTTTTGGCGGGCAAAAAAAAGAATTACAAAAAAAAAAAAAAAATTATTCTTTCAAATGCATTAACATTTTTTTATACAGATATAAATTCATCACATATTCACTTATCAGTTGGATTTAAATATATATGTGACACATTTTTCCAGATATAAGACTTAAAAGAATAATTTCACTATTTAGTGATACTAAATGAAATGTCTTCTTTAATTTAATGAAAATTTTAATTCTTGGAGTTATTTCACAATTAAGACTGATCCTGTTTCTAGATGTTGAAGGAGGGAAGTTATACCAACAATACAAACAAAATTTTCAAAGCATTTTTGGCGAATTAAAAAAAATTAAAAAGGATAATTAGCGCATCCATAAGATTAACAATAAACAAATAGTCCCAACCACTTTCTTCATCTCTTTTCAAACTATTTATATTGTTTTACTCTTCCTTAGGCACTGGAAGAGTGCCATTTTTAATGGTTTTTACTATCGTTGTCTGATTTTTTTTAGTTTTGAAAAAACATTTTTAACAAAAACAATAAATTATTTTAAAATGATATGAATCACAAGTGTCTATATTGAGTGAACTTTGAGTTTTGCTGTCCGTCTGAGTAGTACACTGAAAACTTTTAAGAACTTACATTTTTAAATAATTTACAAGGACATATATCATTTAGTTTCAATTAATAGTGAAATTATTCTTTTAAGTCTCATATCTGGAAAAATATGTTACATATATATTTGAATATCACTGATAAGTAAATATGTGATGAATTTACAACTGTATAAAAAAATTTTAATGCATTTAAAAGAATAAATTATTTTTTGTTTTTTAGAAATTCTTCTTTTTGTCTGCAAAAAAAAAAAGCGCTTAGTACTTTTTTTCTTTTTTGGCTATTTTTTTTTTTTTCTTTTATCGTCTAAAAACATAATCCACTTAAAAGTCGGAGTAACACCAAAACTTTATTTAAATCCTATCCAGGGCACCGTGTATTATGTCTATAATATTATATTAATATTAATAACCACGCACCAAAAAGGGGGCGCCCGTTAACAACTACTACACTACGGAATATAAAGACAAAAGTCAAAAACCGCAAACAGACCTCCAGAGATTTATTAGATGAAATCTCATATTTTAAGTCCATACAGGCGGTTTTTCACTCTTTCGCAAACAAAGTTGTTGAAATTCAATATTTATATCAAAAATACCGCATTTTTAGAGCATTATTATTTTATTATTATTTTTTTTTTTAATTTTTCCAAAACATTTTTCCAAGCAAAAAATTTTTTAATATATGCTCAAATACCTTAAGTAGAAGGATCCATTATAACACTTTCAATTTTAGAGGTCTTAATAAAATAATTACTTGAAATATCAATAATTTCACGTTAAATTTCACGAACAAATTCAGGTTAGCAAAAGTTAGGTCGATTCTGAGAGTGAGGGGTGAAAAAAGAGGCTAAATTAGAAGAAACGTATCGCAGCGTTTGTTTATGTTAGTTCGATTTTTTTTTAATCGACCTTCGAACTTTGCAGTCAAATGCCGATTTTCAGCATATTGTTTATATGGTTTTTTGGCTATAACTCGTCGACTAATTGATATTTTTTATCTGTAAAAGCCTAATTATTGCTATAGACCTAGCAATAGTTTATTAAGAAGAAATGCCTGAAAAATCGAAATTTTGCCAATTTTGCCCCATTTTTTGAACCCTTAATTAAATTAAAATTTTTAAAAAAATTGATTTAGAAAGTTTTTCTGGTGCTTATAAAGCAAAATATTTTCAAAAAGCATGTAAAAGAAATAATTTTTCCAACATTTTGCTTCATAAGCACCACAAAAATTTTCTAAATCAATTTTTTAAAAAATTTTAATTTAATTAAAGTTTCAAAAAATTGGTAAAAAATGTTGAAATTTCGATTTTTAAGGCATTTCTTCTTAAAAAACTCTACGATGTTTTGATATGCTAAGAAAGTTTTTTATGGTGGCATAACCTTGCAAAAATTCGACTTCGTTAAATTTTTTTTTTAGAAAATGTGTAAATTTTTGGGGGTATTTATGTAAAGACATACACTCAAAAAATTATGTCATTAACTGTTTGTAGTTTATTTAAAAAGTTTTCCGTTTAGTCGTTTTTAAAAGAAAAAACATTTGTTTGATGTTCAGTTTTTATTAATGACTACTTCAGTCCTTTGTTTCAAAAATAACACACTAAAAAATAAAGACTTTCATTTACATTTAACTTTTAAAGTCATTTGTTTTTATTCTGTAAGTAAAAACTACTGATTATTCTTTTGATTTTTAATGATTTGTGTAAGTAATTTTTTTTTAAATTGTTGGTATTTTTTAATGAAATATCATTAGTTTTTACCTACACAAGTCAGTAAATTTTTTGTAGAAAAAAAAATCAAAAAATTATTTATAGACATATAAAAACATGTTTGTATCAAGTGACTTTGGCACGATGGTTAGAGTGTCTGGCCAGAATGTAGTTGGTTGCGGGATCGATTCCCCAAAATTTTATTAAAAATTTTTAAAAAAATATTTCAATAGAAAATTGTATAAAATAACCTACGAAATCATTAATTTTTAATGTTTTCGTAGGTTATTTTTTTGGAATTTGTTGGTAAAAATAACAGAACTATCATTAATTTTTAATGTTTTTGTAGGTTTTTTTTCGAATATGTTAGTAAAAAAGAGTGAAAAAACCGTAATTTTTTAATGTTTAATGTTATTTATTTTAGAAAATTTTGTCAACAGTAAAAAATAAATGTTGATGTTTGTTAAAATAAATGAATAATTACTGGGATGGTTTTCAATTGTTTATTCACTTGTTTTAAGTGTGTTTTTCTTTTGTTTTTGCCTACAAAATATTTTGAGTGTAGACCAACTATATCCATATGAACACAAAATAATCTTTATTAGGATTAAATAGACACGTTTTTTTGCTTTAGACGATATTCCTGTTAGTTCGGGAGTTATCAGAACTTTCACGAAGGTTCACATTTTTTCATAAGGGGGTAAATATGATATGGCCAAAAAGCCGAGACACCCCAACCTTAAAATCGTCTTAAGAATTTTTTAATACTGGATTTTGTTATTGGAATACTTCCCTTGTTAGACAAATGGAATTCTTAATTTTAGTAAATCATAACCTGGAAATTAAAAAAAAAATATTTATTCGTATTTAATAATGTAGTAATTTAATATCAATCATACGCCATGAACCAACTTAAAAAAATATACAAAAAGTATTCTACAGTTTCAGTTTCATCGATGTCATGGCCTATACGTAATATTTATCATATTTATATTAAGTATACGCCACGTTGCATTATCATTTAAAAGATGCGAAAATTAACAAAAAAAAAAATACAGAAAAACTCAGAAAATTTTGAAAAATCAGATAGGAAAACACCGTAATTTTTGGAAATTTTTTGATATATTTTAAATAACGATATTGTATTTAGAATTAATAAAAATATTGCATCGCGAGAATTTTTTTTGTTTTCAGTTTGCAAAAATCCAAAATTTTTGTGAAAATGTGCCTACTGACTTCAAGAGTGTCTTTTAAGCTTTTCCGTTGCGTACTGTTTTTAAAATATTGAATATTGAAAAACGATAATTGGGGGGGGGGGGGGGGGTGAAATAAAGCCATAGGCAATAAGGCCATATGGCCTTATTTCTCAATTCAATGGGAAATAAGGCCATATGGATTTATTACCAACACGATTGAGCAATAAAGTCATATTGATTTTGCAACCAAAGTGGAAATAAAGCCAAATCTGTTGAAAATGTGGAAATATATTTCCCCGTAAATCCTGCTACCCAAAAAAAAGTTATTTAGCAGAGCCACTAAATTAATTTATGGAGTTCGCAATCTCTAAGCCCGGCCGAAGGCCGGCGTACGGACATAGCGCCCAAGGTCTTATCGCCCAAATCCGTAAATGACATATCGCCCACGCTGCGACATATAGCCCAAAATGATAGGTCTAAAAATGTTATTTCTCCCAAAACAAAATTGTCAAAAAATCCAAAATATTTTTTTTGGGCGAAATGTCGAAATTACGACTTCTATGATTTGTTTTATTGTAATAAAGGTTTTCTGCGTAGCCGGCCTTCGGCCGGGCTTAGGGATTACATACTCCATGCATTAAACCCACCCTCTCTGCAAACCAAAGCTATTTTGGTTACCAGGCCTTTTTAAGGCATAACAAATTTGGTAGCGTAAAGGACTGCTACCCTAGAAAACTTTACTTTGCGGAGAGGGTGGGTCTAATGCATGGATTTTGTAATCCCTAAGCCCGGCCGAAGGCCGGCTACGCATAAAAACTTTAAAAAAAAAAAAACAATTTTGGTGAGTTTTATGATTATTTTTTTGGGTGCTATGACATTTTATAAATATAACATTTTGATATTTGGGTAATATGACATTTTTGATAATTTATATAAATTTAAAGAAAATTGTTAAAATACCCAAAAACAATGGCCTTATCGCCCAAAAAATTTTGCAACAACAACTAACACACATTTTTTTTGGGTGGAATGACTTTTTCAAATTGGGCGATATGCACTTGGGCGCTATGTCCGTACGCCCCGAAGGCCGGCTACGCAGAAAATTATTTTTTTTTTTGACTATCTTTAAATTAAAAAACCACATATACCAGGAACCTCGGAACTTAGAGGGGTCTAGAAGCACCAATTTCTTATTGGCAGGGTTTTTAATTTAAAGATTGTTTAACAAAAAAAAGATTGTTTAGGGATTACAAAATCCATGCATTAAACCCACCCTCTCCGCAAAGTAAGGTTTTCTAGGGTAGCATGCCTTTGCGCTATCAAAATTGTTATGCCTCAAAAAGGCCTGATAACCAAAATAGCTTTGTTTGCAGAGAGGGTGGGTTTAATGCATGGAGTATGTAATCTCTAAGCCCGGCCGAAGGCCGGCTACGCAGAAAACCTTTATTACAAAAACACAAATCATAGAAGTCGTAAGTTCGACATTTCGCCCAAAAAAATATTTTGGATTTTTTGACAATTTTGTTTTGCGAGAAGTAACATTTTTAGACCTATCATTTTGAGCTATATGTCGCAGCTTGGGCGATATGACATTTACGGTTTTGGGCGATAAGACCTTGGGCGCTATGTCCGTTCGCCATTTCAAACTCCATAAATTAATTTAGAGGCTTCGCTAAATAATTTTTTTTGGGTAGCAGGATTTACGTGGAAATATATTTCCACTCTCTCCGCAAAATAATGATGAACATTTTAAAAAAATATTTAAATGAGTAACAAAGCCATATATGGCTTTATTTCCAACAGTGGTTGGTAATAACGCCATATGGCCTTATTTCTCAACTCTTTGGGAAATAAGGCCATATGGCCTTATTGCCTATGGCTTTATTTCACCCCCCCATTTAATATGGACCTCGTTAGATCAATTCAGTCATCTGCTTACCATGCAATTTCTTGTTATCCACTGGCACATTTTATTACGTTCGTGGCTTCCAACACTACTTTAGTTTGTTTAACTTAGACTTCTAGTATCCAAATCTGCCATACAAATTTTTCTAACGCGTACAGTTTTTGAGATATTCGCGTTTGAAAATTCAAACTTCTTTGTTGCTCACTTATATTCTTAATATTCTCTATTAATAAGACTAAAATTTACAAACGCAAATATCTCGGGTCCATTCATACTTACACAATTTTCTTATGACAAAACATACATTCTTAAGTGCAGTAAGATTTTACTAAAATGAAGAACTTTGTTAATAAAAGGGAACACCACTATCTCAAGCATTATTTTCCGGCATTTATTAGCGTTTTGTAAAAATTCACTGTGATAAAAAACAACAGCTTGGCATGGAATTTAAATATTTGCATGCTTAAGGTGTCCTAATTTATAGGCCCTTGGTAGTGCCCTTACTGAACATGTGGGGTCCGCCGTTCAAACTTAAGATCGAAATTACGTTAGCTATAATTGACATAAATTTCACTGCAATCGGTCCAGTACAAACTGAATGGCCAAACTATTTCCAAAAAAAATCGATAACAAGGCACTGCGCTGCAAGATATAACTTAAAATAAATCATACGCAATGAAGAACATTTCGTAATTTCTCCGAAAAGCATGCTACAATTTGTGAATAAGCAAATAGTGGTTGGCGTATACTTAATATTTTTATATTTATATTAATTATACACCACGTTGAACACACTTCAAGGCAGGGATGGAAAAGTTAGTACTTTAGTACTTTTTTCAGTACTTTTTGACTCTCAAAAATACCGTAGTACCCCCGCGACTGATTTAGTACCTTTTCTATACCAGACAATCTCATACATTTTTCAACCAAATCTAAAAAAAAAATCCGAAAATCGAGCGATTTTCATTGGAAAAATGTTTCAAAAGCTTAAAATAAATGAAATTTTTGATTTTAACCAACCTTTATTGAAGTTTTCTCTAAAAAATAAATAAATGAATAAGGATGTCCTTAATTTAAGAACTTTTCTAATTGAATTATGCCTAGTTTCTTCTTATTCGTCGCAGACGAACGGAGTTTATCGTACAGAAACTGGACTTTAATTTTTTTAGTACCGTCGAAGGCGAAAAAGTACTTTTTTGGTTGAGCTCCAGTACCATTTCAAAATTCCGATTTTCCATCCCTGCTTCAAGGGTATGCAAATTATAAAAAAAATTGTTAAAATTAAAAAAAAAAAACAATGGCCCGTACTAAAGAAACATTGAGGGCCTAATTTTGTAAATCACTCGCGTTGAACGCATCACCAACGTTAACGTGAACGCGAGGCTTAAAAAGTGCAATTTTGTAAATCACTACGTTATTGCGTTCAATTTTTACGTCATCACTTGAAATGTCAATTATATTTGAATCAGTGCTGCCAGACATTCTAAAATTAATAAAATTGGCCACCCATTTTGTAATGTAATTTTTAATTTTGATTATAATTTCAATAAATCTAGTTTGTAATTTTTAGATTTAAGTTTTATATAATAAATCTAGTTTGTAAAGGTACCTACGGACGACGCAATATTATGAACAATGTTCAATTATATTGATGGTGTGTGGGTGATATTGACGATTGTACAATGGTCAATCTTACCCGCACACCATCAGTGGAAAGTCATATTGTGCATAATATTGAATCGTCTGTAGAGGCCTTAATTTTAAGTTTTGTAATTTCAAGAGATAAACTCTCACGATATGGATAGCCTCGGGAGCAAGGGCGTTTAATTTTATGTTTTTATCTAAGATGTTAATTATTTTATGTAAAGTTTGATACTGTAATTTCCAGACATGGGCGATACCAATTACATTTTTTTCAATTACAATTACATGTAATTAGTAATTGAGTTTTTTCAATTACAATTACATGTAATTAGTAATTGAATTTTTCAATTACATTTACATGTAATTAGTAATTGAGTTTTTTCAATTACAATTACATGTAATTAGTAATTGTAATCGTAATTAAAACGTTCAAATTACAGTGTTTTCCATTACATGCAAAAAAAAATCTGACAACTGACAAAGTTTTATTTTTAACAAATTAATAGTGACTGGCGAAATTCAACATCAGAAGCATTTTGGACAAGTTAAGTGATTGCGGTCGATTCTAAATATGATATTTAAAACTAGTGTAAAAAAATATAAGTCAAAAATATAACATAAAATTTGTGACATAAATATATAATTTGTGTGTATACCCAGGCAGAAAAATACATACGGGCCAGATCTGGCAGAGTACCTAATAAGGTGGTATTAATACTGGCAAAGTACCTTTTTTTTGGGTTTTTGGTACTTGCTAAGATGCTAAATGATAACACCATTTAGTAGTGGCAAAGTACTTTTAAAAACGCTTTCCCTGTACTTTGAAAAGTATTATCCGAGATTTTTTGTAAATAGCTTTTTAACTAGAATATTCCATTACAAAATTAAAAATGTATGAATAAAATTATTTTTTTATTTAATAATTTGTACATTAGAAGTCTTTTTTTAATTTTATATAAATTATATATTAACACAGCATGACAAAAGTGAACACTATTTTCGAAAATAAGAGGTATGACCAACATTTCCATTTATTTGAAACATCCCAGGCAGAAAAATACAGACGGGAAAGTGCTGGCAAAGAACCTTATTTGGTAGTATAAGTGCTGGGAAAGCAAAGCAGTAAAGTACTCAATCAGCGCCCTAATGATAACCATGGTAAACGGTCTGCCGTATAGGATTTTTAACTCTGTAACAGAGCTGTTTTAGAGTACTTTAAAAGCAACATAACAAAGTACTTTAAGAGTAACATCACAAAGAGCTTTAAGAGCAACATCACAAAGTTTTATTAAAACATATTTTTTTTTAAATTAGTATCGATGTAGATCGATAGTTTTAGATTTTTAAAATAATGATACCGAAACGAAACTCAAAGAAATTAAATGTTGACTTCAAAAGTTAAATAAAAATTTAACGAAAAATTAAATAAAATGAAAATTAAATAAATAATAAAATGAAAGATTAAATTAAAAAAAAAATTAATTAAAAATTAAGTAAAAAATATCAACTTAACGGGAACTACGAACACCATTTCAGTCTTTAGCGTCATTTCTGTCTTTCTAACAGATTTATATTTTGGGAATTTCAAGCCTCATTCTCCGAAAGAATTTTTTAATGAATTAATTTTAGAAACAAATGCATTAACCAATTAAGATATGAATTTTATTGTTAATATAATACCATAATTTTAGTTCTCTTTTTTTAAAAAAAAGGTATTTAAAGATAGTATGTTAAAGGCAACACTGTTAATATTACGAGAATTTTCAAGAACGAAGAACGTACTTTAAAGTCCATCCGACAAAAAATTAATCTTGCTCATCACAAAAGTAAATAAAATAGTCCATTTCTAGATATAATTAATTTTGATCTAGTTAAATTCGTAAAACTTTAAAACTTTATCTCGGAATTGGAGAATTTTTGTTTCAAAAGTTGATTTTAAGAAATGCAGTGGCACTGCATTTATTTCACATGAAAATGTTACTACGAGTATTTTAAAAAACAACCTTTTTCATATATCTAAAGATATAACAGAAGAATTACAATATAGGCAATTGGAAATGAATATACACAACTTAATTTATTTATTTATTTAATCAATTTTACAATCGAGCGAGTATATTAGGCCATATATGATTGCTTAAACTATTACATAGGGTTTCTTCCAAAAGAAATTATAAAAAAAGAAATAGCTAAATGAAATTTATGATAGAATAAAAAGAAGAAAAAGATGAAAAAAAAGAAAGGGATAGATAATATAGATAGAGTAACTAATCATGTATTATAACAAAGAAAAAAAAATATACATATATTATAACCTAGGCCCTACTGCTATTTGTCGCAAAATCCGTTTTTTAAATGTAAACACAGAGCAAGAAAAATATTTTTTACGAACTGGAAGCCTATTCCAAATTCTACTCACCCTTATAGCAAAGGATTTTTCGTAAATGGAATATGCAATCCTAGGAATAATAACTTGCGTGCTTCTAGAACTATGAGTAAAGTTAAATAGACTGACTAAATAAGGAGGATTTTCATATAGCAGATGACGTTGTTGAGCGTCATTATCACAATTTTCTGCTTTCGATTTCGAAAATAGTTTGGATTATATAAAGTGTATTATAAAGGGTCCAGACAACCCTCTTGATCAAATGCAAAGAAAACTACATATTTTCATTCCGATAATTCAGCAAATAATATTCCTTTGCTTTATTTTCTAAATATTCTCTTTTCTAAATATTCTCTTTTCTAAATATTCTCTTGGAAATGTCAAAGAAACTTCTATCTCGGGAGTGATTTTTTCGTTTGTAAATATTCATTGATTTAAAGTTAGATCCACCTCTCCTGATAACGTATGTTTACTGCAAAGTAGAAATGTGATAGTTGTTAAAGAAATTTTTAATAAAAAACGGTCGAAATACAAAGGTGATGATATTTTATTGAAAGGAGACATTTTTAAAGAAAACGGAGATTTTTTCGAGTTTTCACTGTCATCACGAGAAATGGGATTATATAATTTTCGAGATTTTGGATAAAAAAATAGTACTGGTGAAGCCCTCTCCTATATGTAATTGCATACCACTTTATATACAAAAAGAGTTGGACATACAAGGTAACGGAACTGATCGTCTTTAACTTGGTAAAGTCCAGAACCAATCCTTGTTTTTGTAACCAATTAAGAAGACTCACGACCTCCGACCCTTAGGGGCAGGTGGACACCGGGCAATGGTATTATAACAGCCGTTATGGTACTAGCTAGTGTGAGCAACGAAATGTCTGGCTGGAGGCAGTAAGTTGGCAGCCCCAACACCAGCCTTGGATGCAGAGGGTTAATCTTCCACTCATCCGAAATCAAACGATTAATGAAACCAGTATAAATGAAAACCAACAGACTCCCTTGGCAACGACCTTAAGCATGAAGAAAGGAACACGATTTGGATTATGGAATGTTCGTACTATGCTAGATATTGCAAAATTGGAACAAATTGAAAAAGAAATGTTGCGTTATAAATTAGAATTTCTAGGCTTGTGTGAAACCAGATGGCCAGACAATGGCGAATACAAAACAGAAAATGGATTGTCCCTTATTTACTCCGGAAAATCGCCGGAACTGCCTAGATCCAGTGGCGTAGGCATTTTAATGTCAAAAAATGCCCGTAAAGCACTCATTGAGTGGACACCGTATGGCGATCGTATAATAGTTGCTCGTTTCAGAACTCGAGCTCGTAATATTTCTTGTATTCAATGCTATGCGCCAACTGAAGCTGCAAACGACGATGATAAAAATGCTTTCTACAGTTATCTTTCGAAGGTTCTTGACAAAATCAACATCGGAGATATAAAGATTGTTCTTGGGGACTTTAATGCTCAACTAGGAAGTGATAATATGGGAAGAGAGAGAGTCATGGGCAAACATGGCATGGGTCGCCTCACAGGCAACGGTTTACTATTCACAGAGCTCTGCAGTAACCATAACCTCGTGATAGGGGGCACGCTGTTTCCGCATAGGGACATACATAAAGCTACATGGGTGTCCCCTGACAACATTACTGAAAATCAAATAGATCACATTACGATCAGTCGCACGTGGCGTGGGTCTCTTCTTGACGTTCGCAGTAGAAGAGGTGCTGATGTGGGAAGTGACCATCACTTGGTAGTTGGCTTAATACGTCTTAAGATTGTAGCCGTTGCACAAAACAATCAACAAAATAAAAAAGGAAAGGTAAACATGGAAAAATTATCAATAGAACCCACTGCAACTGAATTTGTAAGAGAGCTTCGTGCAAGAAGTTCCACACTCATTAGCGAAGGATGTCATGATCCTGTACACTACTGGTCGCAAGCTAGATCCATACTGTTGGAAACTGGCCAAAAACATCTGGGTTACGTAAAGAAAACAAGAAAGCCGTGGATATCTGACTTCACATGGGAGCTTATTGAGAACCGTAAAGAACTTAAAATCGCCCGTGACAATGCAAAAACTCGGCAATCAAAATCGGAGTTGCAAGTTAAATACAATGATGCCAACCGGCAGGTAAAACGTAGTGCAAGGCGGGATAAGAGAAAGTGGGCTGACGATCTAGCCACCGAAGCAGAAAAGGCTAGTGCGACGTTAAGAACAAGAGATTTATATAAAATAACAAAAACTCTTACTGAACGCAACCATGTAAATACCAAACCTTTTAAAAACACTAGGAATGAGCTGGTGTACTCTAAAGAAGAGCAAGTTAAACTTTGGGAGGACCATTACAGGAATATGCTATCGAACAACAATAACACAACAAACTCGAGGATATGCAACTGTACCGCAACAGAACATCGAACACGTATAAAGAATATCAATATAGAACCTCCTGACTTGGATGAGATACAACTTTCAATTGCTTCTCTTAAGTGTCATAAGGCTCCAGGCCCGGACTATCTTCCACCGGAACTACTGAAGGCAGATTGTGCTACCACGGCTAAACTACTTCAACCACTAATAGAGCATTTCTGGGTAAACAAACATTTGCCAGACGAGCTTAAAGAAGGACTGATAATTAAGATCCCAAAGAAAGGTAATCTGACTGAATTAAAAAACTGGAGAGGCCTGACACTTTTAAATATGACATATAAGATCATTGCTCATATACTGAACAAACGCATTTCTGCTACTATTGAACCTGATCTTCGCAACGAACAATCTGGATTCAGGAGAGGTAAATCTTGTATAGACCATATAAGCAGCCTTCGAATAATAGTAGAAGAATCAGTCGAGTGGAGGTCTGCCTTATATTTGCTATTTATTGATTTTGAAAGGGCCTTTGATACGTTACATCAGCCGGCCATATGGGATGCTCTAAGATGTAAAGGGATTCCAGAACCACTGATCCAACTTACCAAATCTTTATATGATAACGCATCGTGTCGTGTATTACATGACGGACTTGTAAGTAATGCATTTCCTGTTGAAAAAGGGGTAAGACAAGGATGTGTGCTTTCCCCCCTTCTTTTTAACATCGTTCTAGACATTGTAATGGAACAATCAATGAAAGGTGATCGTGGTATAGCCTTTGGACTGCAGGGCAGATTAGATGATCTAGACTATGCCGACGACATATGTCTTCTGTCACACAATTTTAATAATATGCAAACAAAGCTCAATATCCTTGTTAAGAATGCATCCAAAGCTGGTCTTAAGATAAACATATCTAAGACTAAATCATTGCGCGTCAACACCAACAACACCGAGTCACTAAAAATTTTAGAACAACCACTTCTTGATGTAGACAACTATTGTTATCTCGGCAGTATAATAACTACTTCTGGTGGCAGCAAAGAGGATATAGCTTACCGTATTGTCAAAGCAAATCAAGCATTTGGCTCACTAAATAAAGTGTGGATGTCCAATCGCATAACCCTACGCACGAAAATCAAACTTTTCAATTCAAATGTAAAATCTGTTTTATTGTATGGTTGCGAAACATGGAACATCACAAGTGAGGACTCAAATGCACTCCAGGTATTTGTTAATAAATGCTTGCGAAGAATTTTACGTGTTTTTTGGCCCATGACAATAACGAATTATGAGTTATGGCAAAAAACAGAACAAACCCAAATCATGCTTGACATCCGCATGAAAAAGCTGAACTGGCTTGGTCATACCTTTAGGAAAAGTCATGATGACATAACAAGGAAAGCTCTCGATTACCATCCCCAGGGCAGCAGACGTAGAGGAAGACCCGCAAATACATGGAGACGACAAGTAGAAAATGAACTGCGGTCAGCCAGAACTTCATGGAGAGAAGCAAAAAGGCTAGCTGTAGATAGAAGTCAATGGAAAACATTTGTACTGGCCCTTTGTTCCAACTAGGAATCCCAGGAATTTATATATATATTATATACAAAAAATCAAGTACTTTACCAGAGCTTTATATAAAAATTTGGTCGAAAAAAACTGCCAAAGCACTGGCAAAGCTCTTTCCTATGTGTAATTGCATACTACATTATATACTAAAAATAAAGTGTTTTACCAGAGCCTTATTTTTTGTACCGTCATATTTTTCTGCTTGGGATGCTGAGTCCAATGGCTTACTCCGTTTTTTGATGTATGGTACAATTTTCTTGCAATATGTCATTAAAGACTATCTTATTTGTTTTTTAACAAAAAAAAAAATTGTAAAATTTGGTTTAAAGCTTTTCATCTTAAGCCCTTAAATTCGCTAATTTCTTCATTTTCAAGGTTCTCGCGAAATTAAATTGGTCTTTGATAAAAAACTTGCTTTTAGTGAATCATAAAGGCATCCCTAACACTACGAATAGGGAACAAAAAACATCAATGTGATATAGACCATCATTTTAAAAATCGCGAAAAACTTTTTTTTATGGCAGAATCATTTTACAAGATGACTGAAGGGTCCATCTTTAACTATATAATGTGGTAACCTTAAACAAATAACTGACGAAAAATTTGTCCAAAAAAATAATTTTTGGTCAGTTAATTCTGTAAGGTTCCCACACTTTACACTTTACTTAAAAATGGATCCTTAAATTATCTCGAAAAATGATGCTACCATATACAACATGATGGTAAAATTCAACATGATTGTAAAAGCAAGTTTTTTATCAAAGGCCAATTTAGGGGCTAATTTCGCAAAAACGTCAAAAAATTAAGAAATTCGCGAATTTATTGCTACATCCTCTTAATAGAAGTTCCAAATACTCTCTAGGAATATAAAAGAAAGCTCGGAATCGAGAGTTGTATTTTCTTTCGTAAACATTAATGGTTTTAAAATAAAATCAATTCATCCAGATAACGTATGTTTACTCGATAATGAAAATGTTAATAAAGTTACTGAAATTTTAAATAGAAAGCTGTCTAAATACTTGATATATTTTTGAAAGGCAATATTTTTATTGAATGTAGCGATTTTTTTTTTTAATTTCAAGTACCATCAAGAGAAATAGGACTCTACAATGTTAAACAAATTTGATAAAAATAATTTGATAATGACACCATTGTCATAACTTCATACAAAGACTATCAATACTTAAAGATATGTGAAGTCTCCCTTCTTCTGTTAAACCCTCTCTTAAATTCCCTTTGCTAAGTCCGCCATCGAACTGGTCGTTTGATCAAACCAAAAAAAATCCCTTAAGTTCGATATAAACAAAAAAAAAAGTGTTGCAATTTTGCGATTTTCAGACTAAAGCTAGCGTTTTTTTTCATCTAGCTGTAAAAAAAGTTTTTTTTGTGGATTATCGGGAAATCCAATGACTTTTTATTTGCTGAGAATTTGTTTTAAACACTTTTAAAGGTATTTCTTAAATAATATTACCATAATAATTATAAATTGATACATTTTTTCAAAATTTATTAAGCGCTTTTTCGATATAAAAAGTTAGCATTATTTGTCAAACCAACAATGTTAATTCAACATTATCGTATTTTCCTCGTCTAACAGTTTTCGTACCTTCTGTTAAGAAGTTCCAAAATATTAAGAGCGGGAGACAAAGAGCTTGCTTCATAACATAAGCTTTGTTTGTTTACCTACTACAATTTACTATTTTTTACTCAATTTACTACTTTTGCTCAAAAACCGTTCGAGTACACATAAAAATAGTAAATGTAGTAATCAATTTAAGAGAAAATTTATTTCTCTTTTGCTTTATTTTTACTACAATTTACCGGCAAAATTTCAATGCGTAAGTATCGAAATTATGTCAAAAAAATTATTGACAAATTTTTGTATTTATTTACAAAAAAATATTTTAAAACAAAAAAATAAAAAAAGCAAAATGTATGTGCAAATTCAATTCAAGATGAACTAACAACAAAAAAATCTAAACAAATATGCGTACATGTACTTAAAACATGCTTAACATCATCCCTTGGTAGGAAAATTCGAAAAAATTCCAAGCTTTTTTGTGTGTAACGCATCTTTTCTTTGTTTTTCCGTGTGTTACGCATCCACATTTCGGTCTAGGACCTAATAATAGGGAAGAATCTGAGATTTTTTCTAAAGAAAATATTTCTCAGAACCTGAGACTTCTTCTAAATAAAAATGTCTCAGAGTCCGAGACTTTATCTAAAGAAAAAATTTCTCAAAATCTGAGACTTTTTCTATAGAAAAACTGTCTCAGAGTCTGAGACTTTTTCCATGTAAAAAATGTCTTAGAATCTGAGACTTTTTCTATAGAAAGAATGTATTAGAATCTGAAACATTTTCTGTAAAAAAAATGTCTCAGAATCTGAGACTTTTTCTACCTAAAAAAAATTTGTACAGAAAAAAATCTATAGAAAAATTCTCTCGGAATCTGAGACTTCTTCTATAAAAAAAATGTCTCAGAATCTGAGACTTTTTCTACAGGAAAAATGTCTGGGAATCTGAGACTTTTTCTATAGAAAAAATGTCTCAGAGTCTGAGACTTTTTCTATATAAAAATGTCTCAGAGTCTGAGACTTTTTCTATATAAAAATGTCTCAGAATCTGAGATATAGAAAAAATGTCTCGGAAACTTAGAACCTTTGAATAAAAAAATGTCTCAGAATCTGAGACTTTTCTATAGAACTTCTATAGTCTTCTTTTTTAGGAAAAATGTCTCGGAATCCGAGACATTTTCTAAAAAACAAGTCTCTGAATCTAAGACTTTTTCTATAGAAAAAAATGTCGCGGAATCTAATACTTTTTTCATAGAAAAATATCTCAGAGTCTGAGACTTTTTCTATTTAAAAAATGTCTCAGAATCTGAGACATCTTCTATAGAAAAAATGTCTCAGAAACTGAGACTTTTTATATAGAAAAAGTGGATTAGGATATCAGAATCTGCGACTTTTTGTATAAAGAAATTCTCAAAACCTGTGACTTTTTCTATCGAAAAATCTCTCAGAACCTGAAACTTTTTTTTTAGAAAAAATTTCTCAGAATCTGAGACTTTTATACAGAAAAAATCTCTCAGAATCTGAGACTATTTCTATAAAAAAATTCTTGAATATAAGTTTTTTCTATTCAAAAAAATGTCTCAGAAACGTAGACTTTATCTATAGAAAAAAATATCAGAGATATAAGATTTTTTCTTTAGTAAAAATGTCTCGGAAACGGACACTTTTTCTATAGAAAAGATGTACCAGAATCTAAGACATTTTCGATAAGTTCAGTTCGGAGATGTATAAAATCGGACAAGTGGGGGAAAAAGTTCAACTTTTAAAAATTAAAACAACTCCAGAAAAAGACAATTTTTTTAATGATTTTTATACGTTTGTATTAAAGATTTTTTTTAGGACAGTCCCAAGAAAATGAGAAAAAATCCTCAGATTCTAAGAGTATTTTTTTAAAGGCTTTTAAAATACTTCTTAAAGAAAAAATCAGATGTGTTTTAATATACTAAAACGTAAAATTCTTTCAAAGATTTTTGGATATCCTGGGGTTTATATATATAAGGAAGGTCCATAATTACATTTTTTGGAAAGTTATATTATCCTCAAATTGTCAAAACTCCTTGATCTTGTCTAAATGCATAAAGTTTTGGTGATTGTCCAAAAGAATTTTTTTATTAATAAATAAATTAAAAAAAATTGAATGATAAATATATTTTTACTACTTTTACTACTTTTCGTTTTTTTACTTTTTTTGATTTTTCTCTCAATGAGTAAATTTTGACAATATTTCTCATTTACTACATTTACTACAAAAAAAGTAATCAAACAGACCTATAATTTAGTGTTTTCAAATAAAATGTTAAAATTTAATTAAATTATTAAAAAAAATATTTCAAATAAATAAACCGTCTTTAGTTTGGTAAAAAAGTACTAGCAAAGTACTTAATTCGGTGAAAACAAGTACTTTACTAAAAAGAGCTTGCTATACAAAAAATAAATTGCTTTGCCAGTACTTTTTTTTTGGTAGGGTTGGCAATTTCTGGCTGGGTAGTTATGGTGGCAAATTCTAAACTTGAAACTAAACTTTTCTTTTTCCTACTACGTTACCATGGCTTTTACTGGTGACATGTCACATGATTTAAAACTAACACCGAAATTATATAATATTTATTTTAATAAAATAATTATATGTATTAATATTAATTAAATAATTTTAATAAAATATAATAAATAAAAGATACCAACTACATACAAAAACAAGTAAGAAAATTATAGTCGGTCAAGACCGACCATATAATACCCTACACCAGTGTTTTTCGGAAAATGTGTCCCAAGTCCAAACATGGACCGATTTGGTTTATCTTAGGTTAAATCTTTAATAAGTGTAGAAAACACTCACAAACCAAATCTGAGTGAAATAGTCTTCTATTAGTTTTTAAATTAACCGATTTAAGTGAATAGCGGGCGAAATTTTCATATGGGACCTAAGTCCAAAAATGGTGTGATTATAATCAAATTTTGATTGGGTAATTAAAGTACGTGTTAAAAATAAACAAAATTTTAATAAATCATTTCCTATTTTCATGAAATTTTAGCGATTTATGTGAATATCGGGAGGGTGGTTTGTATGGGGGCTACAAGAAGAACCGGTCCGATTGCTTTAAAATGTGGAATGGTGATTTGTGAATACAAAACACGTTTACCTGCCAAATTTCGAAAGGATACCTATTGTTATTGTTAGAGTCATTTGACTCATATTTTAAGGGGACGTTTGTATGGGGGCTAGGTCAAAACATGGACCGATTTTTGCAAATTTCAATAGCGTCCGTCGTAGTGTCAAAAGAAGCTTAAGTCTCAAATTTCAGATAAATCGGTTAAAAATTGCGACCTGTATCGTGCGCACAACGTTTACATGGACGGACATCGCTAAATCGACTCAAAAAGTTATTCTGAGTCAATCTGGAAGGTGGGTCTAGGACCAATATTTCGAGAAGTTACAAACATCAGCAGAAACTCATTATACCCTGTACCACAGAGTGGTGTAGGGTATAAAAATAGTGTTGCCAAAATTGTAATGGTAAGTAGTGATATCGTTTTTTTTACAAGTAGTTACAGCAAGGGGTACTAATAGAAAATAATATATTAATATAATAAATAAATTCGACAGAATTTTGTAATTTGGTGTTTTTTCGACTAAATTTAGCGTTTTTTATTTGCATCTAGCGGTCAAAAAATTATTTTATTTGTTAGCAGGAAATCTAACGACTTTATATTATCTTAAAAATAATTAATATTTCGCAGGTACAGTCAAATCAGAAAATACACACGCATTTGTTGGATTTTTTTAAAGCATGCCAGCAGCAAGCAAAATCCTACCTGCATAAGTGATCGCTTGCATAATTTAACATATAACAAAAAGGAAACAGCTGCAAAGTCATAAAGACATAAAAAATCGGGATTTCCAAAAGGAATTTAAAAGACACTATTATTTTTTTACAACGCAAAATATGTGAAGACATTGCATTGAAATTGGCTGTACATCGCAATAAATATTTGAAAAATTGAAAATTTTGGCACGAAAAGGTCTACATTTTATAGGATCTTCTTTTATATGTGTGGTCATAAAAATCAAGTTGGGTTAAAAATATCGGGATTTCCAAAAAGACATTAGTATTTTATTTTTTTGCAACGCGAAATATGTAAAGAAACTACCTTTTAAAGACATTGCATTATCATTTAATGGAGCGGCTGCATATCGCAATAAATATTTCCAAAAGTGAAATTATTATTACAGAAAAGGTCTAATTTTTTTTATTATCTGCTTTTATATGTGCCATAAAAGCAGATTCTAAAAAATGTTGACCTTTTTTTTGATAAAATTTTCCCTTTTGCAAATATTTATTACCTGAATTATTTTATTTTATCTTTTAAAGCAAATTTGTGGTTTTCAGCAAAATTTATATTCTTTCAAAGATTTTTTGTTGTGCTTGATAAATAACAATAGTTTACAAAATAAAAAAAAAATGTCTGCGCACGAAACGTGACTATATTTTTTTATATATTACAGACTACTAACTCAAAAAAAAAAAATCAAAAATTTTTTTTCACGGATTCAGTAATATTAAACATTTGTTTAGCGTTTCTTTAAATTTTTCGACTATTTTCGTTATACCTCGCGTTGTTAACATCCGATCTACTCGCGATAAAATCCATGTTAAAGAGAATCATGCAACAAATCATTCAAACATAATTTTCCAATCAAATGATAAGATTACGTTTAATTAGCATACATAATATGTCATATTATGACAAAAATACGTTATTTGAGCAATTAAATCAAAATTTAGATGGTCGACAAAAATAGAAATCGTAACAAATAAATTTTATTATGATTTCTCTTCAGAGACCAAATATAACAGTTGTTTGTGACTTTTTTGTTTTAAAAAAAATATTCTAATGTATTAACACCTGTTGTATTTACACTTTTTTGGGACGCTAAAAAACGACAAAATTATTTTTTTTTTTTAATCTAACATATTTAATGTTACAGATGGACGGACATATCATTGACAATATGTTGGTTTAGCTTTGAAAAATACTTAGGTAAAATTATATTAAAATTCACAGGAAAAAAAAATTTTGATAAAATAATTTTTTCTTTCCAAATTGTAAAAAAACGGTTAATAATGTAAAAAAATCATAATAAATAACTACTTATAATATTTTTAAAGACAAAAAAAACATACAACTATTCTTTTTCATGGTATTCGGATGCATAATAATACAAATTAATTTGATTCATGTTTCAGTTGAAAATGAATACTTTATTTCAAAACTAAAAATTTAATGAATAAAATCATTGTATAAAAGATCTGGGTTTATTTAAACCCTATCAGTTTTAGATTTTTTGTCTATTTCAGTTATGAATTCAAATTTAGTTAAACGATTTTTTACCTAAATATTTGCTAAATTTAATTTGTTTAACTAAAATGTTTGCATTCCAATTAATGTGGTGATTATTACTCGCATTGTACGGTCTATTTTGTGTATTTCTTTTGTGTCGTCTGTAGTCATTGTTAAGTTTTTTTAAAGACTACCACAAAAACTCTCGTTATCTTCGTTTGACTTGGAGTTTTTGCTTCCAGTTTGTTGCGAATGACTACAGTATTGTGTGTTATTTTCAACTGCTGGCTTTTTTCAAAAACTATCAACTGAGGAGTTTAACAATTTCAGTGGCAGTTTAGTTATTTTAACTCTGTTTTGAACTGCTGTCAAATGGCACCCACAATTCTGTTACAACTTGAGGCCAGCGCCACCTGCAGGGTCGAAAAAAATCAAATCTTTAAAACCTTGATCAGCATCTAATATGTATGTCTTAGGTTGGTAGCTCTTATGATTCCAGGGATCATGCGTTACAAACAATTGCACTAACGATTTTATGCATAAAGATTTTTGAATAAATATGTATGTGTAATTGACAATATTAGTAATTAACTACTAAATGTAATTATAAACATGTTTCTTACAATTACATTAAAATCAATTACATTTTTCAATTAGATGTAATTAGTAATTGAGTTTTTTCAATTACAATTACATGTAATTTGTAATTGAGTTTTTTCAATTACAATTACATGTAATTTGTAATTGAGATTTTTCAATTACAATTACATGTAATTAGTAATTGAAAATTTTCAATTACTAATTACATGTAATTGTAATTGAAACTGTAATCAATTACACAATGTAATCATTAACCCCCATGTCTGGTAATTTCAATATATTGTTTTAAGACATTACATTATAATCTTAAATTTAATTCTGTTAATTGTGTAAATTTTCTTTATATGTAAAAAAAAAACAAAAGCCTCAATAAAATTAACTTAACTTAACTTAACTTTGTAGGGGATACACACCCATTATCGTGGGGAAACACATATACATATATGATAAGGCAACACCTGCAAAGAGAATATTTGAGAAAAAAGAGAACAAAAAAGCAGTAACATAAATTAGTTAAAAAAAGCAATAAAAATCACAACGAGACGCTTTGCTTTTTTTCGATGTCTTTCTTCTGCAGGAGAAGTTTTTTTAAAACATTTATTACTTTTTTGTTGTATATTTACACATTCCAACATTATTTATTTATTTTTTGCTATTTAAAAGCATATTTGTTGCATCAACGCCCCAAAATTTTAAGTGATCATTTTGACACTTCAAGTGATGAAAAAACACTCTCTTGCGTTTTACAAAATTCCATTTGCCATACAATTTGTTCTACAAACACGTAAGTCAACGCGAAAAAAACAGCTGTTCAGTGATCGCGTTTTACAAAATAGAAAATTGTCCAACGCGAGATAAAAAGGCGCGTTGCGTTTTACAAAATTAGGCCCTAACAGTCTATTTTAACAAAAGTTTTATTTTAAATTTTCTATACATTTTTATACCCTCCAACTACAGTATGGGGGTATACTCACTTTGTCATTCCGTGTGTAACGCATCGGAATATCGGTCGGGGACCCCATAAAGTATATATATTATTGATCAGTGATCGAATATAAGACATTCTAGCGATGTCCGTCCGTCCGTCCGTCCGTCCGTCCGTCCGTCTGTCCGTCCGTCCGTCTGTAGTTAACACGATGCAGTCCAAAATAAAAGAGCTAGCCCCCTCAAGGTTGACATACATATGTCTTATGGTCCTAGGCAGGTTAAGTTCGGAAATGGGCCAAATCGGACCAGGGGGAAAAAAGTTCCCCCTTGAAGAACTAAACCAACCTCTTAAAAATGCTAATTTTTTTAACGTTTTTTTGTATTTTTGTGAACCAAATGAGACATTTTTATGTTCGTAGAAGTTTATAGTCCTGCGCTTGGACCCAGGGGAATAAAAAATGTAGCTTTTTTTGTTGGGAAATGAAATAAAAAGTCGATTGCAAATTTATTTTATTTTTCACTATGTTTTTATGTTAATATATTTTTAGTGGATTTTTGTAAAATTTAAACAAAAACGGATAAACTTGTAAAAAAAGAAGCAAAAATCAACATATTCTTTTGAAATATTTAGTTATACAATTTGCAAGATAGTGTTTATAAACCGGTTAACCGGTTAACCGAAAAACCGGTTTTTTCCCGAAATTTCGGTTTTATTGCAAACCGGTTAACCGAAATTGAAAAGTTCCGGTGCACCGAAAACCGGTTTTTTTCTGTCGGTTAACCGGTTTTTTTTAAATACATTCAAACGGAATATTTTGCAAATATTAAGGGTTTGCACTTTTTTTTATGATATTTTCAAAATTTCATTAAAAAGACCTTGAAAATCCGTGAGAAAGGAAGTCTAAAATACTTTTTGTCTTCAAGAAACAATTTTCCAAATAGGAATTTTAATCTGGTAAACATTTGAATTATCCCCGTTATAAGCGTTTTTTGGACAGTCTCATTGAAAACTTAATAAGTGACTTTTAACCAGGTACTAAAATTCTTATTAATGGAAAAAATGTCAATAAAAGAACACTAATATAAAATACGGACTACAATTTATGACGAATTGATGTATTTGTTTTTTAAATAAAACCAATAAAAATTAAAATAAAGCTCCGGTGAATATAGGAAAATAAAGCACCGTATTTAAATATGTACCGCTATTTTTAAAGGATAACAGTTGCTAACTTTGCTGAAAGAAACAAATATGTTAACTTTAGTTACATTCGATTTTTTATTTAATAAAAATTAGCAATTTTTAAGTATTTTTGGGGTTTGTCAGTTAAAGAAAAAAAAACCGGTTAACCGGTTTTTTTATTCCGGTTTAACCGAGAAAACCGGTTAACCGAAAAAGCTGAATTTCGGTTAACCGAGAAACCGGTTTTCCAAAATGTCGGTTTTTTATAAACACTATTGCAAGAAAATGTTCTTTGTTTTTTAATGTTTTTATTAAATCAAAAATTTAAATTTTTTTGTTAAAAACTGCATTATGGTTGATTTAAACGTTTTCCAGTATTGAATACACGAATTGTTAATTTTTCAATAACTTTTCACAAAAAATTATTTAAAATATTGAATGTTTTCGTGGGAATCAGCCTTAACTAAATAAAAAATTTTCTGCTCATTGGACAGAGATTTTATGTGGTTTCAAAGCAGTCCATTCTGCATGCTCTCCAGCAAGCTCAACAGCATTTTCCTAGTTTAAGAAATTCTTGGACAACCTTTATACGGGCATTTATTGCTTTTGTTTTTTTTGCTTTCTATTACACTTTGAATCGTAACGTCGATGCGCCGTCATAGTCATCATCATTATTATCATCAACATCATAGTCAGTATTAACAGCAGTAGCAGCATCATTATTTCATTTGTTATGTTTTTGTTGGTGTTGTTGTCAATATTAATACAATGTTGTTTGTGTTATTGGCATTGTTGCCTGACACTATTACTGCTGCCACAACATTGTGCTGGGGCTAAAGTTGTTGTCGTTTTGGTTGTCGTTGTTGTTGGGATACAAGCTGATTTTTAGTGTTGGTTCTTTCTTTAAATTTTTTCTATTTTTTTTTTGGCAAAATGACAAATGTGAAGAACAACAGAGCAATAATGCCGCTGCATAAAAATCCCAAGTTGGGATTCCCAACCCAAAAGTACACATAAACGCACATATACACAGTTTATATATTTTTTAAGAATTTACTTGATCTGAGTATTCATAAAAATACTTTAAAGTCAAATTGTTTGTGCAAAATGTGACCAGCTACATAATTTTTTTTCCGAATAAAAATAGTGATGTATTAATAAACAACTTTAAAATAAGCAGAAAATAATGACGAAATAGAGCAACGTTTTTTTCTACTTATGAGGCATTCCACACCAAATGTCCAGCGAAAAAAAACACGTGTACCATAAACTTCTGAATAGCTTGTATGGATAGCCCTATATGGAACTTAGAAAATTGCGCTTTCGGTTTTTCAATTTTTCAAAAACTGGGCTTAGGAGGCGTGGTCAAATATTGGAAAAATGGTCAAATTTGTGGCGAGTTGCCTTGATTAAATATTTATCACATTAAAACGAAATGCACCACAATCTTAAAAATTTACAGTCTTATGTAGTTTCGTATGGGCTATCGAATAGCCCATACAGCGGGCTATCGAATAGCCCGCTGTATTATACATCGGATCCTGATGAGCAAATTATATTTTTTAATAGTTTGATTTTTAATATCTTTAATAAGCATGTTCCATTAAAAAAATGTAAGGTTAAACGTAAATATAATTGGTTAGATCACCCGGAGATAATAGAGGCTCGAGAACTAAGGGATATGGCATATAGGGCATATATGGAATCACCGGTTACAGAGCGATGGGCCTCTTTCTGCAAATATCGCAACAAACTGAAAAGTGTAATGAGAAAAATACGTAAAAGAATGTGTAATAGAATGTTTAGAGAATGCAATTCAAAATCTATTTGGAATAGGTTAAGGGATACTGGAATAATTGGAAGTGATAGAACAAGAGTAAACATTGACATAAATGCTTTAAATGAAAGTTTTGTATTGGAGCCAGATGGTATACCTAATGACGATTTTGTTAATGGTCTAGGTTCAGAAGGAACTTTGTCATTTCATAGAATTACAGAAGATGAAGTTATTATAGCCTTTGCAAAGATAAAATCACGTGCTGTGGGGCATGATGAAATATCCACACGCTTTTTACGCATAATTTTCCCTTGCATTTTAAAGTATTTGACTCATATATATAATACGATATTAATGGTTTCTAAGTTTCCAAAAGATTGGAAATTGGCTAAGGTTGTACCACTGCCGAAGATAAGGTACCCCGTCACATTTTCGGATTTCAGACCGATAAGTATTTTGCCGGTTTATGTAAAAATTTTTGAAATTATTTTACATAATCGCATTTTAGAGCACATAAATTCGAATAGGCTAATATCTTCATGTCAGTCGGGCTTTAGGGCTCATCACAGTACGTCCACTTTGGTAATGGATGTTGTGGAAACTGTTAGAAAATATTTAGATGATGGGCTTAGTGCAATTGCAGTTTTTCTCGATTTTACGAAAGCATTTAATTCAGTATGCCATAAAAATCTCCTTGAAAAAATGTGTGCTCAATTTAAATTTTCAACATCGACATGTAAACTTATTTTCTCTTTTCTGCATAATCGTGAACAGTTTGTGCAAATAGATGGCACATCTTCGCAAAAAATTATTTTGAAGCGAGGTGTGCCTCAAGGCTCTATATTGGGGCCTTTGTTTTTCACAATGTATATAAATGATTTAGTAAATCAACTTTCCTTTTGTCAGGCTCACATATATGCTGATGATATTCAATTGTTAGCTTGTTTAGAGAGAGAAACATCAGTAGCCAATTTTATAAGCCTAATTAATTTGGATCTTGAGAAAATATTGCAGTGGTCAATAGAAAATAAAATGGCTTTAAATCCATTAAAAACGTTCGCAATGCGGTTTGGTAGCATTCCATTGGATATTTGCTCGCTATGCATAAATAATGCACCCATTGAATTTATTTCACATTATAAAACATTAGGAATATATTTGGATGATAAATTATCATTTGATTTCCATATAAATATGCTAGTTTCAAAGGTTTGTTTTGCTATTAGACGAATATACAGTGTTGGCTTTAAATTTCCATTGTATGTTAGAAAGCTAATAGCAAAAACATTGTTAATGCCGATATTATTGTATGGATTAGAGATTTATTCATGCTGTAGCGGAACAAATTTCGAAAAAATTAGAAAATGTTTTCATCGTATAATAAGGTTTGTGTACACTTTAAGGGTACGAGATCATGTGACAGAAGCCGTTTTTAAGTTCTTAGACATGAGTTTTGACAGTTATGTGAACTTACGTTTGCTGTTGTTCTATTTTAAAATTATAAAGTTTGGTTTTCCCGAATATCTTTCTAACTTTTTTGTTTTCTCGCATTCAAGTAGAACCTCTTCTTTGATGTGTCCAAGAATTAACACATTAATAATGCAAAGGTCTTATGTAGTAAATATTGTCAGGCTATGGAACAGAGATATTCCGTATAGTGATAGAAATTTTGCTGTTAGCTTAGGAGCGTTTAAAAGTATGGTAGTGAAACATATTTAGCATAATCTTCAACTATTTATAGTTTTTTATGATAAAAAAAAAAAAGTTTTTTTTTTTTTTTTTTTTCCTGTATGTAGCTATAGAGTCATATAGGTTCATTTTATTTATATATACATATACAATCGTGTGTCCTGCAATCTTGCGCATTTAAGGTTTTGGTTTATAGGTGAAGATTTTTAAGATTAAATTTTTTTAATTACTAGTTTTAAAATATTGTAATTAATTTTAAGTTATTGTAGTTAAGTGTCTTATTCAGATATTACTATGTAATCGCTTTGGCCAATGAAGGCTTTTTGATTATGAATAAATAAAAAAAAAAAAAAAAAAAAAAAAAAAAAAAAAAAAAAGATATTTAAAACAAGTGATAAGACATTTGAAAACCATCCCAGTAATTATTCATTTGTTTTAACAAACATTAACTTTTAATTTTTACTCTTAATAAAATGTTCTAAAATAAATAACATTGAACATTAAAAAATTACGTCACTTTCATTTTTTACCAACAAATTCGAAATAATAGCCTACGAAAACATTAAAAATTAATGATTGTTGTGTTATTTTTACCAACAAATTAAAAAAAAAAAAAATACGTACGAAAACACTAAAAATTACCGATTTCGTAGGTTATTTTTGAATTTTTCTATTGAATTTTATTTAAAAAAAAAATTTAAGAAAATTTTTGGGGAATCGATCCCGCAATCAACTACATTCTGGCCAGACACTCTACTCATCGTGCCAAAGTCAATTGATACAAATATGTTTTTATATTTCTATAAATATTTTTTTGAATTTTATGGTTTACAAAAAAATAACCAACACAAGTAGGTAAAAACCAATGATATTTCCTTTAATATGCCAACATTAAAAAAAAACAAGTAAAAAAGTAAAATTCGGCCGTGCCGAATTTTAAATACCCTCCATCTGCATCCCAGTATTGATAAATTAATACGATTTTCTAATGCACGTTCTTTAAAAATTGAATATCAATGGCACAGATTAATACAGACTCGACAATTATAACAAGTGTCAAAAAAGTAGTCTTTAACCATATGGTTATTGTTTTTAAATTATTCTACTAATTAGGTTAGAGAGAGAAAACCAATATAACACGCCATACGAAAAAAAAAGATAGAACGGCTTTTATTGTTTAACTTACTTCTAACTAGTAGAAAGTGTTGCCATGCTTTAAACCAGCTAAAAACCGATCTGTATCTTCTAAAATCGCTAAGTTTTTACTAGGGATGTGCGATTAATCGATTAATAAATCACTCTGATTAATCAAAATTTTGATTAATCGATTGATTAATCATGAATTTTGATTAATCAAAATCATGATTAATCGATTAATTTAAATTTTGAATAATCACAATTCATGATTAATTGATTAATCAGGAAATTGAATACTCAAAAATTTGAATAATTGAACAATTTCTTTTTTGTTTATTTTTTTTTTGTTTGTTTAATTTTATTAATACACAAAATTTGCAATATTGTAAAAGAAAATATGCCGTCTTTAATTGGCTTAACATTCGACCTTCATTCTATACTAAAAAAATAACGAATCCCACCCTTTAGAGCCGCTTTTGAGCCAACATATGTATGTATTAACCTTCAAGCGTTTTTGGGAGAGGACATGAGCATTCCGAAAATTAGGTTTGGAAGCATCTGAACAACTTAGGGTGTTCTTTAGAGTTCCAAAGTGAAGCATGTACAACTCACTGCGAGTGGCGTTTATTTAGCCTTTAGGTTAAAATCAAACTAATATATTTGTTAAATGGACCGTTTGCTGTTTTGATTTTATTTATAACAGAAAAAATGAGAAAAAATTTATTGTATTTTATTAACATTTTAAACTGATAGTACATTATATTATAAGTAACACATTCCATTAAATGGTCTTGAGATCTCCTGATTCCTGAACTTAGTAAAACATGCCCTTTTAATATGTTTTGGGGAATTTTTTATAGCCGGATTTTTTTTTCTTGACTTTTTGATGAACAATTAAAACAGATATCTGCAAATGTGTGCCATAGCCTTCATTGGGTTTCAGCTTAATTACGTTATCTCCTGCCTTCATTACCAAGATCCATCTGCCTAAATTTTGTTTAATTTTTTTATGTACATAAGTACATAAATGTTTTCAAATTATTATTTTTTTGTTTGTTTATTTTTTACAATTTGCTTTTTGAATAAAATTATTCAAATTTGATTAATCAAAATTCAAATTAGTTGATTAATCATAGTTCTGATTAATCAGAAAGTATGATTAATCGATTAATTGATTAATTAGGATTTCGATTAATCGGAGTGGTTAATTAATCGATTAATCGCACATCCCTAGTTTTTACCCATTTTTGTTTTACAACTCTACTGTCTAGTCTGTATATAGTCTGTGTCTATGGTGTTTAGAAAATATTTTTTTTGCCCATTACCAGGGCTGGAAAATCTCTAAACACCGTTTCTGTTAAAATAGCCTGTTTTTTTTTAATTTATATGAACCCAGCAAAATTTTCGGTTGCAAAGAACCGATTGTGGAACAACTTATACTTCCCTAGAACCTGTTCTAATTCTTGTGCAACACCGATTCTTTTTACAAAGGGATTGTCCCAAAAGCAACAGGTGTTTGTAAGCAAAATTAGAACATATATTTGTTCTTCGGAATCGGTTCTAGAAGTAAAATTTGGAACTGAAATAAGAATTAAAGCCATATTTTGAATTGCATTAATTTATTAAAGAGAGATAAAGACAATGATTTATAAAATGGAATATTTACATTTTTTAACACACATTTATCCTTTTCCGCCTCCAATGTTGCATTTTGGGCCTTACAATAATGACGTACCAGAACATGGATTTTCTGCAAACAAAAATAAAAAACATAGTATTATTAGTATTTGACCCGACCCAGACAATGAAAATTAAATTTACTCACCTTTATTTCAACAATTTTCACGATTATAATCTGCTATTTTAACAGAATTTCACATTTTTTCTTGATTAACAGAAATAAATTTATTTTATTTTTTTAATTTTTTTGACACATAATTTTTTTTTTAATTTCTGAGAACCAAAGTGTTATGAAACTTTGATTCCAGAGAACAAGCTTCAGAATAATTTTCACTTAACTTGTTCTGAATAATTAAAGTGTAATAGTGTATGGTTACCGAAGAACCTGTTCTAGAACAAGTGTTGTCAGAATCGGTTCTGAAAAATTTTCCTGGGAATATGTATATCAAAATTGCTACACTCAAAAAATTATAACGGTAGATTCCACTACAAATGACAGTTAAAACAACTACATTTGTTGTTGTTTAGACGTCTACGTTGTTGTTTTTAACTATTAATTAAAACGTCTCCCTATTGTCACCCGCGGATCTTTATGGAATTGGTTTTATTTTGTAGATCAGAAAAAATAAAGGGACACATATTTTTTTTAGCGGCCCAAATTCATATTTAGGGGGTAAAAAGGAGGGGGAAGACAAGGCAATTTTTAAGTTTTTAATTCAATTCCATTTTTATGAGGACAATTGCGGAAAAACGCTTTCCGCTCCAATTTGTTAACATTCATCAAAACAAAAAAAAAAAAAAAAACGAAACGAAATGTTAACTTCCATTAATTTCTCAATTTAATTTAGCATCGTTTGGAATAGTTTTGTAAAATATTACACATTTTTCCTAGTTTTTTATAGGGATCATACTATACTATAAGCTTACAAAATTAACCGTTACTAGCAGTGTTGCCAGAAATCGTCAATAGGCAGAATCGTCTGTCCGTTTGTAAGAATGGGACGCAAAATATAAATATATTGAATGTGTTTGATATTGATCTTATCCAAGAAATTATAAAAAAAAACAATTAAAACACAAATTAAGAGTGGATGGTATATAAAAAATGTAGAAAATACAATATTTTTCCAAAAATTATTTCATTTACCCAATGACAAAGAATACAAAAGATTGTTAGGCCGAATATAAATTATTAAGGTGATTTTAATAAATTTTAATTTTATAAACAATATTAAAGCTAAAAAATAAATAAAAAAATAAGAAAACTTCATCCCGACCATGACTCAAACCTGCGACCATATGAATGATAAGCCAACAGTGCAGCCATCATACCACAGACTGTTTCTGAATGTCTTAGCAATTTAACGACTATCTTAAAAGAGATAAACAAAACCGAGCAAATTACAACAAACCCTCTACTGCTGTTTATAAAAGAAGTTTTGTTGAATATACCATATTTTTTCCACCAAAATTCAATTTCGCTTTTGAAGAAAAACCAAACAACATTTAATTAATAATTAATTACAGCACATTTATATATTTGCAAAAACTGAGAAAAATCAATGACTCGATAAATATAATGAAGGGTATAGATTTAGGTGATTTAAATAAAATTATAATAATAAACAATATTAACAAACAAAAAAAAAAAAAAAATATCTTGAGTCCTAACATGATTCGAACTCGGGACTCCATGTATGAAAAGCCAACACTCTAGCCATCATACCACAGACTGATTAAAAGTTTTACAATTTAGCGGGTATGTTAAAAGAACGAGAACCAAAACAGATAAATTAAAAAAAGCATTTAAGTAAACTGGAGTAATTACTCTTAAAACATACAATATTAACAACATTTTTCAAATGTATTTAAATATGTTTATTAAAGGCCAAGATAAATCATCTTCTAAATGTGCCAATATTTTCTACATAGGCCACAAAGACCATATTTACACTCCATGTTAAAATTTGTTTACATACGTTAATCAGAATTTGAGTTATAGTATTTTACATGCTAGGTTTGTATGGGGGGTGTTACACCCCTTTTTTCTATTCCGCCCAAATTTTACATAGAGATCAGACATGCTAAAATATCATTCTATACAAAATTTCATTCGAATCTGTTAAACAGAAGCCGAGTTATAGCATTTTGCATGCTAAGCTAATGTGGGAGGTGCCACTCCCCTTTGTCCAATTCTTCTAAAATTTTACACAGACATTGTACATGGTATAATATTATTCTGTACCAAATTTTATTTTAATCTGTAAAGTAGAAGCTGTGTAAACGCATTTTGTATTTTCAAAATTTAAGAGGTGTCGTTAAACTTTCACTCATAACTTTTGATCGGCTGGGCCGATTTCGCTCAAATGCAATACCAAACTTCTCGGGAGAACTTCCAACAAATATGTTAAGTTTCAGTCATCTCTGTGTAATATTTTGTCCGCTACAGCATTTTCAACAGACAGACAGACGGACAGACGGACAGACGGACAGACGGACAGACGGACATCGCTAGAATGTCTTAAAATCGATCGGGCATCATGAATATATATACTTTATGGGGTCCCAGACCGATATTTCGATGAGTTACAAACGGAATGACAAACTTATATATACCCTCTATCACTAGTGGAGGGTATAAAAATGTCTCAGAATCTAATACTTTTTCTATTGGAAAAATGTCTCAGAATCTGAGACTTTTTCAATAGAAAAAATGTATCAGATTCTAAGACTTTTTTTACAGGAAAAACGTCTCAGATTCTTAGACATATTTACTATAGAAAAAGTCTCAGATTCTGATACATATTTCCTTTAGAAAAAGTCTCAGATTCTGAGACATATAGAAAAAGTCTTAGCTCTGAGACATTTTTCCTATAGAAAAAGTCTCAGATTCTGAAACATTTTTCTTATAGAAAAAAGTTTCAGATTCTGAGACATTTTTCCTATAGAAAAAGTCTTAGATTTTGAGACATTTTTCCTATAGAAAAAATCTCAGATTCTGAAACATTTTTCTTATAGAAAAAGTCTCAGATTCTGAGACATTTTTCCTATAGAAAAAGGCTTTGATTTTAACACATTTTTTCTATAGAATTTTAAAATTCTCGACATTTTCCTTAAGAAAAAAATCGAGGACTTTAAAACTTATTTTACCTAATAATAATTATGTATGTATGTATGTTACACTATGGATACATACTCGTGCATACATGCTAAAATCCTGTTCTTACTTTAAGAATTAACATATTCATATCCCACGCTTCTGGTTTGGAGAATGCGGATAAAAAATACGCCTTAATATAACCACCAGTACAGCCGACAGCACCAATTCTCCTAAATTGCAGCTTCAATTTATTTTTACAATCTGATAGCATAATTAAAACCAATTATAAGTACCGCGTATACCAACCAAAATATGATGTGTACTTACGTTAATTCTGCATATGTATCCAGAATGTATTAAAAAGCACAATAAGTGCTGCGAAAATCTAAAAATATGTCAACAAAAAGTTAACAAATAAATACCCAGGCAGAAACTGCCAACCGTTCCAAAGAAAAAGTCTCGGCAAAGCACTTTATTTTTTGTGTGGAAGGTAGTATGAATTCGAAAAAGTACTTTCCAAGAGCTTTGTCAATGTTTTTCTATTTAAATCCGTTCAAAGCATAAATTTTTTATTAAAATTTATTCATTTTCATAACAATTGGAATATTTTTATTTCCCTGCAGAATAAGTGGCCGGTCCTTGATAGTTCTTATGATATATCACTTATACACAATGACCTACATAGAGTCTCTGGACCTACATATTACAAACTTGACACCTTTTATATAAAAACTCCTGTTTCTTTCGTGAGGAAGTCTCTTAAACTCCGGATACATCACCCATAAACTCCGGCTACATACCCGTTTCGGTTCAATACACCACTTTTTTTTCGGGGCTTTTCCAAATTTTTTCCTAAAAGCATTTTTAATAAATTTTTTATGACCGCACAGTCTATTGCACAACAGCAATTATTATTTCTCGGTAATAACTAATATGGACTTAAACCGAAACAATTATTATTTCTCGGAAATAACTAATATGGACTCAAACTTAAACAAAATAGAAAATTGAGTTATAAAATCTGTGTTTATAAACACAAACATTTTTCAACATTTATTTCAAATATTTTTTGGCCCCGTAATACCTTGAAATTAAAAAAATATATATTTTCAAATTAATATTAACTAATGCAATAATGTTACAGTTGGACACACTCTCTATAATGTTGAAAAAAATATCTACTTCTTTCCCTTTGGCGTATGACTAACGCGTTTAAAGCTCAACGGTTTATAAAGTGTTACTATGTATGTGTAAATATTTTATATAGATATATTACACTGGTACCCGTATTTGTGGCTCCTAGCTATATTCTATTTTAGACTAATTTTTCTACAGTAAATTGTTGTAAGTAAAGTCAAGGAAAATTAAAGCAAAACTTTAATTTTAAAATCCTTTGCCACAAGATGTTACTGTATACAATGCCAAAAAAAATGCTTACATACGAGACTATACATACTTACTTTAGGCAATGAAATGAAATTCCTGCTTTTGACTTATTGATGGTGTTCATTGTCTTCGCGTTTAATAAATTTTTATTTGCATTTGTCAAAATCGACACCATTTTCAAATTGACAATCAGGCATATAGAAAGAAAAAATAAAAAAAGAAAATAAAAGACGAAAAAAAAATAAAAATTTAGTTGAAAAAAAAAATCAAAAGGATGGTAAAGAATTTGTTCGGGTGTTTTTTAATATGGGAAATTTCAGAGTAAACTACTGCAAAGTGTCGTGAATACATACAATTATAGAGGGCAGTGATTTTTTTGTAGCATCCGTACGGGAAGTGATGGACCAATGGAACTATCATTACCCATATTAAGTCTGATTTTAAAGGGACTGGTCACAAAATAAGATGCCACATGATATTTGCCATTGCTAGGGATGAGATTTTCATGCACTATAAAATCGAAAATATTTAGTATATCAAAATATGCACAAAAAAACCTAAAAATATGCACTGAAAAATTTTTAAATTTTAAAATAGTTTTTGAAAAAAATACTAAAAACACAAATTTCGATTTGTGTTTGTGCTAATTTATGCCAAAATACCTAAGACAAATAATTATATGTGCACTGTGTTATATTGAGTTATAGGAAAGAAAACAAAATATTTTTTGAAGTTTGGTTAATATTTTGTTATGTTTTTAAGGAAGCTTTAAAATCATAAAAACATTTATTTTAAACTTAATTTTTTAATACAGAAAACAAGGAATAAAAATATACTTCATAGAAAATAATTATATGTGCATAAAGGATAATTCATATATTTTCTTTTTGATTTACAATATAATTAGGTTATATGATTATTTAGTGAATATTTATACTTGTTTAAGACTACGAGGCATAAAACCAATCAAGTTTTTTAATGTGCCAATACCATTTTTCCCTCGTTTCGTCAATATCGCAAATTTAAGTCCTTAGCGCGTAGTGTACCGCTTTGACCTTGAAACGACCTTGGCAGAAAGGGTCCTAAGGAGGAATTTAGTTAGGTTTATATCAGGACTAATGCCTGGCCACTTCAATACTGGTATGCTGGGCGCATTAAACAAGTTTTTTGTCAAACCAGTTACATGGATTGGAGCGTGTTCTTGGTGGAATGTCCAATTATCTCCACACGGTTCGGTAGAAAAGTCTATTAAATGTTCCCGAACAAGTAAAATTATATTGTTACATTATTTTTAGTATGGGCAAATCATATTCGGAACCGTCCTCTTCACCCAAATGCACCCCATACCATAACGGATTCGCAACCGTGATTTTGCAAATAGCACGTTTGGCGCGGCTGTCTTAAATCTCACCAATATTGGTGTTGACGATCATTGCCATCCAAATTAAACTTTTTTATCACAAAATAAGACGAAAAAAAGTTAAATTAAGACGGCGCTGATGGTCACCACTTCTCTTGTAGAGATTTAACACATTTCCGCCAAACGTGCACTTTTCGAAAGCACAGTTTCGAATCCGTCATGGAATAAGATGCATTTGGATCATGAGGAAGGGTTTGAATATGATTTGATTCCAATAAAAATAATGAAAAAATATATTTTTACTTGTTGGAGACCATTTAGTAGACTTTGCTACCGAACTGTATGGAGATAATTGGACATTCTCACATGATAACGCTCTAATCCACTTCACTTGTTTGACAAAAAACTTGCTAAATGCGCACAATATACATGTATTGAAATGGCCAGCCATTAGTCCCGACCTGCAAACAATTAAATTCCTCTTTAGGACCCTTTCTGCCAAGGTCATTTCAAAGTCAAAGCCGTACAAGACCATTAAAGGACTTTAACTTTAAATACTGACAAAACGGGGGACAAGGGGTATTGGTACATTAAAAACCTTGGTGGGTTTTATGCCTCCTAGGCTTAAAAAAGTTTAAATACACAAGGCGAACACAAATTTTCACAAAATACTTAATTACATTGCAAATCAAAAAGAATATATAGGAATTTTCTTCTATGCACATATAATTATTTTCTATAGAAAATATATGAAGTATTTCCTTTTTCGTTATATTCAGTTTTAAAAAATAAGGTATAAAATTAAAATGTTTTCTTTCCTATAACTCAATATAAAAAAATGCACATATACTTAATTATTTGTCTTAGGTATGCTCTTAAAAGTTGGAAATATGCACAAAATATGCATTTAAAACCAAAGTATGCAAAAATATTATTTTTCACCAAAATATGCAAAAACAAATCAATGCCATTTTAACGCAAATTTCTTGATTAGGAAACATAATTGGTCGATATTATTTTTAGACTATCGACAAAAAACATGCATTTGCTTGGAAATTGCATCCCTAGTCATTATCAAGTACAATTTTCGGTTGCATTCAAATATAAAATCATTTAGTTTTCCATTTTGTTTTTCGACTTTTTGATGTGAACTGCTTTATATTGTTCGAGAAATTTGTTTGTGCTTGTACAATGTACATAGTTTATGTAATGGAAAGTATTATAGAGTACTGTTAAAATAACGCATAAAGAAATTTAACAAAACTTATGTAATACAGTTCATTGTGTAAAATGAAATAATACTACAAATATTTCGATGTGCCTTTTAGGATATGAGAAAATATGTTTCTTTTTTTCTGGCATTTATGTAAAAATGTCATTGTTGTTTTGTGGTGGATGTATGGTAAATTTAATTTAATAGATTTACTGCCAATTTTGCGTGAAAAAATGCACACATATTCATTTAAAAAAAATAAGGATTTTTTTTTTTTTTTGGCTATGTCAAATTAAAAATCTACTTCACAATTCTTCAAAATTTTTACGAATTTTAAAAATTGTTTTTTTTTTTTTTTTTTAATTTTTCCCTAATTTTTCTGAACATTAATTATTACACAGGACATCACGAAGAAATTTTGCGGTGTTCAGAGGATTGATTTTGGAAAAAAATTCTGTGGTTCCGGTTAATCTATATATATAAAAGAGTAATGTGACTGACTGACTGACTGACTGACTGACTGACTGACATACTCATTCATCATCGCCCAGCCCAAACCGCTGAAGCTAGAGACTTGAAATTTGGACTGTAGGTCCACCTCCCGGAATATAGATCCACTAAGGCTGGATTTTTGCCAATGTTGATTCTAAGGGGGTAAAAAGGGTAAAAAACTGTACTTTTGGTACTTTTTATATCTCCTGAAATAATGCTCATAGAGACTTGAAATTTGGACTGTATGTTCACCTCCCGGAATATAGATCCAGTATAGCCGGATTTTTCCCAATGTTGATTCTAAGGGGACAAAAAGGGTAAAAAACTGTACTTTTGGTACTTTTTATATCTCCTGAAATAATGGACACAGAGACTAGAAATTTGGACTGTATGTTCAACTCCTGGAATATAGATTCAGTAAGGCCGGATTTTTGCCAATGTTGATTCTAAGGGGGTAAAAAGGGTTAAAAACTGTACTTTTGGTACTTTTTATATCTCCTGAAATAATGGTCACTGAAACTTGAAATTTGGACTGTATGTTTACCTCCCGGAATATATTACCTTACCTTACCTTACCTTACCTTACCTTACCTTACCTTACCTTACCTTACCTTACCTTACCTTACCTTACCTTACCTTACCTTACCTTACCTTACCTTACCTTACCTTACCTTACCTTACCTTACCTTACCTTACCTTACCTTACCTTACCTTACCTTACCTTACCTTACCTTACCTTACCTTACCTTACCTTACCTTACCTTACCTTACCTTACCTTACCTTACCTTACCTTACCTTACCTTACCTTACCTTACCTTACCTTACCTTACCTTACCTTACCTTACCTTACCTTACCTTACCTTACCTTACCTTACCTTACCTTACCTTACCTTACCTTACCTTACCTTACCTTACCTTACCTTACCTTACCTTACCTTACCTTACCTTACCTTACCTTACCTTACCTTACCTTACCTTACCTTACCTTACCTTACCTTACCTTACCTTACCTTACCTTACCTTACCTTACCTTACCTTACCTTACCTTACCTTACCTTACCTTACCTTACCTTACCTTACCTTACCTTACCTTACCTTACCTTACCTTACCTTACCTTACCTTACCTTACCTTACCTTACCTTACCTTACCTTACCTTACCTTACCTTACCTTACCTTACCTTACCTTACCTTACCTTACCTTACCTTACCTTACCTTACCTTACCTTACCTTACCTTACCTTACCTTACCTTACCTTACCTTACCTTACCTTACCTTACCTTACCTTACCTTACCTTACCGAAAGCACACTTTTTGGTACTTTTTTATTTCCTAAAATAATAATAAACATAGAAACTTGAAATTGGAAAAGGTTCGCCTCTCGGAAAATAAAGGGATTAAAAGGAATAAAAAAGTGTACTTATTTATTTCCTGATATAATGGTCCCAGAAACTTAAAATTTGGTATGTAAAATCCTTCGGTGAAAAAAGAGATTGGGAAAAGTTCTTTTTGGAAATTCCGTTTCTTAACGGGGATACAAAGTACTTTTAATATTTGCTGAAACAATGATCCTAGATAATTGAAATATGGATTGTAGAATCCTTCGGTGAAGAAAAAACATTCTGGAAGATGTACTTTTTTTAAATTCCGTTTCTAATGGGGGTAATTAAGTGTACTTTTGGTACTTTTTTTGCTCCTTTAATAATGACCTTAGAAGATGGAGATGGAACTGGAAATGAAATGGCGTAGAACGGGGAACAATATGAAATAGATAGAGCAGGGAACAATATGGAATGATATTTTTAACTCAAATTTTTGGTGTTTAGCTTTTTTTACTCCATATTTTATTATTCCAATTTCTTTTTTCACTGAAATATTTATTCACTTAAAATCCAAAATCCCGACATAAGGGCTCAAAAATTCTCATTATATTTTTCCCCCGGAACGAACATGATAACGTACCAGCAAAGTTATTCAAATTTTATTGTTTAAATTATTCATTGAAATATTTTTTTATGGAAGACTTAAATGTCCACAAGTAAATAAAACAAAGACTGCATGGGGAATTTTTTTTTTGAAATCGATAGAATAATTCTGATCCTTCTATTATCCGGTATTCAATACTACCGGTAACGAAGTACCGGGATTGTAAGCTAGTTTAATATATATTTCGCTACCTCAAAATACGAATGTCGTATGTCATTTTTTTCGACAAAAATATTCAGAGTCAAAAACGCTATTAACGCTATTTTGATTATAATTACAGTAAATTTGACTTGGGCTGATGAAAATACATTACTCAGACTACATTCAGTCCAAAACTGGAAAAAAACCATAGAGCCATTTTAAAGATATTTCATATTTAAAACCGTCTCCTGAAATTTATGTTTTGCTACACAGAAAATAAAATCGTCAAATTTAAATCAAAAAACATTAATTGTAAATCAACCAAACATGATATCAAGCAAACATTTAGTAAAAACGGCCGCCTGTTAGTCCATAATAAAAAATTTCGATTTTGTTTTCAACAAACTTAGTCAAGTAATTTTATTTCAAAATTATTTTATCATGTCAACAAATAGTTTTAGTGTTTGTTGAATTTCCTTGTTGAAAAAAAAAAATAAGATTTTTTACGTTTGTCAGATTAGCAAATGGTGTTTGTTGAATTTCTTTGTTGAAAAAAAATAAATCAAGATTTTGTATGTTTGTCAATACAAATAATAATTTTAGAGAACTATTACAAACTCGTTTATAATTTTTTTTTTACATTTTTTTTCAACAATCAATATTTACAAACGTTAGTTGATATCAAAAATTTCCGTATAGGAGCACTTTCAGTGAAAAAGTTAATTGTATTCACAAATATAGGGGTCAATACAACAATTCGTTTTTTTCTGCGTACATACGACATTCATATTTTTAGGTAGCGATTTGTACGGCAAAAGAGGTTTATTTAAAAAAAGCATTAAGAAGGAAGAAAGTATTATAATAAATACAAAAAATGCCTTAGATTATGAAACTTTTTCTATTGCAAAAATATTTCAAAATATGAAAATTTTTATGTATTTTCAAAGTCTGAATAATTTTCTACACTCAAAATATTTTGTAGGCAAAAACAAAAGAAAAACACACTTAAAACCAGTGAATAAACAATTGAAAACCATCCCAGTAATTATTCATTTGTTTTAACAAACATCAACATTTATTTTTTACTGTTGACAAAATGTTCTAAAATAAATGACATTAAACATTAAAAAATTACGTTTTCTTCACTCTTTTTTACAAACAAATTCGAAAAAAATAACTTACGAAAACTTTAAAAATTAATGATTGTTATGTTATTTTTACCAACAAATTCAAAAAAAAAAAAAATCCTACGAAAACATTAAAAATTAATGATTTCGTATTTATTATTTTTACAATTTTTCTATTGAAATTTATCTTAAAAAATTTTTAATAAAATTTTTGGGTAATCGATCCCGCAATCAACTACATTCTGGCCAGACACTCTACCCATCGTGCCAAAGTCACTTGATACCAGTGTTGCTAGGTACTTTTTTATTTTCCCCCTAAAAAACTTTCAAAAACACCCAGATTAGGTCAATTAAAAAAAAAACCCTAAACTTTTTGAAATTGAAATAATTTAATTAATAATAATGCTAGTTATATACAATTAAATCAAAATATATTTTTTTGGTCAGCCTTAGAAAATGTCAAAAAACCCCTAGACTTAAGCGATTTTGGAAATTAAACCCCTAATAATTTTTAACTTAAATATGAGGCATTCCACACCAAATGTCCCGCTACAGAAAAACATGTGTCCCGTAAATTTCTGAATAGGTTGTTTGGATAGCCCTATATGTAACTGAGAAAATTGCGTTTTTGGTTTTTCAAATTTTCGAAAACTGGGCTTAGGAGGCGTGGTCAAATATTGGAAAAATGGTAAAATTTGTGGCGAGTTGCCTTGATTAAATATTTATCACATTAAAACGGAATGCACCACAATGTCAAAAATTTAGGTTCTTATATAGTTTTGTATGGGCTATCGATTAAATTTTTTTTTTGGAAAATTTTTAGAACCCGTTCTGAAATTTTCCATTTTTTAAAAAAGTCAATTTATCAAAAATCCGGCCACTTTTTATACCCTCCACTCTAGTGATAGAGGGTATATATAAGTTTGTCATTCCGTTTGTAACACCTCGAAATATTGGTCTAGGACCCCATAAAGTATATATATTCATGATCCTCGATCGATTTTAAGACGATCTAGCGATGTCCGTCCGTCCGTCCGTCCGTCCGTCCGTCTGTCCGTCTGTCTGTCTGTCTGTCTGTCTGTCTGTTGAAAACACGCTAACTTTTGAAAGACTTTACGGAGGCTCCTGAAGTTTGGCATATATGTTGGACATTTACCTGGTCAGGTTGGTATTGCAATCCAGCGAAATCGGTCCAGTGGTTCAAAAGTTATAAGCAAGTGAGTGAATTTCGGCAAGGGGTTTTCTGGAATTTACGAGATAAAACACACGGTAACTTACGAACGGCAATTCTGAGGGTGCTGACGTGTGGCATATATATTTACCGTTCCTCTGGTCCGGTTTGTTTTAAATTTCAGCCAAATTGGTCCGGCGGTTCAAAAGTTATTAGCAAAACCGTAAATTTCAGATTAGTTCACCTTAAATTCACGTGTTGAAAACCCGTTAAACATGTTTTAAAAACATTTGTAAGTCAGAAAAATATTTTAAAAGGTATTTTTGTCACACAAAAATATTTTTACACTAAACCAAAAAAAAAATACACTTAAAAAAAAGTTTACACTCAAAAAAAATTTTACACTCAAAAAAAAAAAATTGGTAATTATTTTTTTTTTTTCAAAAATTAACAAAAAAAAGTTTTTTTACACTAAAACAAAAAAAAAATACACTCAAAAAAATTTTACACTCAAAAAAAAAAATATGTAATTTTTTTTTTAAAAAATTAATAAAAAAAGTTTTTTTTACAGAAAATAAAATATTTCTAACCAAAAAAAGTTTACACTCAAAAAAAATTTTACACTCAAAAAAAAAATTGGTAAATTATTTTTTTTTTTTTTTCAAAAATTAAAAAACAAAAGTTTTTTTAAACTAAAACAAAAAAAAAAAATACACTCAAAAAAAATTTTACACTCAAAAAAAAATTAGTATTTTTTTTTTTTTGTTTTCAAAAATGAATAAAAAAATTTTTTTTTACAGAAAATAAAATATTTCTAACCAAAAATGTTATTTTTTCACGTTAGAAAATTTACTATCACTTAAAAAGTGCATTGTGGAGGGTATTCATAGATTCGGCCAAGTCGAATTTAACTTTTCTACTTGTTTTTTCTTTTTTATTTATTTTTTTAAAAGTTTAGATGTTTGTCCATCCACACAAAAAAAATCAGAAACACGTTCATCTTTTTTTTCGAGAAAACCGCATTTGAACTTTAAATTTCATAACAATTTTGTTATTTGCTTGTATTTCTTTGTTTTAAAGTTGCGAATAAGTAATATTAATTGCATAAATATTCGTCATACGCTCTGTTGACACAAGAAAATACAAGCAAGTTACTAAATTGTTATGAAATTTAAAGTTCAAATGCGATTTTCTCGAAAAAAAAGATGAACGTGTTTCTGATTTTTTTTTGTGTGGATGGACAAACATCTAAACTTTTAAAAAAATAAATAAAAAAGAAAAAAAAAGTGGCCGGATTTTTGATAAATTGACTTTTTTAAAAAATGGAAAATTTCAGAACGGGTTCTGAAAATTTTCCAAAAAAAAAATCTTAATCGATAGCCCATACAAAACTATATAAGAACGTAAATTTTTGACATTGTGGTGCATTCCGTTTTAATGTGATAAATATTTAATCAAGGCAACTCTCCACAATTTGACCATTTTTCCAATATTTGACCACGCCTCCTAAGCCCAGTTTTTGAAAAATTTAAAAACCAAAAACGCAATTTTCTAAGTTCCATATAGGGCTATCCATATCACCTATTCAGATGTTTACGGTACACATGTTTTTTTTCGCTGGACATTTGGTGTGGAATGCCTCATATATATATTTAATAAATTCAGAAGATCAATCAATATAAAAAATTATGTAAAAAAATCAGCTGATTTCAGCTGGAAAATCGGCTTATTTAAAGAAAATGCTGGTTTTAGCAAAAATTCTTCTGTTTTGAGATAAACATCTAAAAAGTATTTTATATACATAAATATGTATGTAAAAGACATAAAAGATTTTGAGCATATTTTTTTTTTTAACTAATAAAAAAGCGATTGTAATTTTTTTCAACAAAATTTAATTTTTTTAAAGTGTTCAGTTTTTAGTTAAGCCGTTTTTCAGTAAAATTTATTTTTATACCCTCCACTCTAGTGATAGAGGGTATATATAAGTTTGTCATTCTGTATGTAACACATCGAAATATTGGTCTAGGACCCCATAAAGTATATACATACATGATCGTTGATCGATTTTAAGTCGATCTAGCGATGTCCGTCCGTCCGTCCGTCCGTCCGCCCGTCTGTCTGTCTGTCTGTCCGTTTAAAACGCGCTAACTTTTGAAAGACTTTACGGAGGCTCCTGAAGTTTGACATATATGTTCTCCATTTACCGGGTCAGGTTGGTATTGCAATCCAGCGAAATCGGTCCAGTGGTTCAAAAGTTGTGAGCAAAAGAGTAAATTTAGGCAAGGGTATTTCGCGAATTTACAAGATTAAAACCCCTCTAACTTTCGAAAGACAATGCTGAGAGGGCTGAAGCTTAGCATATGTATTTGTCGTTCCCCAAGTCTGTTTGGTTTTGAATTTCAGCAAAATCGGTTCAGTGGTTCAAAAGTTATAAGCCATGCCCTGAATTTCAAATTAGTTTCACCTTAAACTGTTGAAAACTCGTTAGCATGCATGGTGAAATACCAGTTTTTTTTTTTAACTTGTTGTTGTTTGTTTTCTTGTCGTGGGGTGAAGTTTAGTTGTTAGACAAGTAAATATTTGTTATTGTTTTGTTATTGTTATATATTATTTGTAACTGTATGTAACGGTGTAACGGTAAGTATTTTTTGGTAAAAATCAAATGAAGTGGGTTTTATATGATACAATATTAGTTTGTTTTTGGTTTTTAAAGAAAAGGATGGTAAAATAAAAAGAGGGAAATATGTGAAATAGTTTTTTTTTTGTATTACATATAGGTATAAAACAACAAAAATATTTTACAAAGTAATTTTGTTACTCAAAGAAATTGTACACTAAAAAATATATTTACACTAAAAAAAACTCAAAAAAAATGTTACACTCAAAAAAAAATGTATACTTTATTTTTTTTTTTAATGAAATGTCACACTCAAATAAATGCTGACAGTCAAAAAAATTTTACACTCAAAAAAATTTGATTGATTAAAAAAAAGTTTTACTCAAAATAATATATTACTAATAAAAAATTTGTAATGCAATTTTTTGAAATTTTTTTTAGAAAATTATTATCAGATAACATTGTGGAGGGTATTCATAGATTCGACCAAGTCGAACTTAATTTTTCTACTTGTTTTTTAATTAAATCTTTGTAAGAAAACTTAGAATATTTTCATGAAAACAGGATAACTAAATATTTCTGTTAAATTAGCTAAATAATCCGCTGATTTTTTGTATTTTCTAAAACTAAATGACAGAGAATTCAGTAAAAATTTCCATTACAGCATAATAATCTGCTTAAAATTTACTAGTTCAAACTGAAAGTTGTTGAATTGAATTTTTAAGGTGCAAGAGTGTCGCGATTTTAAGATTCTGGGCTATATTGTAACCAATCGTAATTTCGGCCCCTGTTGAATTACAGGGCTAAAATTTATTGTATTTGTCAGTTTTTCACTTAATATTAGTTTAACAACTAAACCAAATTTCATCAATATGAAAGGGGTCAAGAAAATTCATGATTGATTTCACGGAGAACGACACGCATACTAGATGATACCAGAAATATCTAGCACATCATCACAGTAGTGAGATATGGATAAAGACATTTCCTTTTGATATCAAAAATTATTTTAAATAGTACTTTTCAATGTACAACATTTTTTCTTAATAATTTTTTTATCAAAAAATAAAGGTTGTTTTCAATAAGATTTTTTTTTACATTGGAGCACATTTGAAATTTTTGAGTTAAATATTTGTACTTTAAGATATCAAACTTTTCCATCTCTGCGTCATCATCTTTATTTGTTCTATACAAAATTTACAACTAATTGAAGTATTGCTGTTTTAGATTTCTTAGTTCGTCAAAAAATTATAAAAAAAAAGTCTTTGGAGGTAAAAAAGTTACTTTTCAAAATCATTTTTGATACTAGAACGAAGTTCCTACAGTTTGTTGTTACTTTTTTGTATTATATATTTTCATTTTTGAAAAAAAAAACTTTAAAGTAATATTTGTAAAATATTGCAATCAAAAATATTTTTTAAATACCCCCTAAATTTTATTTAAAAAAAAAAAAAACCCCAAAACAATAATCCAAATTTTTACCCCCTAAAAAAACCCCCAAATAAGAAAAACCCCCTAAATCCTAACATGTTTTTATATTTGTATAAAAAATTGTTTGATTTTTTTTTCTACAAAAAAATAACCAACTTGTGTAGGTAAAAACTAATGATATCTCATTAGAAAATAACAACAATTAAAAAAAAAATACACAAATCATTAAAAATTTAAAGAATAGTCAGTAGTTTTTACTTACAGAACAAGAATAAGTGACTTAAAAAATTAAATGTTAATGAAAGTCTTTATTTTTTAGTGTGTTATTTTTGCAACAAGGGACAGAAGTAGCCATTGATTAGAGTTTGCAAATAATCGAGATATTTCATAATCGCGATTACTATTAAAAAAATAGCCGTTAATCACGATTATCGATTAATCGAGTTTTTTAAATAAATATAATTGCAATAGTATATTTAAAAAAAAAAAAAAAAATATTTTAAAATTTACTCTTCAGAATGTACGAAAATACAAAAATAAATATTTATGAAATAAAATTATCTTTCCACACCAAATGTCCTACGAAAAAAAAACATATGTCCAATGAATGTCTGAATATGTGGTATGGAAAGCCCTATATGAAACTAAGAAAATTGCGTTTTTGGTTTTTCAATTTTTTAAAAAATTAACATTTTTGAATTTAAAATTTTTTAATTTTTTTATTTTGTAAAATTTTCAGAAACCGTTCTGAAAGTTTTAATTTTTTAAAAAAGTCAATTTATTAAAAATCCGGCCATATTTTTTTTAAGTTTAGATGTTTGTCTATTCACACAAAAAAAATTAGGAGGGCATTTTTCGCAATTTTCAAGAAAATAGCATTTGAATATAAGATTTCATAAAAATTCTGTAATTCTATTGTATCCCAATTAGAAATGTCGTTAAGACATCTCAAAGACTTCCTTATGACAATGTCAGTGTACCTGCTGACTGAAAAGTCTCTGACCATACAAAAAACCTCATGACACCTCCTGACTTTTTCAAACATTTGGTCAAAATTCCTCGCCGACAAGTAAGCAAGCAGTCAATAGTGCTGACTACATTATGACATGTACATAGTATGTCTAGGACTGTCAAAAATTTAATATTTATTCCAGATGTCTTTTTATTTACACTACTTACTATTTTTATCTATCTCATTTCTTAAATTTAATTTTTACATCTTACTCGTTTTATCTACCTCACTTGGTCCGCGAACTCAGAACCTACTGTTTACTAGTCTAGCACCTTACCCCTTTAGCCATACTTTGATAATAAAAGTATTTATTTAAAAACATATTTAAAATAAATTATTAAACCGTCTGAAAAAAAGTAATTTTGTAAATTTAATTTCTTAGGGTCGTAAAATTGGTAAACAAAAAGTGTACTTTTTGTCCTTTTCATATTTTATTAGGCTCTTGAAATTTGTAATGAAGTATCCTTTGGTTAAAAAAAAAATAATTACTTTTATGTGTATATATTTGGGCGTCACGAAAATTATAATCTTTCGAATTTAGTGTCAGAATACCTGACAATGGCCACTGAAGAGCTGATTGTATAAAAATTTACAAGGAAATTTAGAAGGAGCGTCTTCAGAAAAAATTGCGTTTTTTGATAAAATTTCATGGCTGATTTTTAGACCAAATCCAGCCAAATCCTTTTGGATTATTTTTAAAACAAAATTGTGGGGTTACTAAGATGAAAATTAAAATTTTATTCTAATTTTAAATTACTTTTACAAGAAAAAAAGGAAAGAGAAATTGCAAATAAGTTAAATGAATCGTAGGCCAATAAAATATATTTAAAAATCGTTATAAAAACAGTGTATTTCATATAAAATTATTAATCGTAATCGCATGATTTTTTTGTCGATTACGATTACGATTAATTGGTGCGATTAATCGCGATTACGATTACGATTTTAATCGTTTTGCAAACTCTATCATTGATAAAAACTGAACATCAAACAAATATTTTTTCTCTTAAAAATGACTAAACGTAAAACTGTTTAAATAAACTACAAACAGTTAATGACATAATTTTTTGAGCGTAGGGAAATTTGATGCAGAACAGTTTTTATAGAACATTTTAACCCTTTAAATGTACGATTTAATGGTTTTTTAAGAGAGAATTATAAATGAGGACAAAACTGACCATAAAAATGGGAGATAAAGGCTTAATATATTTTACGAAAAGAACAGTCTTAAAATTTCACTAAAGGCACTTAATACATATTTCGACTAATTTCACACTACTTTTGAAAAACACAATATTTTTTATTGGCGTTTTCGCGAAAACACGAATTGTTCTAGAAAACCTAGAAGACACGTGTATTTTACTTTCGGCTCTACATTTAGAAATTGTTGGTATGGTCCATGTCTACAAAAGTATGTTGGACGGTGTAATAAGTGAACAAAAATTAACAAAAAGTATTTATAAAACGATAAGGCTGGATTACTTAATCTCCGTTATAAAATAACTCTCCGTTAAATTTAACTTTTTTATACAAATTTTGTCATTAGGCTCCGTTAAATCCAGCAAAATTTTCTGTTCCAAATAATTGGTTCCAGAACTCATCATTTTACCCTGCAACCGATTCTACTTAATATTCCAGAATCAATGATTTTTCCCAAGAAACACATTTACGGACACACCGAAAAGTACGGAATCATGAATCCGTCTTTTACGGCACGTTTACTGGCCGTAAAATCCGTATCCGTCAATGCCGGTACGAAAACAGAACATTAACGGTCCGTAAATTATTATTTTCGAACAGGTTCGTTTATACTCCGTATTGAAGTATCCGTTTCTGTACCGTTCAAAACGGACTACACCGACTTTCATCCGTAATCAATCCGTTACAAACGGTGTCGTTTTTCTCCCGTTACTTACGGAGTTTGTTTTAGTGTCAAACAAATTTTAATTTAAATCGAAGTCTGGACATTTTGGGATAAAATTTGTCTTCTTGCACACGAAAATTGGTAAGTTTATTAAAATTAACCATCAGAAAAAATTTCTTAATACTAATTGTGTTTGTTAAATTTATTTTTGACTTAAATTTATGGTGGAAATATCCATTTTTTGGAGAAGATAAATTTTCAAAAGGGAGTTTTATACCATGGCATGGAAATGTGTATAAAGTGTTGCACCAATAAAATGGTAAGATATTTATTAACGACCGTATTCAAAATAAAAAACGTGACTAACATTATTATTCGAAATTTTCAATTAAGGAAAGCAAGGCTCTCGAAGGAAGTTTATAATTTTATCATTATAATGAAGATTAAAGCACAATAACATCGATTGAAAAGGTGTGCAACATTTTTTATTCGCAATTTTCAATCAGGGATATCAAGGCTCTCGATGGAAGTTAATAATTTTATTATAATGAAGATTAAAGAACAATAATATGATTGAAAAGCTTCATCTAGTAGAAAATTTGATAAGGCACTCGTTTTATATTATGAATACGGCCATAAGAAATTTGCATCAAATTATATGTAAATTCAAAATCGATAATTCAGGTTTCTGTCTTTTTAAGGAATTAATCTTCAATTTTAATCCTGTGTTTCAACTTCCAATCAAGTGCTGATCCAATGGGAAATATCATTAAGGGTCCGCAAAATATCAACAAAAATTTGATTTCCGAAAACTTGGAGATTTTTTTTTAGAAAAAGATTACCAAAATCGTCAGAAATTTAAAATAATGACCCAGCAAAAACTTGCATTACCAGGTAATGAAATGTGTAATGGGAAATTGAAAAGTTATAACTACTTCTTATTCGAATTACCTTTCCCATTACATTTACAAGCAAATGTGTCAAATGTAATGATTATTAAAACAGTTTTAATAACTAATTACAATGTACTTATAGGTAATGAAAAAATTATTTAAAAAAAAATTAAAAAAATAAAAAAAATATTTTATTTTATTTTTAATGAAATTTTTTTATTATATTATAATGACTTAGTTAAGTCATTATTAATAAGTCCTTATATTACTAAGTAATTCGAATGGTAATGAGTGGTCATTACCAAGTTTTTGCTGGGTTATGATGTCTATTAAATAAAATTTTTAATAAAATATATCAATACCAAAAAAAATGTTTTAAAATTAAAGGAATGTAGGGTCAAATTTGATAAGTATACCCTATTTTGTTTTAAATAACGGTACCACTACGTACCGTTTACGCTCCGCTATTAACGGAGTCCATTCCATTTTCGCCTTAAAGTACGGTACGTAAATGGTCCGTTAACAGTACGTCTGCAACGACCTATCAATTTATAATCTCCGTTTTTTACAATGCATATCGGTCCGTTAATGGTCCGTAAATGACGTACTCTCATCGGATTTCGAATCAGATTCGATGTTCCTTATAGTCCGTTTTCTGGTCCGTATACGGATACAGAAAACGGTCCGTATACGGAGTCAGATTCCGTTTTAGACGGAACGAAAGCGGACCGTAAACGGACCTTTTTTGGGTTGTTTTAAATTGTCCCGAAAGCAATCGTTTTGTAGAACAAGTAGTTTTTTTGAAAAATAATTTTAAATAGAAAATGTTGTTCTGATTACCGAAGAATATATTCAAGAATCTATTGAACCAGGGATTTGTTCCAAAAAGTTTTCCTTGGAATCGGCAGTTAGCAGCTTACTTTTCATTGAGTAATCCGCCCTAAATCATATGTTAAGCAAAAATATATATTAATTTATTTTTTTTTTTAATCCACGCTTTAATTTTAATCCTCCACACAGAAACATGACCAAAACAAACAAATTGCTTAGAAATTAAAAGTGACAAGCTTACAAGCGTTGACTGGCATTAAGTGGTGGCGAAATGTGTACGTCAGTTACACTCACTCACCAACAACACACAAATTCACACACACACAAACATAGAGACAAACACTTTAATTTCACACTCCTTGTTTTAGTATCTCTATATGAATATATTTGTGTACAAACAGTAATGCCAACTTTTTATAGGAAAAACGCGCAAAACAGTGACTTAAAAAGGGTAAAAAACGCTAAATATGAATAAAGTAAAAAGTGCCAAAAAGCGCTAAAAATATATTTTTAATTTTAGGGTTTTAATATAAATTTTTATAAAATCATCAGGCCAGAATTGATAAATATAATTTTTAAACTAATTTTTTTCTGTTTTTATTATAAAACCCATTTTTTTTTTTAATTTTCAACAAAATTTTACTTTCTTGGTTGAACTACAACAACTACGTGAAGAATATTGATTTAAGGTTGTTATTGGAACGTTTTTGTTGTAAAATGCAAATTTTTTCTCAAAGTGATTGGTTGTAGAAAGAAAGAGCTAAAAGTGAAAGTGAAACGCGGCAGTTTAGTGCAATTTTAAAAGCGCGCTAGATTTAAAAATGCGATTTTTTGGTGGTCAGAAAGCGCTAAATCTAGCGCTAAATTGGCATCGCTGTGTTTAAGTCTCAAAAACAAAACTCTGCATATAGTTGAGTCAGTGTGAGTGAGTAGCTGTTTGATATCTTTTAAATGTAATTTCACGCAATGCTAGCAAGTGTCAACGGAAGGAAACATATATGCTTTTAGCTTAAAAACATGAGTGATAAGTTAACAAAGAGCAACAATTTTTATTTTTCTATTTTTTTTTTTTGTTGCAAGACTTCAACAACAGTTACAACAACAAGTGGATATATTGGACATATACATAAACACTTACGTACTCAAAAACACAAAGCTGAGGGTGTGTTTACTGCTCTATAGCTAATTGTCATGACAATATAATACATGTTGTATGTACGGCAAGGACTTCTGTGTAGTTTAGATGATGTATACTTGTTTGTGTTTTTGTGAGGAAACGTAGAAGTGAATCCTTTTTTCATAGAATTGCAGTTTTTTGTTTTCTATTTGATATTGTTAAATAATGTCAAGTTGTAATCATATCATCTTTGTCACTTATATTTTTGATTCTATTCATAAAAAAAAATTGTCAGTCATAGTTGATGTAAATATTTATATCAAAAGGACATATTGCAAACACTTTAACTAACAATAAATTTTAAATAAAAAAAATTATATCTGCATAAAGAAATTAAAAGCTGGAAAAAGACAGTTTAAAAAATATAAGATTTTCGGCTATTTAATTACACATGACTCAAAATATAACTTTTCGAATCGGAATGGGATGAAACCAAAAGCAAAACCAAATGAAAGTATACATTTTACATAACAAAACCCTCAAGGTTTTTTCAGTGCTAGATGTTTTTTAGACTCATTTGAAGTTGGTGATTTTAAAGCATCTAAAGTTTTTGTACACTAAATATGTCCTGTTTTAGGGACCTTGGTAGTGCCCTTATGGGACATTAGGGGTGGGATAGTGCACATGTTTTCGATTTCGATGCGCTACACCCAATTATTTGGTTAGGTTAGTAAAAAAAAGCATGAACCTAAAAATGGGGGAGGTGGGGTGGTGTCATATGGCCCCTCATCAGGGTCAAACTCGGCGCGAAGGGTTAAAAATTCACAAAAAGACTATCTGGTGCCAACAACGTGCCGAAGAAATATTTTTGGACTTATTTATAAAAATCTGATAATATTTTGCTATTATTCTCGATTTGACGAAAATTTGTGCATGTTTGACACGTTCTTGAAACAAAAACCTTTCATTTGGTATGTAACATGACTAGGTATCTTTGCATAATATAGGAGATAAACCAAAAAAAACTGAAAAATGGCCATTGTTCCCCCCTAATTTGAAACCAAATAATTGGGCCGTTAAAAAAATACGTGTCTCTTCATTTTTCCTGCTTTACAAAACAAAACCAATCCCATAAAGATCGGCGGATGATACTAGGAGACTTCGCTTGTTAGTAAGATTTTGTTGACTTTGTTGTTGTTTTTTGAGGATCTCGTTAACTACCCAATTATAAATTTTGTCTTTAAAACAGTGTCAGTAATGATTCATCAGGTAGAAGTCAGCAAGTGAATACATTTTACTAAAGACAACTTAATGACATGTCATAATTTTAGTCGGAGCTCCCCAAGTTCTATAAATGTACTGACTTGTCATAAAAGTTGTCTTATCAATTAAGAAAAATCATGTCATTAATGCTGACAATTATATAGCAAATCCGACCCATCACTAAAATTTTTTTTCCTATGTAAAATCGATGAAATTTTGTTTAATCCTTTAAAATTACTTTAATTTTCTTTGTAATTAAAAAAAAATAAAATTGAATTGGTCTTAGAACAATAAAAGAAAAAAAAAAAAGAAAAAAAAAAAATCCGCTACCGGTGATTGAACCAAGGCCAAAAATCTACAACACGTAAGCTGTCGAACCTGCTAGACAACTTCACCAACCTCAACTTAACCCTGCTGTTAGGTTAGAAAAAACTTACGGATGTTAGGTTAGAGGACCATTTGGTCCATACTTAATATTCAAACAAAATAACAATTTAATATTATATTTGTATATATTTTGGATCATTTCTACCTAAATACGATTATGTTAAGCTTAACTCAACGTTAGAGATGGGTGCGTGAGTGAATTTTGGGTCACGCTCACGCAAGAAATATTATAATCGCTCATGAATCACTCACTCGATTTTTTTCTTTACTCACGCTCACTTACTACTCACGTCAGTAAGACTAAAATAAGTTACGATCATGCGTTACTCACGTGATTCAAAATTACGCTCACCCTAATTCACGCAATATTCACTTACAAATACACAATTTTAAGGAAATTAAAAAAAAAAATTTCATATATTAGCAGACCGTTAATTTGAATTTTAACTGATTGCTAAACGAAAAATAAAAATAAAACTATAAATAAAACTGAAAACAATACAAAAAAATTATATTGAATCACGCAAGAAAATAGGCACTCACGAAAAAATTAGGCTCGATTTCTAATCACTCACACATAAAAGTTTTGGAATCACACTCACTCAAGCATGATTCTCGTAATTAACTAGACTTTCGCTCGAGAACCACGCAAATCACGTGACCAGCACCCATCTCTACTCAACACAGCTAATGTAAACATTTGTTGAAGGATTCCCTTTTTTCATATTCTTTACTTTAGAGATTGTTTTGTATTACAATTCAACAAAAGGTACATATGTTAGTTTTGTTTTTTCCTATAATTTCTAATGATTCATCGCATTTAGGTGGCGTGGATATTGCTGATCAAATGGTTGGTTCCTACAGCACAAAACGCGCAAGAAATCGATGGCCTAACGTTGTATTTGCAAACAAACTTGATATCCCAGCAATACCCTAAACATGGTAACGGTTATGTAATGCATTACCATGTAATGCATAGCCAAAAAAAAAAATTACTTTGAGTGACATCCCAAACAAAAAGAATCAATCAAGTATAGGGTATTGTAAGGTTGCCTTATTCTATACTGGATTAATGATTTTTGTTTGGGATAAGAAAAACACAAAAAAGTTATGCATATGGTAAGCGATACGGAAAAAATGCATATTTTTGTTTTTTTCTGCTATGCATTACATGGTAATGCATTACATGGCCGTAACCATTTTAAAAGTTTTGCCGGAATACCCGCTTTGAACGTGCATCCTATTTTCTAAAATCGACGTTTCATGGGCTCCGGCTATCGAAATCGCAGGTGAAAATATACTATGGACCAAATGGTCCCTTAACCTAAGAAACGTAACTTTTTATTTTTCTCAGTCCTGGTTTAAGTCAGAACCTAGATTTTTGGTAAATAACATTGCTTTATAAAAAGACTCCATGAGCAAAAAATCTAAGCTAGTATATATCACCGTTCAAAAGTTACAAAGGAAACAATCCAAAAATTGGACCAAATGGGCTTAACCTAACAGCAGGGTTAAAATTGTTTACAATAGTAATAAAATATATTTTGAAATCATAATATTTTTAAATTTGTCAAAATCAAAATAAATTGAATATATCATCGTCACCTTAATTGTAAAGGGCTCCTGCAATATTTTTTTTGTAAATGATATTCTTTTTGTTTTGGATAAATAATATTAAAAACAACTAAGATACGCTTAAACAACTACAACAAAATCTTTTTAAATAGGATGAAGCCAAATTCCAATTAATAGTTAAAAAAAAAAATGTTATATTTGAGGAAGAAAAAAATTATATTGTAACATTTTTCAATTTAGGTGACGAAATATATATAACAGGACAATTCAAATAATAAATTAATTTAAATTTGTTTTTAAATAAACACATTTATTATCAAAGTTTGGCTAAAGGGGTAAGGTGCTAGACCAGTGAACAGAAGGTTCTGAGTTCGCGGACCAAGTGAGGCAGATTAAAATAGTAGATTTTAAAAAAATAAATTTAAGAAATGGACAGATAAAAATAGAAAGTAGTGTAAATTAAAAGACGTGTTAAAAAATTTTAAATTTTTGAACGATCTCAGACGTACTATGTACATTAGGGTGGTTTTTTATTTTATTTTTTTTGGAATTTAGAGGAGCGCGCAGCTGATTTTTGTGCCATTTGATGTTAAAATAATTGTGTAAAAATTTGAGCTAAATCGGATAAAATTAACCCGAGGCGCAAGGAGGTCAAAGTTTCGAGAAAAAGCCAAAATGGCCAAATTTTGAAAAAACTTAAAAAAATGTAAATTTTGTAGAAATAAAAAAATAAAATATTTTTTATTTAACTTTCTTGCAATAATACTCAGAAAAAATTATCTTAACTTTTTATGACGGCAGTAACACTTCCAAACATGAAATACAAAAATTACCATGCATTTTGGGGGGTACCTGATATGAGTGTTTTCGATTTTTTGAAAATTTTATTAAACAAAAAAATTAAATCTTACTATTCTATAGCAATGGATTATTAAATACATCCTAAGGCTTTAATATTTAAAAAATTGGGGATATCCATCGACTCAATTTTTTTTTGGAGTCATTTGACTCCTTGAAATCCGCAAAACTCAAATGACTCCAAAAAAAAATTGAGTCGATGGATATCCCCAATTTTTTAAATATTTAAGCCTTAGTATGTATTTAATAATCCATTGCTATAAAATAGTAAGATTTAATTTTTTTGCTTAATAAAATTTTCAAAAAATCGAAAACACTCATATCAGGTACCCCCCAAAATGCATTGTAATTTTTGTATTTCATGTTTGGAAGTGTTACTGCCGTCATAAAAAGTTAAGTTAATTATTTCTGAGTATTATTGCAAGAAAGTTAAATAAAAAATTATTTATTTTTTTTATTTCTACAAAATTTACATTTTTTTAAGTTTTTTCAAAATTTGGCCATTTTGGTTTTTTCTCGAAACTTTGACCTTCTTGCGCCTCGGGTTAATTTTATCCGATTTAGCTCAAATTTTTATACAATTATTTTAACATCAAATGTCACAAAAATCCGCTGCGCGCTCCTCGAAATTCCAAAATAAATAAAATAAAAAACCACCCTAATATACATGTCATAATGTAGTCAGCACTATTGACTATGAGGAATTTTGACAAAATACTTGAAAAAGCCAGGAGGTGTCATGAGCTTTTTTGTATGGTCAGAGATTTTTCAGTCAGTCAAAAAAAAATATGAGAAGTTTGTGAACTTTTCTAGCACTGTTGGCGTTTGAGTGTTTTTGGACTCACTCACGCTCACGACAGGATTTTTAGCATCACGTACACTCACTCACGAGCATATTTTTTCTACTCACACTCACAATCACTCACAATCACTTAAGTAAATTTAATACAACTCACACTCACGTGCACTCATACAAGCTTCACTTACACTCACAAAACATTTATTTAAAAAAAATAAAAAAATTTTAAAATTTTAAAAATTTTCAACAAAATTTAAAGTTCAGCGAAATTTAACATTTTCTTTTGATTGTTTTTGGGACAAAATCTTAAGTTTAGCCAAATTTTACAATGTTTTTGTTGTTTTTTTTTTTTTTTTGGTACCAAAGAAAATATGAAGAAAAAATAAATCACGCAAAGTCACGCAAACTCACGCAAAAATAAAACGGATCACGCACACTCACTCACGACAAAATCTTACTCACGAAATTTTTTCTCCACTCACACTAACTTACATTTACGTGCGTAAAATTGAATTCAGTCACAAACACGCGTGATCACGCGTAAATCACGTGAATTACGCTCTAATCTGCTCATGTGCCCATCTCTAACCTCAACCATTATGTACCGATTTTCATGAAACTCAAAATAAATATTAAAGAAACAATTCTAAGGTTGGGGTGTCTCGGCTTATATGCCACATCGCGGATTTATAGCTTCAAAAAATGGGTTAAAAGCACTGATATTGCCGATAAGCCGAAACACCCCAACCTTAAAATCGTCTCTTTTATACGAGTTTTGAGCTAAAATCTAACATGTAATTGCAGCACTTGTTATTAAACCTCATATTCAAGAAGTAAATCACTAATTTTTACTCTGGGCACTTATTTAAAGAGTGTGAAAAAAATCTTGGAATAATAGAAATTAAAAAAAAATTAATTCTGCCAAATTTATGTACCTGAAGACTTTCAAATTTTGTGTCGTTATACCTGCGATGGCCACGGAAAAGCTAATTGTGGGAAAATTAATGAAAAAAATTTGCAAGGGCATCTTCAGTCAGCAACCAGTTGTCAAAGTTTGAAAAAATGGAGTTTTCGAACAAAATTCATGTACAAATTTTTGACCAAATCCGGCTCAAAAATTTGGAACTGTTGCGTACTTTATATCAATTTTGGTCGGCTGGTTGCCGACTGAAGAAGCAACAATTTTTCATAAACCTACCACCTGGTTATCATTCGCCAGGTATTGCCACATGAAATTTGAAAGGTTAAATTTGAGGGGACGCCCTAATGAAGATGAAGATGAGCCCAATGATGTCATGGAATCTGATTACGACGACCACAAAATGTAACAATGGTATTATTTTAGCTTGTTAGATAAAATATATCTCAGGATCTCTACCAACTAAAAAATAATATTTTAATTAAAAAATAATATTTTTATTGTAAAAACTAGCTGGCCCGGTCCGCGTTGCTGCCCCAAATATTAGATCAGTGTTATATTTCGTCCCACTGCAAATATATAGCCCTGCAAAAAATGTAATGAATTTGTTGGTTTAGAATCATTTGTGGGCGTGGTTTTAAAGACCTGATTAGGCAGATAATTATCTTCAAATTATATTTTAAGAACAGAAAAAAAATTACCATGTCTTCGACTTTGCAAACTGTACAAATTTAAAACTTATTTAGTGTCATTATGAACAACACAAAAATGAATTACGCATATCCTTCGTTCTTACTGTGAGCTATTGTCTTGAGTTCAAACAACGCCTTACAGTTTTCCTGAATTTTTCATTTTTTTAGGACACTTTTCTCATTTATATTTCCTTAAAAACCTAATTAGAACTATAATTAACATAAAAAAAATCGGTCCGGTCATTTGTAGTCGACATATTTAGACAAAATCGGGCGTTAAAATTTGTGTGGTAAGTTAAACTTGTCATTTGTACCAAGTTTATGCAGAATCTATTAAGAAATATTTATTTTTTAATAGATCGAATTAGAGTAAAAATTAATTTTAGATATATCGAAAAAAAGTGGGCGAAGACTACTTTTCTTTCCGACCAATTATATGGACTATTACGAACATTTAAAACAAAAAAAGTTAGCCAAATCGGTCCAGGCGTTCTGAAGTGTTGCAAATTTTAAGGATATTGAAAAATGTGGGCTTTGAAGTGGGGGAGGACAATAATTATTTCCGTAAAATCCTTACTTGGACTATAATGATCATTAAAGAAAAAAATTATCAAATCAGATCATTCGTTTTCCGATTTTAGATGTATTAAAAAAATGTGGGAGTGGACAATTTTCTTTCCGTAAAAACCTTAGTTGTGCCATCACGAACGTCAACAAATAGCCAAATCGGCCCTGCCGTTCTTCCATTTTAGATGTATCGAAATAAAAGTGGGCGTGAAAAATTGTTATTTGCTTTTAAATCTAAGTTGGACTATGGCGAACTTAAAAAAAAAAAGTTTAGTCTAATCGATCCAGCCGATCTCCGATTTTAGATATATCGAAAAAAGGAGGCGTAAAAGTGGGAGTGATTAATTTGTTTTCCGAAAAAATCTAAGACGAACATAAAAAAATAAGACGAACATTTAAAAACAAAATAGTATCAAGTCGGTCAGTTCTCAAGTGATCCGATTACCAACGAACTACATTTGATTTTTATTTATATTTTATTATTCTATATTTTATTTTTTTATAGAGCAGTTCTTATATATATCGAAAACAACTTTTCTTAAAGTAAAAACTTTATTTGAATTAAACCAACTCGGTCCCTCCATTCAATAATGGGCGTAGAAATGGAAAATTGTCCTCTCCAAAAAACCTTAGTTGGAATATGACAAACATTAAAAACAAAAATAGACAAATTGATCCATGATTTAAAATATATATATATCGGTAATAGTTAGCGTAAAGGTAGGCGTGGACAATTTTTGATTCCTTATGAATATTTTGCGGACTATAACCAAATCGGTCTAGCCGTTATAGGTCTTTCGATACAAAGAAAAAGTGGGCGTGGAAAATTTTACTATCCGTAAAAACCTTAGTTGAATTATGATGAAAAATTTCAACAAAAATTAGCCAAAGTGGGCGAGGTCAATTTCTTTTTTCGTAAAACCAAAGTTGGAATATGATTGAAAATTCATTTAAAAAAATTTAGTCAAATCGGTCCAGCCATTTTCAGATTTTAGATAAGTTGAAAAAGTGGGCGTAAAAGTGGGCGTGGTCGATTTTTCTTTCACTAAAAACTTAAATTGGATTACTTCGAACATTTGAATAAAAAATTACTTAAATCGATGCAGCCGTTTTCCGATTTTAGATAAATCGAAAAAAGTGGGCGTAAAAGTGGGCGTGGTCAATTTTTCTTTACATAGAAACCTAAGTTGGACTATGATGAACATTTCTCAAAAAAAATTGTCCAAATCGGTCCAGCCGTTCTCGACTGATGCTGTTACCAACGAACTGATGTTAAATAATGTAGAAAATAGAATTTTTGCAGAACTTTTATTCTCAATATACTTGTACTAAGGGTTAAAGCAAGACTTTTGCCAAAAATATGTTAATGGAACATCAGCAGAAAGCGAAAAACGTGAAAAAATAAAATGTTGCTTATCAAGTTCTTGCAGTAAGCCCTTCATAGCATCTTACATTTTTTATTGCAACTTAACCTATTTTTTCTCATTATTAAATATAAAGCACTTGAACCTCTTGTGCTCTAACCCCCTTCATATATATTTAAAGTTTCAGGCAAATTGGTTCATAAGGGTTGAGATATTTCCCTTCTGTGTTATTTTTGTTCATTGCAGTCTATCTCCTGCTCACTAATTCAACTGCCAACAGTTTTGTGACACCCCTGATTGAAATCCACAATAACTGAAAATGGGTTAAATTTTGTGCCTAGTCAAAGAAATGGATTTTAGTTTTTTTTTTCATTTTCAATTTGCTCCGGTTTAATTGGTGTGAAAAAGATTATAAAAAGCCACAACATACAACATTTCATTGTAGACTAGGGTGGAGAAAATTCTGCTTTTTTACGTCGGGGTCGAAAAAAAAAAATAAAAAAAATTTTTTTGTTCTGTAAATTTTTTTTTTTTTTTTTTAAATTTACTTCAAACACAATTCTTTTTAATTAATTTCAAATTGCATTAAGTGCCAAATTAAATAATTCGACAATTAAAAATACTAAATTTTAGAAAAAAATAATAAAAATATTTTTTTTTTTCAAAACAAAAATTTACAATAAAAATATTTTTTTTAGTATTGTCTGAATATTAACTAATATTTAAAGAAAAAAAAAAATATTTTTTTGTTTACACTTTGCTCCACCCTATTGTACCCTCACTTGCTCATTCTATTGACTTTTTTGTTCCCATTTATCTAAGGCGCCATCAAATTAACAATTATAAGTAAACAAATAAGGAAAATTGATTGGTTTTTTATTTCAATGTTTCCTCATTAATTTCGTTTAACATTTTTTTTTATGCATTGTCATAAAATTAATTTAATTATACGATTTTTTTTTTTCGTTTCGTTTCGTTTATATACCAACACCAGAAAAAGTACGTGTAAGTATGTGCCATTCTACTGGCACATTCAGTAAAACGTTATTATTGTATTTATGAATAAACGAATAAGAATGTATGTGTTAAAATTAACTTAAATACATTAATGAAAATGCATATTGATATACAATGACTATGTAAAAATAATAGAGCAAAGCAAAAACATTGAAGGGATGGATGAATTGGTCTTGTATAAACATTTTATATGCTGCTGAACTACTATTCCATTTAACAATCAGTTGGTTGTCCTATTACTTGACCAATTCATATAAATAAAAATATAAAAGTCATAGTTTAATATATAATTTGTATGTACGGAAGAATGTGTATGTGTATGTGAATTTATGTGTTTATCCTAGAGTATGGCTTTTTTGTGTGTATGTCACTAATTAGATTACTTTGGTAATTTCTAGCTAAGTTCTTTAAGCTATAAGTAGAAAAACATTTAAAAGAATGTCAAAGTCATTGTTTGCGTTAAGGATACTCGTGGCATTTATTTTTTTGTTTACTAAATCTTAGATTTTTATCGCTTCACAGTGTTAAGAAATTATTTTTATTTCTATTTTTTTTGGAGTGTATATTATGGTGGAGCAATTTTAGGTTTTCTTCGAATTCGCTTAGCTTCAGAGTTGGAACAGTTGCCTGTTTTTTTGTTTGTGGGTCAATCGTCATTTGCCTGTGCAAAAATGTGCACAGGCAAATGACGAATTTGAACAAAAACTCTTTAAAATACCCATTTATGTGCTTACCTTTAAAAAAATAAGTATTTGTGTTCTGTTTATGGCAAAATTTAGAAAAAAACTTGGTGAAAAAACACAGGCAAATGACGTTTGAGCAAAAACCAAAACATTTTTTAATATAAGTATTTTGGTTATTATAAAGGACCTATAAAGTTTTATTGAGGAATTCTTTCTACATAAAAAATAAAAGGCTCTGAAACATTTTTCGTACAGAATTGCTTTTTCTATAGGAGAAATGTCATAGAAACTGAGACTTTTTTACCATAAAAAAATTTTCAGATTCAAAAATTTTATTTTAAACAGAAAAAGTTTCAGATTCTTAAACCTTTTACTATAGATAAAGTCTCATACTCCATAACATTTTTCAACAGAAAAAGTTTTAGATTCTGAGATCTTTTCCCTAAAAAATAAGTCTCAAATTTATAGATTCTGATACCTTATTCTTATAGTAAAAGTCTCAGATTCTAAGATCTCTTTTCATTCGAAAAAGTTGCAGATGCTGTGTCCTTTTGCCTGTAAATAAGTCTCAAATCCTGCGACTTTTTTTCTATACGAATTTTTATAAATTTTAAGAATTTTTTTCCAATTTTCATATAGAAAACGTCTCAGATTCTGAGTCATTTTTCCTATAGAAAATGTTTCAGGTTCTGAGACATTTTTCCTATACAAAAAGTCTCAGATTCAGAGACATTATTCCAAAAGAAAATTTTTCAGATTCAGAGACATTTTTGCTACAGAATAAGTCTCAAATTCTAACAAGGGAAGTATCTCAACCCTTATGAACCGATTTGCCTGAAACTTAAAATATATATTAAAGAGACGATTTTAAGGTTGGGGTGTCTCGGCTTATCGGCCATATCGGTGTTTAAAAATTTCCTTGTCCCCTTATGAAACCATGTGGCCCTTCGGGAAAATTTTCTATATCATCTAGGGCAAAAATACGGGTCTACTTAAATTTAATAAAGATTATTTCTTATCCATATGGACATCGTAGGTCTATGTCTTCACATAAGTACCCCCCAAAAATTATACATTTTCCTGAAAAAAATATTTAAAGAAGCCGAATTTTTACAAGGTTATGACACCATTGGATAGGCATTAAAAAAACCTCATGTGAAAACATCATATAGTTTCTTAAAAAGAAATGGCTGAAAAATCCAAAAAACCATTTTTTCGCCATTTTTTGACCCATGTTTTGAACCCCTAAATCCCCGATATGGCCGATAAGCCGAGACACTCCTACCTTAGAATTGTCTCTTTGATATATATTTTAAGTTTCAGGCAAATCGGTTCATAAGGGTTGAGATACTTCCCTTTTAAGACATTTTTTGTGTAAAAAAAGTCAAAAGCTCTTAGATATTTTTTCCTTTTTAATATATTTCAGATTCTAAGATATTTTTCCTACAGAAAAAATCTTAGACTCTGAGTCGTGTTTGCTATAGCAAAAGTCTCAGATTCCGAGACATTTTTCCTTTAGAAAAAGTTTCAGATTCTGAGTCATTTTTCTTACAGAAAATGTCTTGCATTCCGAGTCATTTTTCGTATAGAAAAAGTCTCAGATTCTAAAACATATTTCCTGTAGAAAAACTCTCAGATTCTGAGACATTTTTCGATTGAAAAAGACTATCACATTCTCAGATATTATTCCTATAGAAAAAGAGTCTCAGATTCTGAGACATTTTTCCTATAGAAAAAGCCTAACGGGAAGTCTCCCTGGTGTCACCCTCCGATCTTCATGAAATTTGGATATGTTATTAAGAACGAAAATTAATTTGCACGTATTTTTTTTAGCGGCCCAAACTCATTTTTGGGGGGGGGGGCGAATTGTATGCGGGGAAATTGACCTTTTCAGTTTTTTACGATTTACGCCTATTTAAACAAAATTATTATGGGCGTGTGTGGTATCATTTTAAAGGTATTAAAAATACCTATCTCGTGATGCTAACAACGGGCCAAAAAAGTTAATATTTTTTGGCTTATTAACAAAAATGTCCTAAATTTTTGGTATTTTACTCAATATGACGAAAAGTTGTGCATGTTTGGACACGTTCTTAGCACACGTAGATAGGTTTTCCAAAGACCTTCCATTTGGTATGTAACATGACTAGGTTTCTTTGCACAATATAAGCGATAAACGAAAAAAACTGAAAAATTGCCTTGTCTTCCCCCTCCTTTTTACCGCCTAAATATGAATTTGGGCCGCTAAAAAAAAATACGTGTCCCTTTATTTTTTCTGATCTACAAAATAAAACCAATTTCATAAAGATCCACGGGTGACACTAGGGAGACTTCCCTTGTAAGCAGGGTTGGCAACCGAAACGAATAACGGTATCGGTAACGGTATTGGTATTACATATTTTTTATATCGGTAACGGTAAAGGTAAAGGTATTTTCGATTATTTCGGTAACGGTGAACCGTTACCGAAACATCAATACCGGTACGTACCGGTATTATAAATAAAATGTTAACAAGTGACAAATTTGTTAAAAACACGTAAAAAATAAAATAAAAATTTTTAAAAGTTAAAAAGCTTATAAATTTTGTACATTTTCTATACATAATTATATTTGTACTAGTATTAAATACTATGAATTAACTCGGAATTAAATTAAAACATTCACGCAATATTGTAAATCAACAAATACGAACTCATGTTCGTAGAGACACCTTTGCCCAATAAGCAAAAAAATCTTCATTTTGAGCCCTATGAGAAATCTACTGATTATTGCTGACGCGGTTTGCTAAATTTCTGTCTGGATAATCTGCTGAAAAAAACGTCAAGACAGCAGAAAAATCTGCTGATTTTGATAGAGAAATCTGCAGATTTAAAATAAACAGCCTGAACTGTTTATTTGAAATCAGCAGATTTCTCTGCTAAAATGATCGAAATTGTTTGTCCTGTTGTTAAAAAAAATAGAATAAAAAACTTGGCAAGGATGTTTCAGGGGATGTTTTTTAGGGGTAGATCGGGCGGTATCGGAGTGACACCTTTCCTCTCGCCATAGATGTTAAGAAAAATAATTAATCCTACTGATGATGACAGTTAACTGGAACTGTTTGAAACCTGTATAGGAATACCAGAAATGTCTATAATTTTTAGAAATTAAATTTACTTCTACATATTTACGCATAAATAATACAATTTTATCAATATTTAATTTTATTTGCTATAGCCAAGCCCTTAAAAAGTTCAGACTAAAAACGCATTTTCTAATCTTGGTCAAAGAACTTCACACGGCATAAAAAATTTTCATTTTCTAAACAAATAAGCAAAAATAATTAAATAAAATATGTTTTTCTGGGGCTTTGTAAGTTTTTCAGGGGAGGAACTATTTTCATCTGGCCCGTTTTTTCCATTTCGGAACTTAACCAGCCTATGACCATAAGACATATTCGTACCATATTGTTTGAAGGTGTTTTAAGATGTTGTGTCTTAATCGTCAGTATTTCATCCATCTTATTTTTTATGTGTTTTCCACAGCTCAAAAAGCTCTTTATTTGATATAAATGACCCAAATTTAAAAGGCTCTAACTGAAAGACTTGGTTAAACTTGGTACTGGTGTTAATTAGTACTTACTTGGGAACCCTTATACTAATTTGTGGTATAGCGACTTAAGAGCAATTTTGAGCAAAAAGTATTTTTTTGGGCTTTCCAAAGTTTGTATTTTTTATAAATTTTTAATTTTTTTAGATTTATTTTCCCCGCCACTGTTTAAATTGATCCACGCACTCGGAATTGCCGAAATGCATATGACATGTAAAAATAATGCAAAATTTTCAAAATATATCAATTTCAAGGCAAAAATTATTTTTTTTAAGTTTACAGCCTACTTGGATTTCAAAGTTGCAAATCACAACTTTTAAATTTAAAAAATAATAAATACAAATACTCTACTTTGCTTCGTTATAAAACCTAAACTAGTCAAGGGATTGACACAAAATTTTGTAATCCCATGTTTTGAAGTATTAGCTCTCATTTGGCATCAACTTGGAAAAAAATAAAAATTTTTTTTTTTTTAGTTTTGGCCGTTTTTTACCTCTGTGCAGTGGTTGGATTGGCAATGAAAAAAAATTTGTTTTTTTATTTTAAGTATATTAAAAATATTTTAATATGTTTTTAATCCACAAAAAAAAAATAAGTAAGTAATATTAATGCAACCGAAACAAAACCGATATAATACCGGTAAAAATCCAAATAAAGATAACGGTTTTTTATCGGTAACGGTATTAAAAAATTTTATTTCGGTATTGGTAACGGTAACGGTAGTCAATATTAAAGGGTTTTTAATCGGTAACGGTATTGAAAGGGTAACGGTAGCCAACCCTGCTTGTAAGTCATTTTGTGTACCAGAGTTGTCACGTTCACAACAATTTTTCCCAAAGAAAATTTCTAATTACTAGCCCCCATGGGCTTGTTGGTAGCGTGCTAGCCTTTCAACGTGGGGGTCGTGGGTTTGATTCCCACCAGAACCCCTAGTATTTTTCGCTACAACGAAGCGACGGTCGTTGTTACCAGTTCTCTGTTAGGTTAAATTTATTAAAAATAAGTTGTAAATAAATAGAATTAATAAAAAAATAATTGATCATGTGATCAAAATTATTATTATTCAAGGTAGATTTATACAAGGTAAGATCAAATAACCTCACTTTTCCTCCATAGTAATTTTTTTGACAGATTTGAAAACAATAATATTTACGAATTTTCAAAACGAAATAAAAATATTTGGTTCGGCATAAATTACTTGAGTTTACACTACACTTTTTATGCTTAAAAATATTTTAATTTTTTTTTTTAATTTTTGTCGTGGAAAATAAAAGAGTTTCGTTTGAATTCCAATATTTTTTTTATAATTTAGTTGTTTTCTAAAATTTTAAAGTCTTAAAAAGCGTTTAAATTGGTTAATGTGTGCACTGAACATTTAAGTCGTTTTTGCCGACTAAAATGATTTTGAAAGAAAATTGTTTTCATTTAAGTCACGAAAATATTACCTTATATAAATCTTCCTTGTTATTATTAATTAGAACTTTCAGATGGACAGATATTTTTTCACAAAAAATTAAGTCACATTCTGCTTTTAAACATTTTTCCGATTTTCCCTTTAAAATGTTCAGATTTTTCGATCAAAAATTTTTGGATTTTAAGATTTTTTTCACTTGGAAATTTTTTTAAAATATGTCCACCATTTTTATTTTTTTCTTTCTTTTCCCTCTTTTTTGTTTTTGAAAAAAGAGGTAGAGGTAATATAGTAGAGGTAACAAAAGTACTTGTTTTGTTAATTCATAATGGGGAACATGAAAAGGCCTCGAATCAGAATAAACTCTTTTTCATTAAACTAAAAACAGTTAATGACATAATTTTCTCAGTGCAGATTCATTTTTCAAATATATCATATCTTATATAAAAACTTAGCGGTTTAGTTGACGTCAAAATGTACTAGGCCAAAACCCATTGTACATTGTCTAAGAACCTTATCTTTTGTTTTACCATATTCTCATTATAAAAATACGTTTTTGTTTCACTGTTCTGTTTGCATTCTAATTAACTTAATTTTATTTTACAGGCCATCGCAGTTTATGAGTGAAATTTGCCGTAAAGACTTTATGGCAACAGTTAACAAATTAATTGATTTTTGATTATTTGCTATTTTTATACAATAATAATAACAGACAGTTCAGTTTTTTTATATCCTTAAAATATAATTTAATACACAAAATTAATTCTATCTTATGAACATGATTACACTGTGCTACAAATGACCAAAAATAAAATATGCAGGGGTTCTCATATGAAAATTCGGGTTGATTGGAGTCCATAGAGTACTGTTATACTCATAGTTTTTCTGGATCACTTCGTTAAGTACGTTTTTTATTGGCAAATGTGTTGAAAAACGGCAATTCTTAAATTACAACTTTAAAAAATTATTACTTTGTTAGTTTGCAACCGATTTTCGATTTAATGGATTTTTTTGAAAGGTATAAGTCTTACCTTTTAAACAAAACAAAAATATTAAAAATCGATCAAGAATTGGCTGAGCTACGATCGTTTAAGTTAAAAAAAATCCAATTTTTTGAAAAATTTGTCATGTTCTTTATACTCTAAGTTGAAAGTGCATCATTAAACAATTTTTGTTTTATTTTTGTATAAAAGTATAGTAAAGTAGCTTTCCAAAACACCAAAAAACATAACAATCGGTTAAAAAATTAATAAGTTATGCTAAGTTTTGTGATAGGACATTTTTAATTTTTTTCAGAAATGCTTGTAATTCAGGTATTATTTATAAATCTTATTGCTAGTAGTAATTTTATGTGCCTATGCATATAAACAAGAGATGGTAACATAATTAGATTTGTGCGTGATTGACACATGATCACAAGTGAGCGTGATTGAAAATCAATTTTACTCACGTGGTTGTGTGAGTGGAATAAAAAAAATTGGCGTGTCAGTTGCTTCTAAATCCCATTTATAATTTTTTGGTTTTGTTTGAAAAATATGAGTGTTACTTCTTAAAAACAAAAATATTGAGAATAGATTGAAAATAGCCCTGTATGGAGCTAAGAAAATTGCGTTTTTGGTTTTAAAATTTTTCAAAAACTTGACTTAGGAGGTCAAATATTGGAAAAATGGTAAAATTTGTGTTGAGTTACCTTGTTTAAATATTTATTTAATTAAAACGGAATGCACCACAATCTCAAACATCGGTTAAATTTTTTTGGAAAATTTTCAGAATTAGTTCTGAAATTTTTGCATTTTTAAAAAAAAATTCAATTAATCAAAAACCCGGCCACTTTTTTTATACCCTCCACTTAGTGATAGAGGGTATATATAAGTTTGTCATTCTGTTTGTTACTCATCGAAATATCGATCTGGGACTCCATAAAGTATGTATATTCATGATGCCCGATCGATTTTAAGACATTCTAGCGATGTCCGTCTGTCTGTCTGTGGAAAATGCTGTCGTGGACAAAATATTGCACAGAGATGACTGAAACTTAACATATTTATTGGAAGTTCTCCCGAGAAATTTGGTATTGCATTTGAGCGATATCGGTTCAGCGGTTCAAAAGTTATGAACGAAAATGTAAGCACACCTCAAAAATTTCAGTACATTCAACATAACCTAAAAACACAAAATGCTTTAATTCGGCTTCTTGTTGGCATATGTGAACATAATTGAACACAAAAAAAATGTAAAATTTTGCATAACTTCAGATTTCGTCCCGAAAAAATCAAAACAAATGTAAAATTTTAGATTTTGCTGAAAATTTTGAAAGATTTTTGAAATTATTTTTAGTATAAATAAGAATATCGTGAGTGTGAGTCAACGTTAGCGTGAGTGACTCTTGCATCGGCGTACGTGAGTGTGAGTTGTACTAAATTTACACACGTGATTGTGAGTGAGTGTTAGAAGAAAAATTATGCTCGTGATTGAGTGAAAGTTAAAATTCACTCACGTGACCATCTCTTAGACAAACATCTAATCTTTAAAAAAAAAATTTAAAAAAAAAACAAATGTGGCCGGATTTTTTATAAATTGACTTTTTTAAAAAATGGAAAATTTCAGAACGGGTTCTGAAATTTTTTTTTATTTCACTCACACTTTTTTATTCCACTGACACTCACTCACAACGACGTGAGTAAAATTGATTTTCAATCACGCTCACTTGTGATCATGTGTCAATCACGCACAAATCTAATTATGTTACCATCTCTTATTTATATGCATAGGCACATAAAATTACTACTAGCAATAAGATTTATGAATAATACCTGAATTACAAGCATTTCTGAAAAAAATTAAAAATGTCCTATCACAAAACTTAGCATAACTCATTCATTTTTTAACCGATTGTTATGTTTTTTGGTGTTTTGGAAAGCTACTTTACTATACTTTTATACAAAAATAAAACAAAAATTGTTTAATGATGCACTTTCAACTTAGAGTATAAAGAACATGACAAATTTTTCAAAAAATTGGATTTTTTTTAACTTAAACGATCGTAGCTCAGCCAATTCTTGATCGATTTTTACTATTTTTGTTTTGTTTAAAAGGTAAGACTTATACCTTTCAAAAAAATCCATAAAATCGAAAATCGGTTGCAAACTAACAAAGTAATAATTTTTTAAAGTTGTAATTTAAGAATTGCCGTTTTTCAACACATTTGCCAATAAAAAACGTACTTAACGAAGTGATCCAGAAAAACTATGAGTATATCAGTACTCTATGGACTCCAACCAACCCGAATTTTCATATGAGAACCCCTGCATATTTTTGGTGTAGCACAGTGTTATTTAAGTGAAGAATAAGTTTATGACTGCAATTAACTTTTAGCTTATGCGTACATATTTACATAGTTCAAAGGAAGAAAACATGAAAAGTCTTAAATTTTCTTTCAAAATATAAATATTAAAATACAAGTAGTATATTACAAATGACAAATCATTTTTAAATAATCACTGGTACATAAAAAAATTTACCAATTTTTCTTAGTTTTGTATACATATATAATTGTTTGTGTATTTGTATGATTGTAGTATGTTAGGGTGGTTCCAAAAAAAAAAGCTGTATTTGAACGAAAAATTTATACAAACATTTTTTCAAAATTTTCGGAAAGGTTAAAGGTAGCACCAGAGTAAATCCATCTCTAACCATCTAATAAATGAGCATTTTGGACCTGACCCCTTTCAAACTTGATAAAACTTGGTAAAAACATTGTATTCGAGTAGGAAAAGAAGCTCCAATTTTTGGGTCGCTGGACCAAATGTTTCGGGAGATACCAGGGTTTTAAAAGTGAAAAAATCAAAAATATATTACTAAAGAGGTCCTACATTTTTGAACATATCTACATCATTACGAATCTCACAAGGGAAGTATCTCAACCCTTATGAACCGATTTACCTGAAACTTGTAGGTTGTAAGTGGCTGCTGAAGTTTTGAACCCCTAAATTACCGATATGGCCGATAAGCCCAGACACCCCAACCTTAGAATTGTCTCTTTTATATATCGTGAACCTATATTCAAAATATGCCAACTCAAATTTGACGGAAATGAGCTTCCGATGGCAAATAGCTCCCCTATGTAATACCTATCTGCCATAAAAATTTCAGAGCAAAAAAATAATTTTTTGTCGTTTTACATCCATTTTTGTTATTCTGCTAACTCAAAGTACATATTTTTTTGGTGGAAATAAATGCCAACTCCCATTGTAAATTTCCAAAAATTTTTCAAAAATTTTTTTAAAAAAAATTAGACCACATATCTTATTGCATTTGCCATGCTAAACACGAATCTTGTAAAGATTTTGATATCTAATGACTGGTTCTCGAGATATTGCCATTTTGAAAATATCGGTAAATAGTGTTTGCAAAAAAAAAAATTGCTTATATTTATGTAACTTTCAAACTATTTATCAGATTGAAACATTATGAGTGGGTCAAATAAAGCCAATGATATAAGCTTTCAAAATAGCTAGTTTGGAGTGACCCTATTACAATACAGCGTGAGTTATAGAGTGCCAAAGTTGACCACCCTGAGATTAAAAGGCTTTCGGAGCTTGTAACTTTTAAAAATATGCAAAGATTTTTAATTTTTTGTTCAGTTTTTGCAATTACCGTACTAAGGATAACAAAAACCAAAAAAAAAAAATTTAAAAAATTTTTCTGAAAAAAAATGTATTTTTATTTTCCGACAAAATATGCCAACTCTAAAAAAATATTTGTTTTTTGATATAGTAATAAATGCCATCTCTGAAAAATATGCAAACAAGTGCAAAATATGAAAATTTTTGCATAGGTAAAAATTGTTTAGAATATTTAAACCATCTTGTGGAAGGTACATTGTTTATTTTTGCAATAATATGCGAAATAACTAGTTTTTTAGCTCTCCTGAACAGTAAGCTTTTTCGAGTTGGCATTTATTGAATATATTTCGACGATATGGGGGTTTTCGTGTCAACTGACACAACTTTTGAAACCGATGTCTTCCGATCGGAATGAAATTTGCACCAAGGTTAGTCCTTTTGGATAGTAGTTCAGACACAATTTTTCAGCGAGATCGGTCAAGGACTCTCTGAGTTAGAGGGGGTCGAAATTTGACATTTTGGCCAAAGAGGTGTTTATTCTCATCCATGTAACTTCTTACCTAATGTTTTTAGCAAAATGTGTCCCAAAGAGTTTAGATAGCTATTTCGTCAGTCTTTCGAAAAAAAATTATAAAAAAAATAAAAAAAAAATTTTTGATTTTTTTTACTAAAAATCTAAAACTTTTTTGACTTTTTCCTCAAATTGGGCCCTTTTTTTTTTTTTTTGATTCAAAAGAAAGCTTAGGTCTTTTCCTTTAAGAGCTATGGGGTCGCTTATTGGGATGCGAGTGGGATATCTATGAAAAAATTATTTTTTTAACTTTGGAACACAAAAAACGGTTCTTCAATTTGCACTATTAGGCGTGGGATAGCTAACCAGTTTTCGATTTCGATCCGCGATACCCTCTAACTTTTATAGGTTCGAAAAAGAAAGCACGAGCCAAAAAATAAGGGCGGTGGGGTGGGGCCATATGGCCCCTCATGGGGGTCAAAGTTGGGCGTAAAGAGGTAAAATCCTCAAAAAGCCCCAAAACTGCCTTAGAAACGTCCCTGGAGGGGTGCAATGTGAGACGAACCTCCAATAATTATCTGCCCCCAACATTTTTCTTGAACATACCTTACCCCTATTTCCACTTCCTATGGGGGCTCCCATACAAAACATTTTTCAAAAATTTGATCCTACCATTCTAACTTACCCTAAAGTGCCCCAAGTGGAGCCAAATGTATGACCGACCACCATTATTTTATTAATTCCAAAATTTTTTCGAACACACCTACAATGTATCTTTAACCCTTAAGGTGGTCCCCATACATTTCTTTTATTTTTTATAAATTTGTTTTATTAAACCAGCTCCTACCGCCCCTACCGTGCCTCCTAGAGAGGCATAAATTATGACCAACCCCCATTATTTTTTAGTTACCAACATTTTGTCCGAACATAATAACACCCTATCTCCACTCCTTAAGGGGCTCCCTCCCATACGTTATAAAAACATGTATTTTTAAAAACTAATAAAAAAATAAAAAAAATGTATGGGGACCCCCTTAAGAGTTGAAAATAAAGGGTAGGTATATTCTGAGAAAATGTTGGACATGAAAAAATATTGGGGGTCGGTCATATATTTTACTTCTCTAGGGGCACCGTATGGACAGTTAGAGCGGTAGGAGCAAATTTTTTAAAAATGTTTTGCATGGGAGCCCCCTTAGGAAGTGGAAATAGGGGTAAGGTATGTTCAAGAAAAATGTTGGGGGCAGAAAATTATTGGAGGTTCGTCTCACATTGCACCCCTCCAGGTGCGTTTCTAGGGCAGTTTTGGGGCTTTTTGAGGATTTTACCTCGTTATGCCCAACTTGGACCCCGATGAGGGGCCATATGGCCCCACCTCACCGCCCTCATTTTTTGGCTCGAGCTTTCTTTTTCGAACCTATAAAAATTAGAGGGTATCGCGGATCGAAATTGAAAACTGGTTAGCTATCCCACGCCTAATAGTGCAAATTGAAAAACCGTTTTTTGTGTTCCAAAGTTAAAAAAATAATTTTTTCATAGATATCCCACTCGCATCCCACTAAGCAACCCCATAGCTCTTAAAGGAAAAGACCTAAGCTTTCTTTTGAATCAAAAAAAAAAAAAAAAAAAAAAAGGGCCCAATTTGAGGAAAAAGTCAAAAAAGTTTTAGATTTTTAAGAAAAAAAATCAAAAAAACATTTTTTAATTTTTTTTATAATTTTTTTCGAAAGACTGAAGAACTATCTATCTAATCTATTTGGGACACATTTTGCTAAAAATAATAGGTAAGAAGTTACATGGATGAGAATAAACACCTCTTTGGCCAAAATGTCAAATTTCGACCCCCTCTAACTCAGAGAGTCCTTGACCGATCTCACTGAAAAATTTCAACCCGATCGGAAGATATCGGTTTCAAAAGTTGTGTCAGTTGACACGAAAACCCCCATAGACATATATATCATTGATCAGTGATCGATTCTAGGGAATTAAAGCGATTTCCGTCTGTCTGTTGAAATGGCAATCACGGCCAAAATATTACACGGATATGACAAAAACTTAATATATTTACTTGTTGTTGAAAAAATTTCGGATCTAAGGAGTGAGATCATAAAAATGTTAACACACATTTTTGCCTACAACTTTGGTGTAAAGCTTCCAAATTTTTTTTTTTTCGGCAGTTTACATTTTAAAAATATGTCAGTTAATAAATTAATTTACATCATGAGTTTTAATTTGCAATTTTTTACACAATGGACGATGAAAGAAAAGTGCGTTCAAAAACAATTAAATATTTTCAACAAAACCAAACATGGACATACAAAAAAATTGCCAAAGAAACTAATGTATGCCGCCAAACAGTTTCAAAAGTGGTAAAAAGGTATCTGGAACACCTAACAATTGAAAGGAAGCCGGGAACAGGAACAACGACTGGTTATCGTAACATTGGTAAGGCATATAAAGTTAAAAGCATCCTTAAGAGAGCTCCTAACACATCTGGCAGAAAAACAGCTCGGTTAGCCCAATGCTCAGACTTTTTTGTACGTAAAGTGAAACGTAAGGCGGGACTAAAGTCCTACAAAGTTCAAAAAGTTCCCGATAGAAAAGCTTTTAAAAATTTGGAGGCCAAAACCAGAGCTAGAAAATTGAAATCAAATTTTATAAAAAAATACAACTGTTGTGTAATGGACGACGAAACTTATGTCCTGGCTGATTTTGCGCAGCTCCCTGGTCAAGAATTTTATGTTTCCGATGTTCGAGGAAATGTTGCGGAAAAATTTCGGTCAAAAAAGCAAACGAAATTCCCCAAAAAATTCCTAGTATGGCAAGCCATATGTAGCTGCGGCCAAAGAAGCCAGTCATTTGTGACATCTGCATTGGCGTAGATAGCCCAGAATTTTAATCATTCACAATTTTTTTTTTAATAATTTAATGATTTCATTAATTTTTGCAACAATAAATAATAATATGTAATGAGTCTTTAGGACTCGTTATGATTATTCAATGAGTCTTAAGGACTCGTAATGATTATTATATAAGATCTAATAGTTTTTCCCATTGAAAAATAGTCTGAATTATTGAAAAAAAAAAATTTATATGAATCTGATGTTTTTGTCAGTAATAAAAACTTTACCGAATCTTAGGGTTTTACCTTCAGGAAAACATATTAACTTCTTTGATTTAAAAAAGTTTCTAAATTCTAAGGGGTTTTTTATAGACAAAAGTTATTGAAAGAAAGAATCTGAGAATTTTGACTAATAATCATCAACTTTTGCAATCATCAGAACTTTTTCTTAAAAAAATCATAGTAATCTATTGATTTGACTATAGGAAAAACATTAAAAATCTTTCATACTCGAAACATATCTGGGAGTTCTAAATTTCCGAAAAATCTACAAAATCAAAATTTTGTTAAAAAAATATGAATTTTTAACCGCTTTCGGGGGGGCATTAGTTTCTAGGACACCTAGACGCATGTTAAAGGGAACGCTTCAGGAATAGGTCTGGGGTTTCTATTAAAAAAAAGAATACCAAAAAATTAAAAAAAAATCTTGGAGGGGTTTTAGCCCCCCCCAGAAATGTTGGCTTCCTACGCCAATGGACATCTGGCTCTATAAACAGCGAAATTTATATCAAGGAGTGTTTGCAGAAGAGACTTCTTCCGTTCTTGAGTCATCACAATGTATCCACTTACTTTTGGCCCGATTTAGCATCTTGTCACTACAGCAAGAAAGCGCTGGAGTGGTATAATGATAATAATGTGGTTTTTGTACCAAGAGAGGCAAATCCACCAAACTGCCCGGAGCTCAGGCCAGTGGAGAGATATTGGGCTCTTGTTAAAAAAGAATTAAAGGGCACAAAAAAGGTCTCCCAGGACATGCAAGATTTCAAACGTAGATGGACCACCTGCTCTAAAAAGGTGACAAAAACTACCATAAAAGCCTTAATGGGAGGGTTTCCGGAAAAAGTGGATAACTTTGTTCGTAGTGGTTAGAGTTCCATGCGGTTTTTTTGTTATGATTTTGTATTAAATTTTATTTAATAAAAATTTGGTTTGAAGTCTTAAAATTCAGTAGTCTGTTTTTTATTTAACTTTATGTGTGTTAACATTTTTATGATCTCACTCCTTATTTAGAAAAAAAAATCGCAGAAACTTTTATTTATTTTTTATTTTTATTTTACTTTCTACTTTTTTTGCGGAAATTTTTACTTTTTTTATATTTTATTTTTTACTTGTTTTTTTTTTTAAATATTGTTTTATATATGGGGCATTCCAAGGCAAATCAGTCACTTTTAGACTCTTCGATTAATTTTTCCAGATTTTTATACCATGGTGGTGTTGAATAATAAATTTTTCAAAATGGCAATTTTTTCAAAAAAGTTTAAAAATTAAAATTTTCAATTAATTTTGACCAGCAAAAATATAGATATCTTAAAAAATTAGACAACGTTTTGTTGGTATATAAATGTTGTTTTAGAAAAAAAAATATGAACAAATTATTCGAAATAATTATCAGTTATTTTTTAACGTTTAGAAAATAAAATCGACCTTCGTTTTTTTTCTTTTAAGCCATAATTCGAGATGTGATCACAATTGGTTTTTTTTTCCAAATTTTGAAAATTGCACTTTTTATACCCTCCAACCACAGTATGGGGGTATACTCACTTTGTCATTCCGTGTGTAACGCATCGAAATATCGGTCTATGACCCCATAAAGTATATATATTATTGATCAGTGATCCATTCTAAGACATTCTAGCGATGTCCGTCTGTCCGTCCGTCCGTCCGTCTGTGGAAGACACGATACAGTCCAAAGTAAAAGAGCTAGACTCCTGAAATTTGGCACGAATATGTCTTATGGTATTGGGCTGGTTAAGTTCGAACATGGGCACAATCGGTTCAGGGGGAAAAAAGTTTCCCTCTTAAGAACTAAAAAAACCTCTAAAAAAAATCCATTTTTTATAGGTTTTTCGTACTTTTGCTTAGCAAACGAAACATTGTTATGTCAAAAGAAGTTCAAAGTCTTGAAGTTGGATCCAGGAATGTTGTCTCCAACCGACTTTACCCCCCCCCCCCAAAAAAAAAAGACGCCCCTGTTTTTTTTTTTTTTTTTTAAGTGTTGGAGGGTATAAAAGATTCGGCACAGCCGAATTTAACACTCTCACTTGTTTTTGACTCCGATCAACCTAAATTTTTGTGATACATATTTTTACTCACAAATGAATATATCTAGGGTAAGTTATGGTCAATATTTACCAATTTAATTTTTTGGAGCATAATATAAAATAAACCAGAGTCAAAAAAAAACTGCAATTTTCAAAATTTGAAAAAAAAAAATAGAACACATTGTGATCACATCCCCGATTATGACTTAAAAGTTGCGTAATTATTTTTTTTTTACAAAAAAGTTAAGAAAAACCCAACAAATATTACACTGGAACATGAAGAATAAAAACTGTTACTACAGTAGATAATTTCAGTTAATTTCAAAAATTTGACTCGTATTCATTAATCATGTATTATGACATATTTTAGACGGCTGGGGAAGTTTTAATAACTTAGCAGATTTTCAACCTATTTTAGTTTTTAGTACCTTATTAGAGATACATTTTACTCTTAATCATAATTCAGTAAGCATATGAATTCAAACTTAGCTCAAAATATCGAAAAAATTGAGAAAATTAACAAGAAGACATATTTTCCCCGTTTAATTCGTTTTTAAACTTCATGGCCGATGTAGCACACCTTAGACATGTCCGATTATCCTGAAATTTCGTGAGAAGTATGTCTATATGCACATAAATACGTATAAGTAGAGTTGCGGTCAATATCTAACAAGTTATTTTGTTCAAGCAAAATGGACCTATACAGGGGGTGGGCACAGGGGGTACGTGCCCCCCCTTTTTCGATTTGAAAATTTTTAAAAATTAATACACTGCAACGCATTGTACAAAAAAAATACTCAGGTTTCAAAATATTTTGGATTTTAAAGAAAATACCCAGCAAAATTTTCTGTTCCAAATAATCGGTTCCAGAACGCATCAAACTACCCTGCAACCGGTTCTACTTAACATTCCAGAATCAATTATTTTTGTTTGAAATTGTCCCGAAAGCAATCGTTATAGAGCAAGTAGTTTTTTTGAAAAATAATTTTACATAGAAAATTGCGTTGTGATTAGCGTAGAACATATTCAAGAATCTATTGAACCAGGAATTTGTTCCAAAAAATTTTCCTTGGTATTTTAGTTTTTTTATAAAAACTCCAGAGTGTGATCTAATTTCGTTTCTGAAAAGTTATTTATATCGAAATATCTGTAAAATATGTTTATAAAACACATAATTTTTTTATTGAAAAAAAATTATGCATCAGGATCATAAAAAAAATGTCTAAAAAAATGTCAAACTATAAGATTCTAAGACACTTTCTCAATATTAAATTTTGAGATTCTGAAATATTATTTCTATAGGAGATTCTCAGATTCTGAAAAGATTTTTTTTTTTTATAGAAACATTTTCAGAGTTTAATAAATTTTTTCGTCAGGAAAATTCTTATATTTTGGGAGATTTTTATTCTTATTGAAAAACTGTTTGATTTTGAAACATTTTCTATATAGAAGTTTTAAAATTCTTATCATTTTTTTACAGACAAACTATCAGATTCAAAGCTATATTTTCAATAGTAAAATTTTCATATTCTTAAATATTTTTTATACAAAAATATCTCAGATTCTGAAATAATTATTATATAAAAACTTTTTAGATGCTGATACTTTTACTATTAAAAAAATCTTAAATTTTGAATTTTTTTATAAAAAATGATCACATGGTACCACGGAACAAGCTTAAATCTAAACCTGCGCGATCACCAGACTTTTTAATGAATATGGATTTGGAATAAAAACAAAAATTGTTGGATTTAAACTAAAATTGTCAATCTAACACTTTTTCTGGGTAAAAATTGCACAAATGAACAAAGTTTTGAAACCATACTCAAAAATACTTAAACATCAAAAATCTGCGAAAAATATTGTACACCCGTTTTGATCCATATGATCTGATCTGCTGAGCCAGCACAAAAATGGCTCTCACTTATGACTCTTACGTGAAGCAATAAATACGATTTTTTTTCGAATTCTTCAAACTTGAATGTTTCGATAATGGAATAATGAAACGCGCTAACTTACGAATACGTAGCAGTAGAACCACAAAAACTCCTAAGAAAACGGTTTCGATATGAAAACGGTTATGATATTCCAAAACATTTTTTTTTTATATAAATAAAGATAAAATCATATAGGGTAGGTAGTGTAGTCCTAGTTAAATCGGCGATGACTAACAAAATTTAGAAGTTGTCGATGGGGGTCGAGTCTAAAAGTGAGTGATTTGACCTGGAATGTCCCATATGTAGATCTAAAAACTTTTGGAAAGCTAAAAAAACTCCGTAATTTAAGACTTTTTTAAATAATCAAAAAATATTTTTATTTTCTTTCTCCTTTATTTATGTCTGAATATCTATGTATGGTCTCTCTATATTTCGTTTGTATTTGTTAAATAAAGAATGTAATTGTTTGTAATATAAATCCTAGAAAATATTTTCTGCTTGTGTGATTTCTATGTAAAATATACACACCTAAACGAAAAACTTGGTCAGAAAACTGTTAAGCGACTTGAAATATTAAATACGAAACGGATGGTATAAGTCTGGATAAAGCGACTCCAAGTGGTATATTAGTATTACATAATGCAAAAAAAATATTAAAAATTTACCACTTATTCATATAGAAATTAAATACTTTTAAACAGCTTTATAAAATGGATTTTTTTTATGACAATTTGCTCTATAAACCATTTATAAATACGGTTTTGATGAGAAGCTATCGACTTAAAAACACGAATTGCTGTATTAATTTTTCTAAAACCAAAAAGTTTTAAAACTTGGATAATAATTCACCTGCTTGTGAATAAAAAAGTTTTTTACCAGCTGGTGAAAGTTAGGTTAGGTTAGGGTGGCGGTGTCCGATTGACACCTCGCATAGACCTCTTGGTCTATAGCGGTACCACAAAACTTTTTCCGCTAGCGGTGCAAGTTAAACACGTTCAAAGTCATTGCGAATCTTTTCAATATTCTAAGATCCATTTTCATTATATCCTCCAAAGTACCGAAACTTATCTGACCGGTAATGGATCGGCGACTCCTTGCCACAGCTGGGCACTGACAAAGTATGTGTTCCATCGTTTCATCTACTCCTGGTGAAGCTCATCTTTTACAACTAGCGTCTGAAGTAAGTCCAATATTCTTGGCATGGATGCCGATAAGACAATGACCAGTTATTATCCCAGTCAGAGCTCAGCATTCCCTTCTCGTAAGTGATAGTAGATATTTAGTTTTCCCTTGATCATAAGTTGGCCACAAAGTTCTGCTGATTTTGCATGTTGTCAGTTCTCTCCACCTCCTGTTTGCCTTTGCAACATTGATGAAATTCCATTTAAGTTTATAGTGTTGAAGTGGTGGTAAAACTGGCACCATGGAACCTAAACCATCAGCTCCAAGTTTTGCGAGTTCATCTGCCATTTCATTTCCCTGTATTCCGTTGTGTCCTGGTACCCATAATAAATTAACCTGGTTGTGTAGACACAGCATCCGCAAGTTCTCGTAACATTGTAAAACTATTTTAGATTTAATAAAATATCCTTGAAGAGCCTTCAAGGCGGCCTGGCTATCTACGTAAAAATGTATGGTTTTTCCCTTAGTTTCCCTGATATGTTCCGCAGCTTTAGTTATGGCAACTATTTCAGCCTGAAATATGTTCGAGTCCAAAGGTTAAAAGAAAAGTTATGGTTTTGTTCCACATTCGTAAAACCCGCGCCTACTCCATGCGTTTGTTTGGATCCGTCGGTAAAGATATTTACGGTGTCTGCTGGGGTGTCCTCCCAGTTAGACCAATATTCTCGAGTTGGAAATCTTACTTCATATTTCCGGTCGAAAAATAGTTTGGGTACTAAGTAATCCGAATCAATATTATTTATATTGTCCATGTTACTGTGTCCAAAATTGCGAAACTTAAACCAATTTGACTCTTTGAGTCTAAGGCAAGCCTTGTAAGTTTCACCTTTCGCAAAAACGTCAAGCTAGTGAATAAAACGTAATATTATTATTTTCCATTTTTTTTTCATCAAATATTTTTTTCACCAATTTTTTTCACCAAAAAAATTTTTTTTTGCCAATTTTTTTTATCAGCATTTTTTTTTTTATTAAAATGCATTTTCATTATTTTTTTTATTAAAGTTTTTTTTTTTGTATCAACACTTTTTATACATTCCACTTATTGTTAGTGGTAGAGTGTATATCTTGTATTGTCATTCCGTTTGTAAATCATCGAAATACCCATAAAGTCTATATTTTAATTGTCAGTGATTGATTCAAAGACATTCTACCGATGTCGTCTGTCTGCCCGTTTTTATGTAGATATGGCTGCCAAACTATAACACAGATTTCATTGTAACTTAACATATTTATTTAATGTTTCCTCGAGAAGTTTGGCATTGCATTTGAGAGATATCTGTTAAGCGGATAGTACTCGAAAATTTTGGTACATTCAACATAACCTAAAAATATAAAATGTTTTAACTTAGCTGCTGGTTGACATATGTGAACAAAATTGAACATCGAATGGTAGTTAAACTTTTTTATAACATAAAGTAACCGGCTTTCTCAGCAGCTTCTTTTGTGATTTAACAGACATTTTATTTTGAGTGCACATAGAAAAATATATTTTTGAAAAATTTAAAATTCGGATTTATGCTTCGACGCCTTTTCCTTTTTGAAAACATTTCCGGTTTGTATTACTTCTTTTTTTTTCTGCTTTGAAAGACAATTTTTAAATCATCGCTTTTTTATAAACTCACAAATAAAAATTTACATATTTTATGACAATACTAAAGATTTGCACTTGAAAAAAATTATTGAAATTATTCAGAACATTATATTTTTACTATAAATTGGAAATAATTTGAAATAAATGTATATTAGGGTGGAACAAATTTAGTTTTCTTCGTATTTCTTAAACGTAGGAGTCGAAAATGTTGCCATTTAGGGTAGATATTTACACACAAAAATATTGGACCTCTAAGACAATTGGTTCTTTTTTTTGACTTGAAAATCGAAAAGTTCGAAAAAAAAAAATTTTTATTTTTTTTTATTTATTTCAAATTGCATTCAAGGCCAAGTTAAATAATACGATAACTAAAGATATATATTAGAGTGTCCCTTATTTTGGAAATGTTGGAAATGTTGAGACGGTACCCCCTCATTTTTTTCCTTTTGACTAAAAAATAGCTCAGGAAAAATTTTACGCCCCTACGACCACGCCTTCCCTACGCGACGGGGCCGTAAAGAGCGGGGCCTTAAAAATCATTTTTCCATACAAAGCAAAAATTTTTTTTTTTGATTTTAAATTTTTTTGTTATTAATTATAATATTACTTGGTTAGCTTATTCATGACAAAAAATTTGATTTTGGTGGGATGAGGCTTTCAGTTCTAAAAAAATTTAGAAAAAAAAAAATTTAGAGCTTTTGGGGTCCTACAGTAAAAATTTTTTAAAAAATATTTTTTTTTAGTTTTGACAAGCAACCGTTTTAGTTGAATTGTTGCTTTTAATGATATATTTTCATAAAAAAATATTATTCCTATCTGTGACATCTTTATCGTGATCTAAAAAAGGGTAAAAAATGCATTTTTGATATTTTTCGGTACACGATCAAGATGTCACAGATATGAATAATATTTTTTTATGAATATATATCATTAAAAGCAACATTACAACTAAAACCGTTGCTTGTCAAAACTAAAAAAAAAAATTTTTAAAAAATTTTTACTGTAGGACCCCAAAAGCTCTAAATTTTTTCGAAAAATTTTTTAGAACTGAAAGCCTCATCCCACCAAAATCAAATTTTTTGTCGTGAATAACCTAACCAAGTAATATTATAATTAATAACAAAAAAATTAAAAATCAAAAAAAAAATGTTTGGTTTGTATGGAAAAATTATTTTTAAGGCCCCGTTCTTTAAGGCCCCGTCGCGTAGGGAGGGCGTGGTCGTAGGGTCGTAAAATTTTTCCTGAGTTATTTTTTAGTCAAAAGGAAAAGGGGGTACCGTCTCAACATTTCCAAAATAAGGGACACTCTAATATATATCTTCTCAACACTGAGATAATATTATGTTAAATTTTTTGCAAAAAACTAATTTAAAATATTTTTTTTGCAAAACAGAAAAACAAAACAAAAAACTTTAATGTCCGAATAAAAACTAAGATTTTAAGCAAAAAAAATTTTTTTTTTACTCTGCTTGGAACTTTTAGATTTTCAAGTCAAAAAAGGAACTCAAAGCCATTGTCCTACAGGTCTAATATATCTGTGCGTTAATATCGATCCTTAAACCCTAAGAGTCAACTTTTCCGACCCCGAAGTTATAAAAATTCGAAAAAAGCCAAATTTGATCCACCCTCATGTATATTTAAAACTTCTATACACATTAATTAATTTTTTAAATTTGATCTGCTGGTATCATAATTTTTTTGAAGGATTAAGGGGTGATAAAAATAATGTCGGAATTTTGATGAAAGGGCACTTTGAGCTTAACAAAATGTTACCTACCCACAGTGCGTTGTCCCATAGACAAAAATCAAAAATCAAGTCATGGTCTTAGAAATTTATGAAATTAGAGACCGTCAAAGTCGAGTGATTTTGGGCATTTTTGCATTGGTAATTATGAATGATTTGGTGAAGTTTTACATTAATTTTCACCAAAAATTTTATATTTAACGTAATAGTACGAAATTAATTTTCATAGTTGGTTATATATTATTAATAATCTGAATTTTTTCAGAAATTTATTTATTAAATTTAATTATTTTTTATTATTTAAAAAGTAAAATTTTTTTTTGGTAAAAATTTAAAAAACCGCCATGATGGAATTAGTCTAAAATCCGTCATCTTAAATTTTCCCCAATTTTTTTTTTGGGTAAGTTAAAGCTACATCTTTTTGATATTGAAAAGAAAAGTTGCGTATTTTTCATTCTTTCTATGAGAAAAAAATATTTTTGTTATGGCTATAATGGCTATTTTTGACAAAAGTGCAGCTTATGTGAGACACTTTGATCAAAACAAAAAAAAAAAAATAATATTTTTTTTTGTGCGATTCTTTTTCTCTCAAATTAAAAAAAAATAAAATTAAAAAAAAATAAAAAATTATGGCCCACTGTAGTTTTCAATTTTTCAATGGCGTTGGAATAAGTAAAACAAAATGAATTAAATAAACTTCTAAGATAAATAATATTTCCACATGTCTGCAGTGAAATTTGATGGCGGTTCTTTTCTTAGGATATATTAACCCGCTTTCTTCTATTTTAAGGGGTCATTTTAGTTCTTTTTCACAAATATCATCGTTTAAACGGTTAAAATGTTCCAAAATAAATTTTAGCGTTAAATTTCAATAGAATGGTAGTCCCAAACTGATGGCTTTCTATTGTTTTTTTTTTAAGATAATATTTGAATAGGGACTTAAATGATCCCTTAAAATGGGAGATAGAAGGTTAGTATGTTCTAGAAAAAGAACAGCAATTAAATTTTATTGAAGACATGTATAAACACTATTTAGGTCAGATGTAGATTTTATATATATTAAAGTCAGATGTAGATTTTATAAATAATTTATGACTTTTTTACGCTGCTCTGGTAAAACACAATTTTACCATTTTTATATGGTACTTTACAATTTTACATTTGTACGCATTTTGCTTTTATCGCACGAATTTTTAGCTTTTGGGGGTTGCGGAAGTGTTTTAGGGGGGTCGCGAACAAATTTGTTAGAACCTTAAATTTTGGTAAATTTAAAACACATTTTTTTTATTGCTGGGTTTTAAAAATATGCAAATACTTTTATTAAATAAAAAAAAATTTCCATCACTTGAGGTCCCTCCGTAATCATTGTGCAGTTTTTAATTTCGCGGGATGACCAATACTTATTTGTGAAGTGTTTTGACTGAGTCTGGTATCTGACAGTTCGTTTTCTATTAACTTTTCGATGCTGATTCCGAATCTGGGTTCCAAATTTTTCTAGTACGTTAGGTTTTTTAGAAAATTAAAGGCAAAGTTAACAAAAACGTATTCTTGTGCATTTTAAAGAGCTTTGTTTGTAAAGTTTTCGGATGGGTCTGGGATCTGACCACTTTTTTCGATTTACTTTTTAATGCTGATTCATTACTCCAAATTGGACGTTAAATGCTTTCTTGGTAAACATTTCTTCATTTTTGCTCAGGTTTAACTGGTGTTTTTCTTTTTATTTTTAAAAAATCGATGATGATGATAGTTAGTTTCGATATAAAATGCCATAGTTCGGGACCTGGTTTCCAAATTTTTGAGAAAATTGAGGTCAAAGTTCACAAAATTGTGATTTATTTTTTACTTGAAATTTTTGGTATGCTTCTGGGATCTGACCTCACGGTTTCGATTAATCTTTCAATGCTGCTTCTGAATTTGGTTTCCAAATTTTTCCATTACTTTAGGTTTTTGAAAAAACCTGAGGTCAAAGTTCACGTTAATAGTTTTTTTTATGTTGCGAAAAATTTGAAATATTGAAAAGGGGTCGCAAAGCAAAAGTTAGTGAGAAGCTCTGAGATAGAGGGTTAATATGTTCTAAGAAAAGAACCGCCATCAAATTTCACTGAAGACAAGTGGAAACTCTATTTAGCTTAGAAGTTAATTTAATCCATTTTGTTTTACTTATTCCAACGCCATTGAGAAAAAAAAAATGAAAAATACAGTGGGCCATAAAAAACAAGTAAGAAAGTTATAGTCGGTCAAGACCGACCATATGATACCCTTCAAAAAATGGGTCCTAAGTCCAAACATGAACCGATTGGATCTATCTTTTGTAAGATCTTTATTTAGTGTAGAAAAAACTCACAGATCAAATTTTAGTGGAAATGGTTTATTTTTTGCAAATAGACCGATTTAACTGAATATCGGTCGAAATTTTTGTGTGCTGGACATGGGGGATATGGTCCAAAAATAGTTCAATATATTCCGATGTGATTAGGTTATTAAAGTACACACACAGAAAACAAATTTGCTAATTTCCAACTGAAAATCAGTTGTTGCAACGAAAATTCGATTGATGCATTTGTATTTAGGTTGTAACAACTGAATATCGGCAGTTACAACTAAATATTGTTAATACAACAGTCTTTTAATTGAAACAACTACAAAATTTGTTTGCCACATCGAAATGTTGTAGGAGCATCCGAATTTTGTGTTGATACAACTGAAAAATTCAGTTGGAAATGTATTTTTCTCTGTGCACGTTTAACACCTAAAAATTAAATTTTTATCAAATCTTTCCATTTTTATGAATTTTGAGGGAATTATTTGAATATCGGGAGGGTGGCTTGTATGGGGCCTACGAGGACTGACCCGATTCCTTTGAAATTTGGAACGATGATTTGTGCATACAAAATTGATTACCTGTTAAATTTCAAAGCGATATCTATTATTATACGGTTATTAGAGTCATTTAAGCCTAATCCAAAGGGGGCGTTTGTATGGGGCTAGGTCTTAACATGGACCGATTTTTTACAATTTCAATAGGCTTCGTCCTTGGACCAAAAGATGCTTAAGTTTAAAATTTCAAGTCAATTGATTGAAAATTGAGACCTGCATCGCGCCTAAACCGATAGATGGACAGACGGACGGACGAACAGATGGACGGACGCACGGACATCGCTAAATCAACTCAAAAAGTATTTCTGAGTCGATCGGTATACTTAAGGTAAGTCTAGGACCAATATTTCAGGTAGTTACAAACATCAGCACAAACTCATTATATCCTGTACCACAGAGTGGTGTAGGGTATAAAAACTTTTGCCATATTATTTAAACTCTTTGGTGGGTTTGGGGTACTAATCGTATACTCTATTTTTTTGATGCCATTCAAGATATAAAACCGTTTTGCACGGTGCTGTTTGACACATTTAATGTTTTGTTCAAATTCAAATATGGCTGTAGGCGAAATCGCCCAAAAAAAAAATGGCCCAAAAAAGAAAACGAAAATTCGCCCAAAAATTTTTCATACAAATTTGGGTCATATTTCATATAAAAAGTTACCCAACATTTTTGGGCAAATTTTCATAGTTTTTGGGAAAAATTTCGAAATTAAAAATTGGGTGATTTTTCATTACGAAAAATTACCCAAAAATTATATATGAAAAATTGCCCAATTTTATTTTGGTTTTATTTTTTGTCAAAATCTTAAAATGTCAAAACTGAAATATGTATTTTTGGAAACAGTAAACGCATTTCGTGTTTTTTTTTTATAAATTATATATTTAACTAAAAAGGAATAAGCTGAAGCAAAACCGTTCCGTTGTTGCTAACATACAAATGCTCTGGTGGGAATCGAACCCAAAACCCCTGCTCTTACATGCAGATTACCACGCTATATATTAATCTATCGCAGCGCAGTAGAAAATCAAAAGTAATGAATTTAAAAACAGTATGGAACTCCGATGAAAGCGCCGCAGGCGAAAAATTTTACCAACAAATTTTAACAAAAAATCGCGCGATTTTTTGTTAAAATTTGTTGGTAAAATTTTTCGCCTACGGCGCTTTTATCGGACCTAACTCCAATTTTTTTTATTTCGTTAAAATTTAAGTTTCACACTTAAATTTTTTACATCAATTACATATGCATTTTACGGGCTGTATTCTCAAAACAACGATCTATAAAAATAAATAATAACCACGTAACCTATGGTCTTCTCTTAAAGGTGTTTGTCTTTGTCTTAAAGTTCTTCTGCGTAGCCGGCCTTCGGCCGGGCTTAGGGATTACAAACTCCATGCCTTAGACTCACCCTCTCCGCAAAAGAAAGCTTTTCTGTGTAGTATGTGTTCTGAAAAAAATGTGTTAGAAAAAATCTTTTTTTATTTTGGGCCATTTTTCATTTCTTTTTTGGGCTTTTTTTCGTTAATTTTGGGCGAAGTTTCGTATTTTTCTTTTTGGGTAATTTTTCATATTTTTTGGGCGATTTTGCATTTGGGCGATGTTTCATAAAATTTTTTGGGCGATTTTTCTTTGGGCGATTTTGCCTACAGCCTTCAAATATTACTAAAGTTTAAGAATTTTTTTCTCAAATCCGTCATCTCGTCAAATTTGTTTCGAGTTGCCTTGTTTAAAAATTTATCAATTTAAAACGGAATGGACCATAATCTCAAAAATTTATATTCTTGTATAGTTTTGTATAGAGTTTGCAAAACGATTAAAATCGTAATCGTAATCGCGATTAATCGCACCAATTAATCGTAATCGTAATCGACAAAAAAATCATGCGATTACGATTAAAAATTTCTATGAAATACACTGTTTTTATAACGAATTTAAATCAGTTCCAAAATTTTTTGAAACCAATTTTAAAGTTTCTATTAAAATTATTTTTCAAAAAAACTAAATTAGTGTTACAAACGATTACTTTCGGGACAATTTCAAACAAAAATCATTGATTCTGTAATGTTAAGTAGACCGAAAAGTTTTGATGTGTTGACCCATGGTTCATTTAACTTGTTTGCGATTTTTCTTTCCTTTCCTCGTAAAAGTCATTCAAATTTAAGGTAAAATTTAAATTCTGATCTCAGTAAATTTTAAAGAGTTTTGTTTTTAAAATATACACAAAAGCCTTTGGTCAACAAATATGGACATGAAATTTTGTCAAAAACTTAATTTTTTCATACTTTGACCGCTGGTTGACTAATGATGCCTTGTAAATTTTTAAAATAAATTTCCCCACAAGAGCTAACTGGCCATCGTACAGTGGTCGGAGCTGTATGGAGAAGGCGGCCAAAAATACTTCCAGTATAGGTATCATCGTGAAACGTCGGTCACGGCTTTTTAAACATGTCAGAACTATTTAATGATAAAATGGGAGTGGTTGATTACTCATAACCACCCCCCACCACAGACATGCAAAAATATGCAGCTGATATTACAAATTTTAGAATCTTGAAATATTAACTAATAAACCAAAAAAAAAAAATCCGATTGGAGATTTCAGGGGGGAACACAACTTAAACTCTATTTGAAATTTCAATATATTGACGAACAAACACCAACAATGACACTGGAGAGATAATAATTTTATAAAAACTCCAGAACAAGCTAAACACATTATAATTATTTTAAAATTTAGTTAATACCTTCTAATTCAATATTCATTTTGATTTTTTCAACAAATTTTTTTTTATATGGTTTTAACTAATCGAAAGTTGAACCTAATTTTCCAGTTTTTCACACTGCAAAAACCAACTGTTAACTTGCCATCTCTTTTGAGGCCTTTCTTAAAGAGTACAGTTAGAATAAAACAAAAACAGCTCAAAATTGTAAAACCTTGTTTTTATTAGAAATAGAGATGACACATTTGGTGACAAACTTTTGACTTTGATTTTTTATTTTTGGCCAATGGGATCGACCAGTGTGCATCGGCAGGTATTTTGACACGACCCCGCAGAAATTTTGGTAAACTGGAAGCAGCTTTGATTTCATGATCCAAAGAGCGAATCCAAATCAGTCACAGTTTAGAGTACTCTTTAGTAGCAAAGATAAAAAGCTATTAAGACCCAGTAAAATCATGTCACTTTTCAGCGCTGATTGAAGTACTCTTTGTAAAGTTTATTTAACCGCAATAAAGATGTAAGAAAATCTAGTATTTTTCTTCAAAAATCTTTTTGATCATTTAAAAAGAGTTAAAGATGTCAAAAATTAAAGTATGTATGAAATTTTATCAACAAAGAATTTTAATTATAAGTTTAAAAAAAAAATCTTGACTAAAAATTCTCAAGGGCGCTCGAGCGCAATGATATACTAAAAACAGAGACCGTGATGCTAAAATTTTGAATAATTTTTACTGGGAAAGTTCGAAAGGTTTTAATTTTATTTCTTAAAAATAACAGTTTTTGTTCCTAAAAATACGTTCTAAAATGTAAATTTCAAAAAATTTTTTAAAGATATTGCAACTCAAATTATTTAAAAAAATCGATTAGCATAGCATGACTATTTAAGTCCACACATGCGTCTCATCAAATTTACTCAGCTTAATATATTTTAACATCTTCCACGGGCTGATCCCTCTTAGTTCCTCCACATTCTGAAAGAAATAAGAGCCAAAACAATTAAATCGAGTGCGAGATAGTGCAGGGCACTGACAAAGATAATGGAGTGAATCTTCCACTGTCTCTTCGTCCCCGCACCATCTGCACAAGTCATCCATAATTAATCTTAACTTTTTCAAATAACATTTCAAGCCGGTGTGGCCTGTTATTATACCTACATACTTCCTTAGATCTGCCTTTTCCATATGTAAAAGCGTTTTTTGAACACGATTTTCGCCGCGAGTCCATAGAGCCTTTGTTTGGATACAGTCATGTCTGCATTCCCATCTTGAATCTTCTTGGCGTTCAAAGTTTTTCCTGATCTCCATGTAAATAGCATCCAGGCCCAGACGTACATCGGTCCTAATTGCGTTGGATGGTAGAATGGCGCCCATACGAGCTAGCTCGTCCGCTTTTTCATTCCCTGGAATATTTTTATGACCTGGGACCCAGCACAGTCTTAAAGAGTGTTGTTCGATAAGAGCCTGAAGCTCTTGGCGACAACGGCTGACTACCCTAGATCGAATATTCCTATTTCCTAATGCCTTTAAAGCCGCTTGACTATCAATGTATATAATGATCTCACTAGAGTAGATCGGTCTCATTGAAATGAGTCTAGCAGCCTCCGACACTGCATACAGTTCCGCCTGAAAAATATTACAGCCGTCCTGTATCCGTAAGCTATATTCAATCCCCAGTTTTTCACAGTAGACTCCACTACCTGTTCCCTGTTGCATTTTTGATCCATCAGTGTAGACCTCAATTTGATGTTCCCCGCCAGGTGGATTTTCCCAGTATTCCCTAGATGGTATTTCAATTTGCACGCTCTCATCCCATACAGTATGGGGAGTCATATAGTCAGTCACACAGTTCTCATATCGATGATTTCGAATAAGTTTTGTGTGGCCATATTCCCGCACCCTTAGCACACGATTTTGTGCCAGCCTTAGCTGTGTCCTAAGAGCGTATTCCTGGATGTATAGGTCCAAAGATGGTAAATCCAGAATCCTACACAGTGCATGTGTAGATGTCGTCCTGCGCGCTCCAGTAATACTCAAGGCAGCTACTCTATTCACCTTGTTCAGATATGCAGCGTGTGTGGCCGTTTTTACAATAGGCCACCACACTATTGCACCATGTGCCAAAGTTGGTCTTACAATTGCCGTGAAAATCCAGTGTATGAGCTTCGGTTTAAGACCCCATGTGTTCCCAATCATTTTCTGGCATCCATACATAGCTGCATACGCCTTTTTGACTCGTAATCGCGATTAACGGCAATTTTTTTAATCGTAATCGCGATTATGAAATATCTCGATTATTTGCAAACTCTAGTTTTGTATAAGCTATCGACATTTTTTTTTTTGCAAAATTTTCCGAACCTGTTCTGAAATTTTCCATTTTTTAAAAAAGTTAATTTATCAAAAATCCGGCCACTTTTTTTTTTAAAGTTTAGATGTTTGGGTATCCACGCTAAAAAATTCAGACATGTGTTGTTCGTTTTTTTTTTTTTTTTGTTTGAAACAAAAAAATACAAGCAACTTATTAAATTGTTATAGAATTCAAATGTGTGTTTAAAAAAAAAATAAAAAGTGGTCTGATTTTTGAAAAATGGAAAATTTCAGAAAAGGTTTTGAAAATTTTCCAACAAAAAAAAATTTTGCCGATAGCCCATACCAAACTATATGAGAATGTAAATTTTTGAGATTTTGGTTCATTCCATTTTAATTTGATAAATATTTTAAAAAGGCGACTCGGCACACATTTGACAATTTTTCCAATATTTGACCACGCCTCCTAAGCCAGTTTTTGAAAAATAGAAAAATCAAAAACGCATTTTTTGTAGTTCCATATCCGTAGAATCTATTCAGAAATGTACGGTACACATGTTTTTTTTCGCTGCACATTTGGTGTGGAATGCCTAATATGTGTGTTAAATAACGTGAATACTTGATGTCATATATGATTGCATTTAAAATATTTCTTTAATTCTTATTTCTGTTACAAATTTTATTTCTAGAAGCGATTCCGAAGAACAAAATTATGTTTTAACTTAGCTTACAAACACCTTTTGCTTTTGGAACAATCCCTATATAAAATAGCCGGTGTTAAACAAGATTTATAACAAGTTCTAGGAAAGTATAAGTTGTTCCACAATCGGTTCTCTGCAATCGAAAATTTTGCTGGGAATCTGAATATTAAAGTTTGCTCTAACTTCCAAAATTCATTAGCCACTTTGCAAAATTTCTAAAGTTATACCCGAAAAAGGATATAAAATTTTTTTGGGCCATTTTTTTGTATATATATTTTTTTTTCATCTAGGAATCTTTATTGCAAACAGACAATATTAAATGTCACGTTTGTGTTTAGTATTTTGTGACTTGTGGTCGGGTGATAAATTTTATTGTCTTTCTCTTTGGAGTTTTATTTATATAACAACAACAACACACATGCTATAACAGTGCTAAATACAATAAATGTGAGTAAATTTGAAAATGTGTGTGTGTGTTCTTATGTATTTGTATTGCAAACACATGCACAGAAGGAACAGCATACACATATGCAGAAATACTTATTTTTGTAATAATATTTATAAATATTTGAATTTGTATACATATATTAAGGTACACACAAGAGTATGTGTGGCTGTGTATATAATTTCATACATTTGTTTATATTTACCTACATACATATATAAATTTATGTGATTTCTATATTCATAGTTATTGTTGTGTTTTTGCTACGATTTATTGCCCTTTCTCTATGACAAAGTACTAGAAGAAGATGAGACAGTATAAATATATTAAAAAAAAATAAGAGCTGTTGGTATGAGTGTATGTTCACTTACACATATGCACGTGTACATATAAATTATTGTTTAGGATTTTAGTTTCTGCAGTCATTCCTCCATATAATATGCAAAAGTTTATGTGTACAGATATTACACTGTGGTTTGAAATGAATTTTTTTATGGACTTTATTAACGCAATTATATTCACGCCTATAAAAGTTTATTTTTTAAATTTGGTCTGGGAGGAATTTCCCCTCCCAACCCATGTACTAGCGCATGCTATTAAAAAATATTTAATTGGTGGGGAAGAGGGCGGGGTACCTAATAACTAGGACTAGGAATATTTACCAAATTTTATTTTGCATTTGGAGTAGGTTTATTTAAGCTCGAGGTCTTTTCCTTTACTAATTTAAACTATGATATTATTGTGGAATAATTTTCAAGAAAATTATTTTTCTGTTTTAAGTTTATTTATGTTGTCCATTGTTTTAAGACTAAGCCGACACGTGTTTTAGAATTTGTTAGCTTTCGTTGTCAAGACTATTTAGCAAACATATGTAAATACCCTACACTCAAAATATTTTGTAGGCAAAAACAAATTAAAAACACACTTAAAACCAGTGAATAAACAATTGAAAACCATCCCAGTAATTATTCATTTGTTTTAAAAAACATCAACATTTATTTTTTAATGTTGACAAAATTTTCTAAAATAAATAACATAAAACATTAAAAATCAATAATAGTTCTTTATTTTTAACAACAAATTCCAAAAAAATTAACTACGAAAACATTAAAAATTAATGTTTTCGTAGGTTATTTTTTACAATTTTCTATTGAAACATTTTTTAAAAAAATTGAATCAACTAAATTCTGGCCAGACTCTCTACCCATCGTACAAAAGTCACTTGATACAAACATATTTTTATATTTCTATAAATAATTTTTTGATTTTTTTTTCTACAAAATATAGCCTACTTGAGTAGGTAAAAACTCATTTAAAAATACTAACAATTAAAAAAAAAAAATTAATGAATAATCAGTAGTTTTTACTTACAGAACAAAAATGAATGACTTTAGAAATTAAATGTTAATAAAAGTCTTTATTTGTTAGTGTGTTATTTTTGAAACAAAGGACAGCAGTAGTCATTAATAAAAACAGAACATCAAACAAATGTTTTTAACATGATAATGTTTTTAGGCTGGTGTCAAATTTTAAAAAGTTGCAGGACGCCACCTCAGTTTGACTATATAAGCTACCAATTAACGAAAAAGAAAACAAGAATTACTATTTTAATTTTCTTTAAACCAAAAAATTTAATAACTTGCGTTTGTAACTTGGATAATAATTCACCTCGTGGTGAATAATACCGTTTTTCACCATCTGGTAAAAAAAGTAACATAATTATTTTTCAACAAAAAAAAAAAATTTTTTATCAATTTTTTTTTTCCATAATTTTTTTTTCCCTCAAATTTTTTTTTCATCAAATTTTTTTTCATATTTTTTTTTTCATAAAATTTTTTTTTTTCATTAACCTTTTTTTTTCATTATTTTTTTTATTAATTCTTTCATCAATTTTTTTTCATCAAAATTTTTTTTTTCATCAATTTTTTTTTTCCATCAAATTTTTTTTTCATTAATTTTTTTTTTCCATAAAATTTTTATTTTCATCAACAATTTTTTTTTCATCAAAATTTTTTTTTCATAATTTTTTTTTCATAATTTTTTTTTTCATGAATTTTTTTTTTTTCATTAATTTTTTTTTCATCAAATTTTTTTTTAATCATATTTTTTTTCATCAATTTTTTTTCATCAAATTTTTTTTTCATCAATTTTTTTTTACATCAAAAAGTTTTTCTTTTCATCAAAAGAAATCATCAAAAACTTTTTTCATCAACATTTTTTTTCACCAAAAATTTTGGGTTCATTAAACTTTTTTTAACATAATTTTGTTGTTCGTGAAAAAAATAATTTTTTTTGCAAAACTACTTTTTCACCAAGTCTCAGCTTTTCGCATAAAAATTTTCCATTTGTTAATCAAATGTACATAAAACAAGCTTGAGTGGTATATTCTTTGGTGCCGAATCTTTTATACTCTCCAAAATGTTAAAACACTTTTTTGCACTCATTTACGAAATGTACAGCTCTTTTAGATTTTGAATGGGGTCCTCGACTGATATTTCAATTCATTTTGCATGGAATAGCAAAGTAATATAACATTATTTTTTCTAAAAAAAACTTTGCTTTGGCAATTACACCTAAATCTTCCGCAAAACATTATCATGATTTAATGTTTTGGGCAAGAGTACAAAATTCGCAGTCATTTTTCTTTTAAAAACGACTAAACGTAAAACTTTTAAATGAACTACAAACAGTTAATGACACAATTTTTTGAGTGTACCCTTATTAATTATTATTAAATGAAAATTATACATTTTCTTAGTTTGATCACAACTCTCAAACAACCAACAAAAAACTTGGAAAACAGATGTACACATGATTACATTCCTCAACACTCATTTTCCGGTTTGAATTTCGATGATCAGTTTTAATTGTCTTTAATAGTCTTTAATCTCTTGATTCCAAATCTGTTCTCATGGTTGAAAACGCGAAAACTGACGATTTTTACATTATTTGAAAGCCTGCACGGAAGCCGTTCAGTGGAACACAAATCTGGTATAAAGTTTAATAGTAGAATTTTGCTAAAGAGCGCCGCGGTAAGTACTAGAGAGTTTAATAATCGTCAAATCAAAAAAAAAAAAAAAACATCCACATCGGTTCAGTAGTTTTTGCTTTACAACTGCAACCAATTTAGTTCTTTAAAAAAAAACAATATACAATTGAGTGGCAACCCTGGCACTCCTACACTCAAAAACAAAACTGGTAAAACGCCTGGTAAAATGCCTTGTAATCCCGTTTTACCAATATTTAACAATTTTCCTTGTTTTTTAACAAAAAATCTTGTATTTTGCTTAAATGAGAACTACAGTTTTATTGGTAATTTTACAAATTTATTTTCGTAATTGTATCATACCATTTTGAAAGGTTATTTTACAAAAAAAAATATAATTTTACAACAAATTTTTTATTACGAAGATTCTAGTTGATTTACAAAAAAAGTGTTATTTTACAAAAATTATTTTATACGAGGATTTATGTTGTTTATCAAAAAAAAACATTTTTTTTATTTATTTTGTAAATTTTCTATTTTTTTAAAAAAAAATTCCAAGTCCCGGACAAGTTTTTATTTTATTGAAAAATATTTAAAAAAAATTTGACAAAATTTTGAATTTTTCTTGTAAATTTACCAATTTTTTTATAATTTTTGTGGCTTTAAAATTATCACTTCCAAAAATTGGTAAAATTTAAACAATTTTTTTGGTAAATTACCATTTTTTTTTTTTTAATGTAAAGTTTTTTTTTTTTTAATTTACTATTATTTTTTTGTAAATTTACCATTTTTTAAACATATTTACCATTTTTTGTTGTTAGTTTATCTTTTTTTTTATTTTTCCGGTTTTAAAACAATATTTTTACCAATTAAATTGGTTATTTTACCAATTTTTGGCGCATTCAAAATTACGAGGAAATCCCGGTAATTTTACGAGAATTTTACCTACCTCCTATTTTACGAGAATAGCCTCGTAAAATAACGAAATTTTTTGGTAACTTTACAAGGTTTTTTTTTGAGTGTAGTTGACCAAATGTTGTGTTAAGGTGGAAATACATAGGAACAAATTTGCTTTGCGTCAGAACAGAATTAAAAAATATTGGTTGTTTATTTTTGTATTCATTAGGTCTGTTTTTTGTTTAAACCCCCATTAACACCGTCCTTGAATCTAGCCTTGTTAAAGTGAAGGGCCCTTTAAGAACCAGTTCAGGATCCGCCCATTATTTTTTTTCAATTGATTACTGACTGGCACGCTATTTTTAACAAAATTATCAAATTGTAATTAATCATACGCCACATATGTCATACAATGTCTTTAAATTATTTAACAATCATACGCCGCGTATGACCACCTAGTTTTGTAACCAATAAATATTATTCATACGTCACGTATGACTATTAAAATGCGCTTTTTCTATAGAATATTTCCCAAATTTCTAAGATACTAATCCATTTATAAAAAATTCTGAGACTGTTTGTAAAAAAATTAAACTTTTTAACAGACACCGGAAAACTTATTATTTTTTGTTTTTATCAAATATATTTATCGTAGAAGTTCAAAAAACTTTAAATTATTCAAACAGAAAAAAATTATAAAAAGTTATTTACCGGGTAAAAATGAAAAATATATGATCATATATGAAGATATATGGATCATATATGGATTTATATAACCATATATTATCATATATGCCTCCCTATATGTTCATTAGAGTGGCACTTAAAAATTAAATTTTCGAATTTCAAAATGCGCGGGTCGGAATATTGTGTAATTTCGTCTAAAAATGATTGTGTAAAAATTTCAGGATAATCGAATAACTTTAACCCGTGCCGCTTTGAGGTCAAAGTTTCGGGTTTTTGGGGAAAAAGGACGATGATTTGAAAAAAAAAAAAAAAAAATGGTTTTATGAAATTAACTAAAATATTTTTTTTTTATTTAGCTTTTACTCAAAACTACTTGGAAAAAATTATGACAACTTTGTATGACATCATTAACCCGTTCAAAATTTTAAGCTAAAAATTACCATGAATTTAGGGGGGTACTTCAAATGAGTATTTTCGATTTTTTAAAAATTTTATTAAACAAAATTTTTAAATTCAACATTTCTATACAAGTCACTTATAAAAAACACCCTAAAGATTAAATATTAAAAAAATTGGGGATATACACCGACTCAATTTTTTTTTGGAGCCGTTTGATTTTTGTGGATTTCAAGGAAATTAGAATTTTGTGTAAATTTTTTTTTATAAAAATCGATTTTCGAATAAACTGACCAAATTTAAATTTTTTGTTGCTTCTTTTAATCAAATTAATCCAGTTAAGAACCATTAACTTTATTAGACATCGTTAACCCATATTGGCAGGGGGCAAATGTGACCCAAGCAGCAAATTTAAAGTTTTTTTCTAGAATTTTAAGAATTTTATTGTTTCAAAATCATTTTGGTGGTCTATTACATACTAATTTATAGTGTCCGACCGAATATTTGGCTTCGGCATTGGCCAAAGAGCAGCACTCGGCCAGTTTTCGGCTTCGGCTACATTTTTGGACAAATATGGCCTTATACCGAATAATTATATAAAACTTGTACGAACGTGTTAAAAAATGTTCTTGTGGAAAAAACAAACATTAAAAAAAGTCTTGCACTCAAAAAAAATTTTTACTCAAAACAGGTTTTACACTCGAAAAAATGTGCACTCAAAAAAAAATATTTTTACAAAAATTACTAAAAAACATTTATGGATTCGGTCAAATTTAACTTTTTTATTTGTTTTTACTATTAAAATATATTTTGACCGAATCTATAAATGTTTTTTTAGTAATTTTTGTAAAAATATTTTTTTTTTGAGTGCACATTTTTTCGAGTGTGAAACCTGTTTTGAGTAAAATTTTTTTTTTGAGTGCAAGACTTTTTTTTAGTGTTTGTTTTTTCCACAAAAACATTTTTTAACACGTTCGTACAAGTTTTATATAATTATTCGGTATAAGGCCATATTTGGCCAAAAATGTAGCCGAAGCCGAATACTGGCCGAGTGCTGCTCTTTGGCCAATGGCGAAGCCAAATATTCGATCGGACACTATAAATTAGTATGTAATAGACCACCAAAATGATTTTGAAACAATAAAATTCTTAAAATTCTAGAAACAAACTTTAAATTTGCTGCTTGGGTCACATTTGCCCCCTGCCAATATGGGTTAACGATGTCTAATAAAGTTAATAGTTCTTAACTGAATTAATTTGATTAAAAGAAGCAACAAAAAATTTAAATTTGGTCAGTTTATTCGAAAATCGATTTTCATAAAAAAAATTTACACAAAATTCTAATTTCCTTGAAATCCACAAAAATCAAACGGCTCCAAAAAAAAATTGAGTCGGTGTATATCCCCAATTTTTTTTATATTTAATCTTTAGGATGTTTTTTATAAGTGATTTGTATAGAAATGTTGAATTTAAAAATTTTGTTTAATAAAATTTTTAAAAAATCGAAAATACTCATTTGAAGTACCCCCCTAAATTCATGGTAATTTTTAGCTTAAAATTTTGAACGGGTTAAAGATTTCATACAAAGTTGGCATAATTTTTTCCAAGTAGTTTTGAGTAAAAGCTAAATAAAAAAAATTATTTTAGTTAATTTCATAAAACCATTTTTTTTTTTTTTTTTTTTTTCAAATCATCGTCCTTTTTCCCCAAAAACCTGAAACTTTGACCTCAAAGCGGCACGGGTTAAAGTTATTCGATTTTCCTGAAATTTTTACACAATCATTTTTAGACGCAATTACACAATATTCCGACCCGCGCATTTTGAAATCCCTAGTAAAAAAGTTTTGATATATTGATATATAATTTGATACAATGATATTAAATTATATAGGACTTTCTATATGTTCAGATCTAATTTTATCTAAGATTTATTGAGGCTCCATTTTCTTATCTGAGGCTATACACAAATATATCTGACTTTATGTAACTATATAAATCTATATTAATTTATATAAAATAAGATCAACTGGATTGAATTGGATGTGACCAAAATTCGGATCTAATTTTATCATTTTTTATATTTGTGTATCTAAAATAATACAATTAGATCAAAATTTGATCCAACTTGATACAGCCAATTTTGAGATCAAATTAGATCTAAAAAGTTTTTTTTTTTACTCGGGATTCGAAAATTTTATTATTAAGTGCCACTCTAATGTTCATATATGATCTGATCCGAAAATTGGCCCGATATGACCTCATATCGGGCCAATTTTCGGATCAGATCATATATGAACATATATGGAGGCATATATGATAATATATGGTTATATAAATCCATATATGATCCATATATCTTCATATATGATCATATATATTTCATTTTTACCCGGGATATTTAAAAATTTTCATCATGATCGAAATAAAAAACAAACAAAAAAAAAACTTTTTCCAAAATACACAAAAGCTCAAAAATAAAACGTTTTTTTTTTGATTGTTCAATATTTACAAATTCTTTTTATTATTTAAATTTTTGTTATTTTCAAAATTCAAAATAATTTCTCTAGAAGCAAGAAATTGGAATCTGCCACGAAAATTCTGATGAAAATTTATGTTTTCGGCGTAGTACAAATGGGGGATGCTTTAAACAACATTGGTTTGTATTTTGTTATGTATGCAACATATTTTTACAGAGAAAAAATTTGGTATCTTACGACTATGCAGGCCAAAGCTATTTGGATTTCGTTATGATTATTATAATTTGCAACTAAATAATAGAGAAATAGAGATTTTTTTTCACAACTTTTAAGGACTTACAGCGAATGAGTGGTTCGAATTAAAGACTTACTTATAAGAAGACTCTAATTGCCTTCATATTAATTTTTAGTACATTTACCCTTTATTTTCTGTGAATAAAAATAATCGCGAAAAACACTTGGACAAGTATTGGTAGTGGTCGTTAAAGGGTTTTCTGCCGAAGCGATTAACCATTAATATTCGTTCTCTGCGACCTAATAATTGTTACGCCATACAAATTAAACCCTTTCCCACAGTCCTTGCTTTTTATTTGTGAACAAAATTTGATTCCGCAGTGACTAATAAGATCTTCTACTTTATAACAGTGATTCTTTCAGAATTTGGATCTCGGAACCACCTTCTTGGCCCAAATGTCAATTGCCATGTAAAGATGCTTCTGCCCTAAAATATCTACATTTAAGGGACAGAAGCACCTTCACATGTTCAGGAACTTGGAGAACTTACAGAAGCTAAGTGGTTCCAAATAGAGACTTACTGAATACTAGGGTTTTGTTACCATAACATTCTAGAATTTATCGTTTAGCATGTATTGTTATCTGGACAAAAAGGTTTTACAAGATCACAAACTCTTTACTTTATTAAATAGACGTCCAATGGTGTGCTACTCCAATTTATCGTACCAAAATTGAGAAAAATATGAAGGAATCACAATTTTATTTAAATGAACATTTAATTGGAACATTTAATTAGAACCAGTGCTATTTAAAAAAAATATGTGCTTAGCTGGGAAGTTTTCTCAAAGGAACATTTTTGAAAACTTAAAGAAGAAAGTCCTCAGAATCTGAGGGATTTTCTTTTTTGAAAACCTGTGAGTTTTTTTTATTTTCTGCACAATAACAAAAAAACATTGAAATGAAGCTGTTTGAAGTCAACAAAATTTCTGTAAAATAACAACAACTGAAATACTAATTGACATCAAAAGTATAAGTTTAAGCGACATTTTTTTGAAGAAATCATCAGTGTTTTACAACATAAGAGTTTTCAGAGAGTTGTTAAGAAAAAAAAACATGAAAACTTGGGCGTACTGATTTGAGTTCAGAAAAAAAATGGTCACCCTCTATTGGAAAATTTCTCAGAATCTTTATGGTTTTCTATAAGAAAATATCTTTCTAGAGGAAAATGTCTTAGAATCTGAAACTTTTTTCAGAATCTGAATCTTTTTCTCAGAACCAGAGATTTTTTCATTGCAAAAAAACACTTAAAAAAAATTATCAAATGGAAATATGATCATTAAAATCTTTGCTCTTTTTTATTTAAGCCCTGCCCATGCTCCGTGTGCCCAAATAGTTAAACCAGTACTGACTTGACGGTTATTTTTTTATAAGTTGCAAATATTAGCACAAATAGATTGCTGCAAACAGTTTAACTTCGGAAGACATGTTATTGATTCATAACTGTTTTTCAAAAACAAAAAAAACTCTCCAAATTACAGTACATTATGTGTTTGTAAAAGGGTCGAATAGTGCACATAAGGGTGGAGCGATTTTGTATTAGGAGGATTTTTTTTTTTTTTATTAACATACACAAAAAATTATAGGACCTTTCGGGCAATGTCTTTGGGTTTCTCTCTTGACTTGAATGTCGGAAAGTTGAGAACAAAGTAAAAAAAATATTTTGCTGAAAATATTGTCTACTAATTGTAAGTATTATTGAGGACATTACTCAAGAAGGTTTTTTGTAAAGGTCGGATAAATTTTGGGATGTTTAAAATTTTTTTTTTTTTTTTCAAAAATAACTTCTTATTTTAATTGATTTAAAATTGCATTAAAAATAATACGATAATTAAAAATTTACGTATTTTTAATTCTGGACTAAGTAAAACAACGTTGTATTTTCTGCAAAGTAGTAATTTAACATATATTTTTGCAAAAAAAAAAAAACGAAATAAAAACCTGACATAATCCACACGGACATTTTCCTCATAACGGAAATGGAGAATATGATCAAAGTAAGTTATGAGGACTATGACTAAGACATAATCCCAACGGGGATTATGTATTATCCCTGTTGGGATAACGACCGACATTTTTTTGGTCATAAAACCTATTCAAATAATGGGTACTTATTGTAAGTCCAAAGCAATTTCGATTATTATACCTGAGAGGTGGCGTTTAATGAATTTTCAGACAAAAAAACTTACATTTTATAAATAGGGTTATGGCCATTTGTTACATGATCATAAGTACATAAATCTGGGAATTATGTCCAGTTTTTATTGTGACTATGTCCATTTGATTTTCGGTCATAGTACCTACTACCATTATGGGGATTATGACAGAAACTAGTTTGGTCATATTCCCCGTAACGGAAATGGGTGGTGTGGCTCAGTGTTTAGCGCGTTGGACTACTAACCAGCAGGTCTGGGATCAATTCTCAGCTCAAGCAGAACAAACATTTTTTCTGATATTTATTAGTTTCTACTTATTTATAATTAATATCTATCTTAGCACCCTCCTTCGTTAATAAAAAGCACTTAAAATAATGATTATCAAACACAGCTAAAAAAAATTCGCTAGATTAATAACAGATGGTGATGCATAAAAAAAAACAACACAGGCAATTATAGTTTTGCCATACTGCAGCCCTTCTAAAATTGCTCCACCCTAGTGCACATGATTGTTGGTCATAAAAAACTTTTTAGTTTTCATATTTGTATACTCTTATGGATATCAGTTAAAATCCTGAAATGACAAAACTGCTTTGAAATCAGTCAGAATTTCATTTGGTTTATCCTTCCGTTTCCTTTAGTGCAACAACTACAATTCATCTCTATCAAACATTTGCCACCAACAGCACCATACTAACTATTACTATCATGGCAAATAGTTTTTTTCTCTATTTTCTTTCATTTTGGCCATATCAAGTTAAACAAATTTTTGACAGGTACTATTATTAGTTTGGCAGGGAAATTTCCGTTTTTATGTCTTCTTTTTGATGATGTTTACTATCACCACTACAACATAGTAGAAACATGTTTTAGGGGGACATTTGAATGTACACTTGAAAAATATTTTTCGTTAAGGTGTCATGTAATATGAATAACAAGACATTTCTTATAAGGAGAACCTAACAATTTCATTAAAATTAAAAAAAGAAATCGATTGGGACAAACGGCGCGTTTAAAAATGGACCCGAATATGCTAAGCTCCTTAAAGTTGTGTAGAATGTATTTAATTTCCTCTCCCTCCAAAAATCTGTTTTTTTTTTTGGAGACTTCCAACTCAGCTTTGGTTTTGGTAATTCAAATTTTGTAAGTGTATTTGTGCAATAGTAACACTTTGGTGTTAAAATTACAACTATCATCCATAAACAAGGATAAGCTGTCATGTAGCATTGTCCAAACTTCATTCCTCTATCGTTCAATCTTCCTCTCTCACTCTCTCTCTATTTGGTTGCATGAGCAAGCGAGTTTCATTTACAAATCTTTCTTTTCCTGATTTTGTTTTCATCTACAATGGATTGTGGTAATAAAAAGAAACCAAGCAATTTTGTTTTATCACACACACTCACATGTACATTAGGGTGGAGCAAACTTATTTTTTTTCGAATTTCGAAATCGTCGATGTTTGAAAATTTGACTTTTTGGGTCAATATTAACACAAACAATTTTAGGTTACTTTTTTGTCTTAATAATCGAAAAGTTTTGATCAAAGTGAAAAGAAATTTTTTTTTACAAAATTTGTTTAAAAAACATTTTTTTTTCAATAATAACATATTTTTTTTTTTTTTAAATAAATTTCAAATATGCATAAAGTCAAAATTAAAATGGTAATTTAAAATATACATATTTTTAAATCAGTGCTAAATTTATTATATATTGTCATCGAAAAACTGCTAAAATTTTTTTTTGCAAAAACAGAAACAACCCGATTAAAAATAAACATATATAACAATATATAACTTGATACAAACATAATAAATCATATATGATTATACATCCCGTGAGGTATTTTCTAATTTTTTTAAATGCAGTCATATGTTGTAATACATAATTTAATCATGATTCGGATTAAAAGGTATACGGTTGATATAAATATATGAAATAATATTAGGGCCAATACAAAATTTGTTTTTCTGTATAATTTAATATAAAATTATATATAGCTTATTCTGTTCCATATATAAATGTTTCCAATTAAATGTTTCCAATTAACCAAAAATGTTCTAAGTTTTTTAAGCAAAGTATAAGAAACTTTTAAAATGTTCCTAAACATTTCCTTGTTAGGGAAACCACCTATCTGGTTCGAAGCGTACCCAAACATTTTTTTTTGTTTTAGAAAATTATATGTTTGGTGAATGTATCGTTGACCTGTGGTGTAACTCATCCAAACCAAAACACACCAAGATTTTTTATGTTTTTATGCAATTTGATCTAATTGGATCCAATGAAATATGGCAATGTCTGGTCAAAACTCGGATGAAATCGAATCATATTTTATACAAGTTCATCTTTTTTAATGCAAAAACATCCACCATTATTCGGATTAAATTGCGTTTAAATATATATTGTGTTATATATCATTATGTATTGCATCATATAAAAATTTTTACTCGGGAAAAGAAAAAAAAATTACTATAAAAAACACTTTTCCGAATATAAACTAATATTTTGTCCGAATATAAACTAATGTTTTAAGCTTAAAAATCAGCAACTGTTGCTGGCAATTAAACATTAAAATCGTACGCCATCTTTGTTAGGAATTCATCAAAATTGACGAAAAGTGTGGTTTTTGTTTATTCTGCCGACGTTAGTGCTTCATCTGTGTTTAAACCATACCACTGAGTGGTTTTATGTTCGACGATTTTCATAAACCAGTAAAATTTTGCTGTACACACAAAAAAAAATTTTCAAATTACTATAAAAAGTCTCGTAATCCCATTTTACCAATATTTGAAAGTTTCCCGAGTAAAAATAATCATATATGACAATATATAACTTGATGCAAACATAATAAATTATATATGATTATACATCGCGTGAGATATTTTCTAAATTTTTTAAATGCAGTCATATGTAGTTATATATAATTTAATCATGATTCTGATTAAAAGGTGTACGGTGTAATGTACGATTTCACCCCTACCAAATTTTTCATTTTTAATTTAATTTTTTTGTTTTTTTAAACAAAAACATTTACTTGTTTTGCAACCACTTTCGAATAAAATTTTTTTTTAGGAAAAAAATTTTTCCTGTACCCTGTAAATTTTTTCGAAAAATACTGAAAAGTAAAAGCAACACGTCAATTAAAAATTTAATAATCAGTTCTGATGTTTCAAAAAAAAAAAAAAATTACCGAAATTGTTATCTTAGTTTTCTAATAAACCATTAATTACCGTTTAAATAATTTATAAATTATTGTGTTATTTTTCTGTACGAAGTTTATATCTCAAAGATATTTTCAAAATAATATGGAAAAATGCATACGAAACTTTAAATCTTTTTATGATTTGTATTCTGAAATAAAATTCAAATCAATAACAATTATTTTCGTTTCAAAAATGGGTTTTTCCTTGAATTTGTTTCGCTTTATGCTAAATATTTATATTTATATAAAATATATATCACAATTCCTTTGTTATTGTACGAATTATATTTTTTCTACAACCCAATAATACCATCTACACAATATTTGGTGTATCTATCATTGTTACATGTTTTTAAACATTTAAGTATAGCAACATTGTTGATAATGAGCATTAATAAAACTTTGAGAATGCATTTTATATAAACATTAAAGTAATGAAACATTATTGATAATGAGCACCAGTGTTGGGCATTAGTGTTCAATAACCACCGAAAGTATTAACATCAAATTATTGAAATTATAAAAAAATCGATATTTATTAACAATTGAGTTAGATAGCTAGCGTTCTTTTTATATTCTTTTAAAAAAATATATCTGTACCTGGTATTAGTTGGTTTAATAAACTTTTGAACTACCTTAATAAACATTGTGGTGAGTTGATACATTTGGTTGTTGACCCGGATAAATGAGACGTTTCATTAATAGTGATGGATAATTTCGATTAACCGGTTATTTAAGTAACCGTTCTGAAGGCATACTAAACACATTTCAAACTCTCTTCAGAGCTCTCATCTTATCTAGAAAAAATTTCAAACTTCCTTTTCATTTTATACTTTGAAGTGATTACAAGTAAAATAAAAGTTGATTTTTTTATCGAAAGTTTTTCATGGCATCATATTAATAAATTGTATGAAAATACTCTTAAAATAAACTGGATACGAAATTTTACCCATTAAAAAGGTAATTTATTTAAATTTTTACACTTTTGGCGAAAGTTTTGATATTTAAAAAGAAAATAAAATACTTTCCCATTTAGGATTTGGAAAGTTAAACATTTTCTGGAACTAGCTATTCAAAAAAAAGCCATCCACCAATTGCTGAGGAATTTTTCCCATTCCTGGAGTGGCGATTTCGACCGTGCAAGATATCATTTCCGAACTTGTAAAAACAACCACGAGTGAATAGATTCAATATATCAATTTAATGTTGAAGTCATTTATTCGTGCATATTAATCGTGAGAAGGAATTAAAGTCCTACCAAAATCGGTAAACAGTGCAGACTTCTTAAAAGTAACCACTATTTTGTGGTAAAGTTCAAGTCCGAAAACTTACTAGCAACCATCTTGGATAAGTTAAACACACATTCCACTTTCATCCAAAGTCCGGAAATTTATCGTGTAGTGACATTGGAAAGTCCCCATTATTGATATAACCTGTTTGCTGAAATTAAGTTACACCCAATATAATTCCCGGTAAGAATAAAAATGCCTTTGAATTAGAAGCTAGTGTAAAACACATCAGTAATTCCAAAATTTTTAAATTTTATTAGGTTTCTATTTAAATACGTCATCACCTTAACCAAACGGTGACCTGTACCGGTTTTTACATTACTCTCTTCGATTAGCAACCAGAATTGCATCAACTAGCTTATTTGAAGAATTTTGAAAAAGCAGTAGTATATCAATTCCAAACGTCAACCAGAATAGAAAAAGAAATACCATAAAAACAAAATAAAATATTCCATTAAACATTTAAGCGCAAAATCGGAAAAAAAAAACTAACAATTTTAATTTATATTAATAAGAAATCTTTTGAAGTGCAAAAATCAATGGTGTTTTAGAAGAAAAATATTAATTAAACAGCTTACAGTGAAAAAAGTCCCATTAGATTTCAACATCTCCATATTATTACAACACAACAAAATTTTGTCGATGAGTGTAATCTAAATTGTGGCAAATTTCTAAATTAAGTTGTTGAAAATTCATTTCGCCAAAAAGATTTCTTGTTAATTAAATTTTGTCGAGTAGTGTAATCGGTAAATTTTGAGATTTTGTAATTTGCGTTGCTAAAAGTCGTAAAGGTTTTTTTAATCGGGTAATCACGTTTTAATCGAGTTAAATTTTCAAATTTCAAGTAAAGTTAAAACGATAAGTTAAATTAAAGTTTTTTTGGTAGAAAAGTTTTACTTATACAAAATGCTCTAAAATTCCATTATTTCTCATTAAATTATTAAGTTTAATTATTAAGCTAAAATTATAAAAAAAAAAATGAAGTTAGTTTAAAATGTCAATTATTACGCTAAATATATAAAACAAAAATATACAACAATAATATACTAAATAAATAAAACAATAAAATTAATTCGCGATAATTAACTTAAACCTAATAATGATCTAAAATCTTATAAAAATATTGAAAAAGGTTTTTTTAACATATGAAATATCGACGTGGAAGAGAAAAAAAAACAAATGTAACTAAGTATATGCAAGAACTTCATAATCATCTTTCCCTTTAGAAACAACAGCGTTTGATCCAACATCATTAGTCGAGGAGGCCTCATCGATCAGCATGATTAAGTTGGGTGAGTTTGAATTAAACATTTAAAAATAATTTCTTGCATATTAACGTTAAAAAAAAAAAAACCATTACAATTTATTTGGAGTAAAAAAATTATGAATTTTGGGGATAAAGCGAAGAGCGTATAATTTTGGAGAATTAATGAAGAATAAAATAAACTAACAAGATAATGTATAAAACAAGTTTTTGTTAGTTCTGTTTTAGAAGTTCTGTGGCTCTTGTTTTATGACCATTAATGAAGTAATAAAATGTGATTTTTGCTCCATTTGTTTTGATCCGTTTTTATACCCTCCACTTACAAGGGAAGTCTCCCTAGTGTCACCCGCGGATCTTTATGGAATTGGTTTTATTTTGTAGAGCAGAAAAAATAAAGGGACTTGTATTTTTTTATAGCGGCCCAAATTCATATTTAGGGGGTAAAAAGGAGGGGGGAAGACAAGGCCATTTTTCAGTTTTTTTCGTTTATCTCCTATAGTATGCAAAGAAACCTAGTCATGTTACATACCAAATGAAAGGTCTTTGGAAAACCTATCTATGTGTGCTAAGAACGTGTCCAAACATGGACAACTTTTCATCATATTGAGTAAAATACCAAAATATTAGGACATTTTTGTTAATAAGTCCAAAAATATTAACTTCTTTGGCCCGTTAATAGCACCACGAGATAGGTATTTTTAATACCTTTAATCTGATACCACACATGCCAATAGTAATTTGGTTTAAATAGGCGTAAATCGTAAAAAACAGAAAAAGGTCAATTCCCCCCTTACAAATCGACCCCCCCTAAAAATGAGTTTGGGCCGCTATAAAAAAATATGTGTCGAATTAATTTTCGTTCTTAACAACATATCCAAATTTCGTGAAGATCGGATGGTGACACCAGGGAGACTTCCCTTGTTAGTGATAGAGGGTATATATAAGTTTGTCATTCTGTTTGTAACTCATCGAAATATCGATCTGGGACCCCATAAAGTATATATATTCATGATGCCCGATCGATTTTAAGACATTCTAGCGATGTCCGTCTGTCCGTCTGTCCGTCTGTCTGTCTGTCTGTCTGTGGAAAATGCTGTCGCGGACAAAATATTGCACAGAGATGACTGAAACTTAACATGTTTATTGGAAGTTCTCCCGAGAAGTTTGGTATTGCATTTGAGCGATATCGGTTCAGCGGTTCAAAAGTTATGAACGAAAATGTAAGCACACCTCAAAAATTTCAGTACATTCAACATAACCTAAAAATACAAAATGCTTTAATTCGGCTTCTGGTTGGCATATATGAACATAAATGAACACCAAATGGTATTTAAATAAGTACGAACATATTTTTTGACAAAAAAAAAAAAAAAATCGCGGATTTTTTTACCAAAATTTTTTTCGCGGAAATTTTTTTTCAAAATTTTTTTTTTTTTTCAAAAGTAATTTCCTTTTAAATAAAGTTTTTTGCAATAATCTTTTTAAATTGTGGAGGGTATCACTAAATTCGGCAAGGCCGAATTTAACTTTTTTACTTGTTTTTAAATCAATTTGTGTTAATTGCGTAAAAATAAAAATTGTAAAAAAATATAAAATATCATAATCGTAATTTTTTTAAAAAACTTGAAACCGTCGCGAGAATCGTTTCTGTTTGTTTTTTTTTTAAATTTTAAAATAATTATAAATAAAAATTGACTCTAAAATTTGGATTCAAATTTTAAGCTTAATTTGCTAAAATTAGGAATTTATTACTAAAATAATACGCCTAATCGTTTTCTTGCTACATAAGATAATAAATATAATGAATTCCGTAATGAATATGCTAAAATTTAAATTACCTAAATATTTTTCTAATTAAATCTGAATTACCTAAATATTTTTCTAATTCAAATTAAGCCTAAATTACCTAAAAATGTTCCTTAAAAATTTTGCTAATTAAAATTAAATCTTAAAATGAAAATAATTTAACTATTAATGAATTTCGTTTAAAAGTCCAATTTGGCTTTAATTCCTTAATATTTAGCGGATTTAAATTTTGATTAAATAACTAAAATTGGCCTAAATTCTAGAATTACGCGTAAATTTAATTAGTTATGTTATATTATTTACCTTTTAAAAATTATAAAATTAATCATGTTCCTTTTTCTATTATTGATTTGAAATAAAAAGTTTATATATTCATAATGAATTACTAAATCAATCTAAACTGTTTTCAATCATGGAATAATATTTTAGGGTAACGACAACTGTGGGATCTTAGTAATATAGTTGCGCCACTAAGGTCATGGAAGGGCGGGTAATGAGGCGTAGGTTCCTTAACATCTGGGATACCTAAAACATGTAATAAGTAATATGATCAATACCATTTTTCTGTAGAGTCATTTCTCATATATAGCCATAACAGGGGCTTAGTTTTTGTTATTGTTGTTATGGTTATTCCAGTCCCCTATAAAGTAGTTTAATTTTGATGTAGTTAAAAAAAATCAGGGAGTCTTTAATAAAAGACAATATGAAAATGTACTTAGGCTAGATGACAATGAGGACAAGAACCTTCCCCAACCGGCTGCTAGCTAGCATATCAATGGCTCCCGCCGTCCAAGTTTCACTAGCACTGTATCTGAAAATTTCCTTTCTATCGAAAGTTAGTTTTTATAAAATTCTAATGCAACTTTTGTTGTATGTGTACTTTGTATATTACAACGGTTTATATAATTATATATAATTATATGAAGGTCAATACAAAATTTGATTTTCTGTATAATTTAACATAAAATTATATATAGGTTATTCTGTTCCATATAACACTATATATGTTTCCAATTAACCAAAAATTTTCTAAGTTTTTTAGACAAAGTATAAGAAACTTTTTAAAATGTTCCTAAACATTTCTTTGTTAGGGTTATGTATATCACCTATCTGGTTCGAAGCGTACCCAAACATTTTTTTGTTTTAGAAAATTATATGTTTGGTGAAGGTATCGTTGACCTGTGGTGTATCTCAACCCAAACCCAAAAACACCAGGATTTTATAAGTTTTTATGCAATTAGATCTAATTAGATCCACTAATATATGGCAATGTCTGGTCAAAACTCGGATGAAATCAAATCATATTTTATACAATTTGATCTTTTTTAATGCAAAAAGATCCACCATTATTCGGATCAAATTGCGTATAAATATATATTGTGTTACATATCATTATATATTGCATCATATAAAAATTTTTACTAGGGTTTCCTTGATTTTTAACAAAAAATGCCTGCGAATTTTTTACTTTTGCTCAAAACATTAAATTATGGCAATGTTTTGCTCAAGACTTGGGTGTACTTGCCAAAGCAAAGATCATTTTAGAAAAAAAAAATATTAGATTAATTTGCCATTCTATGCATAACGAATTGAAATATTGGTCAAGAAGCTCATTAAGTTTATAAATTATTGATCCATTTCTAAGACCCCAGCAAAACTTAGATTACCAAATAAGGTATAAAATAAGGTATAGGATCTCTTATTTTATATATTGCAGCATTGATGATTTTAACAGGCGATGAGACTCAAAGTAATGCATCCACATTATCACAAAGAATACCAGTTAGGTATAAAATAAGTCATAAATTTATAACGAAGAATACGAGTAAGTTGTAAAATATATGATATTTTATAGGTTACGAGAAATGAAATAATATAGCATACCAGAAGATAATATATAAGGTGTTACGAGTAGTGAAAAAGTAATTTTGTACTAAATTTACTCACGTGATTGTAAGTAGATAAAATAAGCTCGTGAGTGTGTGTCGTTAGAAATTTCCTGTCGTGCGCCCATCTCTAGTTTAAACTTATGAATTTTTTTTTAAATAATTATTTTTTATGTTATTGTAATGCATTATGCATCCAATTATAAATAATGCATTATTTCAAACTTTCAAATAATACATAATGTAACCAAATAAATATAAGTCATCCATGATTTAATGTTTAGAAATAATAAATATGAAATACATTTTTTCCGATAATCATGCATTACGTAGCAAATTATTAGTAATGCATTATTTTTCACTTGAAAATAATAAGTTGTGGAACAAATGTTTGGTAAGACATCATAAAATAATGCTACAAATAAGTTATATACATTACCTGGTAATGTGTTATACAATCACTACCCATTACCAAAGTTTTGCTGGGACACTCTATGACACAGTCATCTGGCTGTGGAAAGTAAGACGTAGTCCAAACCAAAAGAGCTGTAAATTTAGTAAGTGAGTGAAGTAATACACTCATTTACTAAATTTACTGCAAAAAGTGCCTTTACATTTTGAAGAGTCTAAAAGAAGAATTTAGCACTCTCAAATAGAACATTTTTTTGGTAAAAAAATGGAAAAAAATTATTTTTTTGCCCCTGACCAATTTTTCCCATTCACGAACTTAACCTGCCTATGAACATGAGACATATTTGTGCCAAACCTCGGGAGTTTAGCTGTTTTATTTTGGACTGCATTGTGTTATCTACAGACAGACGGACGGAAGGACGGACGGTCGAATGGGCGGACGGACTGACAGACGGACAGACGGACAGACGGACAGACTGACAGACGGACAGACGGAGAGACGGAGAGACGGACAGACGGACAGACGGACAGACGCACAGACGGACAGAGGGACAGACGGACAGACGGACAGACGGACAGACGGACAGACGGACAGACGGACAGAAGGACAGACGGACAGACGGACAGACGGACAGACGGACAGACGGACAGACGGACAGACGGACAGACGGACAGACGGACAGACGGACAGACGGACAGACGGACATACGGACATACGGACAGACGGACAGACGGACAGACGGACAGACGGACAGACGGACAGACGGACAGACGGACAGACGGACAGACGGACAGACGGACAGACGGACAGACGGACAGACGGACAGACGGACAGACGGACAGACGGACAGACGGACAGACGGACAGACGGACAGACGGACAGACGGACAGACGGACAGACGGACAGACCGGACAGACGGACAGACGGACAGACGGACAGACGGACAGACGGACAGACGGACAGACGGACAGACGGACAGACGGACAGACGGACAGACGGACAGACGGACAGACGGACAGACGGACAGACGGACAGACGGACAGACGGACAGACGGACAGACGGACAGACGGACAGACGGACAGACGGACAGACGGACAGACGGACAGACGGACAGACGGACAGACTGACAGACGGACAGACGGAGAGACGGAGAGACGGACAGACGGACAGACGGACAGACGGACAGACGCACAGACGGACAGAGGGACAGACGGACAGACGGACAGACGGACAGACGGACAGACGGACAGACGGACAGACGGACAGACGGACAGACGGACAGACGGACAGACGGACAGACGGACAGACGGACAGACGGACAGACGGACAGACGGACAGACGGACAGACGGACAGACGGACAGACGGACAGACGGACAGACGGACAGACGGACAGACGGACAGACGGACAGACGGACAGACGGACAGGCGGACAGACGGACAGACGGACAGACGGACAGACGGACAGACGGACAGACGGACAGACGGACAGACGGACAGACGGACAGACGGACAGACGGACAGACGGACAGACGGACAGACGGACAGACGGACAGACGGACAGACGGACAGACGGACAGACGGACAGACGGACAGACGGACAGACGGACAGATGGACAGACGGACAGACGGACAGACGGACAGACGGACAGACGGACAGAAGGACAGACGGACAGACGGACAGACAGACGGACATTCATAGAATATCTTAGAATCGATCATGAATCAATAATATATATACTTTAAGGGGTTCCCGACCGATATTTCGATGCGTTACAAACGGAATGACAAAGTGAGTATTAGGCTGGGTCGTATTCCAACAAAGTGCTCAGATCAACTATTAATAGTGAAAAAAAGTTGGTACAAGTAAATACAAGCAATTTAAAACCAAAATGAACAAAACCGGTCCGTGGCTTCCGTTCTCGCATCGCGGGTCAAAATTGCGGTTTTTGAAAAAATGGACATAATTTAAAAAAAAAAAATTAAATATTTAAAAAAAAATTATTAAAAAAAAAATTTTTTTTTGTATCGCATTAATTCAAAGATATTTAGAAAAATTTTGTTTGTTTTTTTCGGATATCGATAACCCACCCAAACGTGAGGCCAAAAAAAATTCACATTTTTGACATGGAGCTCAAAACTACTTTTTCACTACTTTAAAAATTTAGTGAAACAAAATTTTTAAATATATTAGTTTATCCATCTGATATCATTGAATACATCTCAGGGATTGTAGAAAAAAATTCTTAGTTAAATTCCAGTTGGTGTGTGGAGCGATTTGAATTTAGCGGATTTCCAGAACATGTGTTTTTATCGACATTTTTGACTAATTTGTAGTGGTTAGCAACATTTTACTTAAATTAACCAACTTTTTTTGTTCAAATGGTTTTTTTTGGACCATAGTAACTCTGCTTTGAAATAATAGGCTTTTTGGACAACGTTAACCCTTGCCGGCACGGGGTTAAAAAATTCCTCCAATGAAATTTTTGAAAATTCCTCACTCTAATATCGTGTATGTGTTTAAATAATGAACAATTACAAATTTATACAAAGTTTTTTTGAAGGACATCTTTAAACCTTGTTGAACGAACGCCCAAAAAACAGCTGTTTTTTTTGCTAATAGTCAAAATTGACTTTTTTGACATGTTTTTTTTGACATGTTTTTTTTTTTTTTGATATGTTTTTCACTTTTACCTTTACACAGTAAAAACGACGAAGACGTAATGAAATTTCGGATGCCATTTTTTTTATTTTATTTAGTTTTAAACACTTTCCGCTTAAGAGCTCTTACTTTAAAACTTTAATTTAAATGCGATCGTTTAAATGCATTCCCCGCTCAAACGATTCACTCGCAGATGTACGTATCTTTCATTTTATAATCATAGTCAAAAAGGACTTTTTAACATACTAAATAAGTTTTTCACTCTAAACGTTTTAAAGTAAGCGCACTTAAGCGGAAAATGCTTAAAACTAAATAAAATAAAAAAAAATGGCAGCCGAAATTTCATTACGTCTTCGTCGTTTTTACTGTGTAAAGCTAAAAGTAAAAACATATTATTTAATATGTCAAAAAAGTCCATTTGACTATGAGCAAAAAACCAGCTGTTTGAAATTTTTTGGGCGTTCTTTCTACAAGGGTTAAAAATGTTCTTTAAGAAAACGATTTTAGTGTGAGGAGTTTTCGAAAATTTCATTGGAGGAATTTTTAACCTGGTGCCGGCAAGGGTTAACGTTGTCCAAAAAGCCTATTATTTAAAAGCAGAGTTACTATGGTCCAAAACAACCATTTGAACAAAAAAAATTGGTTAATTTAAGTAAAATGTTGCTAACCACTACAAATTAGTCAAAAATGTCGATAAAAACACATGTTCTGGAAATCCGCTAAATTCAAATCGCTCCACACACCAACTGGACGAAGGAATTTAACTAAGAATTTTTTTCAACAATCCCTGAGATGTATTCAATGATATCAAGTGGATAAACTAATATATTTAAAAATTTTGTTTAACTAAATTTTTAAAATAGTGAAAAAGTAGTTTTGAGCTCCATGTTAAAAATGTGAGTTTTTTTTGGCCTCACGTTTGGGTGGGTTACACCGCTCTACAAATCTGAGGTTTGTCGCTGCGTTTTGAATGAAACCAAAAAAAGTTTATAGGTTTTGGTTTCCCGATTCCAAAACTGTCACTCAAATTTTTCTATCACGTCACAATTTTAAAAAAATCGCGGTTAAAGTGTCAAAAAAGGCCCATTTTGGCCATTTTCGAGCGCCTATAGAATAAGATCCTGACATGCGAATGACTTGGTATCAAGCTCATTCGAAAGTGCGTAATTTTATCTTTAAGACAAAATCAAAATTTCTTAGAATTTAATTTTTTATAATGGTGAAAAAATCATTAGCCCCAAGTGCTTTAATTCTAATATTTACGTGTGTGTTTGTATGGAAATTTGTTAAGAAACACTGTGTAAATTGTAGCATACAACGGGTTAATTTTTATGGTAGATGTTATGTGGAGGCAGAAGGTAGCGGGTGCACGCATTTTAACCGGCCTTATTGCTCGTCGTAGGGGAGGTTCGTTGCTACACTGCTTCCTTACCAATTAGCCACACGAAACTTTAAATTTTGCGTGCTAGGGAACTAAACGGTCAAAGAATTACTAAAAACTGACAAAAAGAAATTACAACAACACTGTCACAAGATGGAAAATGACATATGCCCGCCCAACCATGATCACAAACACAAGACAAAACCTGAAGATAAAATTATTTTGTGATCCCATAAAAACATCACAACAAGCCCTCTACCAAATGTTGAAATCAAACAGATATTTTAAATTTAAACACAAATCATATTGATTTATTTAAACATAAGAAATTCAACTTAAAATAAATATAAAACCTAACAAGTAGAAAAGTTAAATTCGACTTGGCCGAATCTATGAATACCCTCCACAATGCCCATTTAGGTGATAATAAATTTTTTAACGTGAAAAAAATAATAGTTTTGATTAGAAATATTTTATTTTGTTTAAAAAAATTTTTTTTAGTGATTTTTGAAAAATAAAAAATAATTTACTAATTTTTTTTTGAGTGTAAAATTTTTTTTGAGTGTAAAATTTTTTTCGAGTGTATTTTTTTTTTTTTGTTTTGGTATAAAATTATTTTTGAGTGACAAAAATGCGTTGTAAAATATTTTTGTGACTTACCAATGTTTTTAAAACAGGTTTAACGGGTTTTCAACACGTGAATTTTAGGTGAAGCTAATCTGAAATTCACGGTTTTGCTAATTACTTTTGAACCACTGGACCGATTTGGCTGAAATTCAATACGAACGAGCCTGGAGGAACTCAAAATATATATGCCAAGCTTCAGCATCCTCAGAATTGCTTTTCGAAAGTTATAGTGCTTTTTATCTTAAAAACTCACGAAAAACCCTTGCCGAAATTCAGTCTTTTACTCATAACTTTTGAACCACTGGACCGATTTCACTGGATTGCAATACCAACCTGACCAGGTAAATGCCCAACATATATGCTAAACTTCAGGAGCCTCCGTTAAGTCTTTCAAAAGTTAGCGTGTTTTCAACAGACAGACAGACAGACAGACAGACAGACAGACAGACAGACAGACAGACAGACAGACAGACAGACAGACAGACAGACAGACAGACAGACAGACAGACAGGCAGACAGACAGACAGACAGACAGACAGACAGACAGACAGACAGACAGACAGACGGACAGACGGACGGACGGACGGACGGACGGACGGACGGACATCGCTAGATCGTCTTAAAATCGATCGAGGATCATGAATATATATACTTTATGGGGTCCTAGACCAATATTTTGAGGTGTTACAAACGGAATGACAAACTTATATATACCCTCTATCACTAGAGTGGAGGGTATAATAATGAAAATTTATTAAAATTATATCTAAAATTTTTCATTGAATGGAATTCATTTCAATAGGAAAAAAATAAATTTAATGAAAACTAATAAAAATAATTAACTAAATAAAAAAAATTAAAGGTCATATCCAGTTCGGATATCAGGGTATTTTTAATAAAAAAAAAAATTAAATAAATAAAAAAAATCAATTAAAATTTTTCACGCACATTTTTAAATAAAAAAAAATTGTGTGCAGTGTAAACACGTTATTTACCAATACAAACTTATGGTATCAAATTGAGTATTTATATGTATAATTTTATTCAAAATTAGTGCGACATTTATTTTCGTGGTAATCTAAACGCGGCAAAAGCAAAAACGATACCGAATAAAAAAAATGTAACAAAAAGTTTTAACCCGATAAAAAAAAAATCACGCCATAAAAAAAAAAAATAAAAATTTAACCGAAATTTCCGGGGGCTCGAACCCAAGACCTCCAACTTCTGAGCCGGGCACACTCCCACTACACCACGACGGGTCTTGAATTCGTTCTAGTTATAAATGAACTAGTAGCGTATACGTAATATTAATTACGGATATTACGCATGCACAACCACGCTATCAAATTACAAGGCAAATGTAATGTTATTTTTAGATATTTTTAGACATTTATTTAACACGTGAATTTAGGTGCCGATAATATTAAATAATTAAAAACGTTTTACGAAATTTAAAGCAAACGCAAATTAATTTATACGACGTTTTTGGTATCAAAATTCATCATTTTTAATTTTTAACAACTTAGTAATATTTTAATTCGCGGAAAAAAAATAATTAATGGCCAAAATAAATGTATTTCACTTTTTCTTAACAGACACTGTTAACTCACTGTTAAGTAAAATTTTAACAGTAGCTTTATAAATTTAACATACGCTAAAAATGTTAACTTTATATTAGCATATATACGACGAAATTAACACTGTTAACAAGTGTTTTTTTTTTAACAGGAGAAAAAAATGAATTATATTTATTTTGAATATAAAAAAAATGTAAAAATATAAAAAAATGTTAACTAAAAAAAAAAAAAAAAAATATTAAATAAAAAACTTACATCTTACTGGTCCCACGATGAAAGATCTTTCATGCTGGATCTGATGCTGAATTTTGATGACTTAAATTTTTATGATGAAATTTGATATTTTAAATGTAAAAAGGAAATTAACGGATAATTTAATTATTCAAAAAAACAAATAATTTTTCGCACAGAGCCATCTGGTAAAAATTAACAAAATTAAAAATTATTTTTTTAGAACTTTTCTATTTTTTTTTTTTTTTTGACGTTTTAACTATTTTTTTGTTTTGTTTTTGACTTAAATTTTAGAACATTTTGACATTGATTTTAGTTTTACTTTGTTCTTTTAATCGCGACTACACATTTTGCAATTAAAAATCAATTTCTAATTAATTTTATCAATTTTTTTTAATTTAATTAGTACTTTTGTACTAATAAAAATCGCTCGATAATACCCGGGAAAACGCGATTCAGTGCGGTTTTGATTTTTGCAACAAGGTAAGTATGCGATCGTGTAAAAAAAAAAAAATTAAGGCAAGTAAAAATGTAAAATAAAAATAAACTAAATTTAATAAAAAAAAATGTTTTTAATTTTAGAACGAGATGATAACACTTTGAAATTCAAACTTATGGCACGGAGTTATTTTGTGAATTTTATGAATTTTGTGAAATATAAAAATGATAAAATTTATGGAATTTTTAGTATATAAAAAAAATTGTGTTTTCTTCAATAAACCACTTTCATACTTTGTTTTTCTTTGTTTTTTTTTCCTTATGGACAATTTGGTTTGTATATAAAATTTCTGTGACTTTTAATTTGATGCCGGAAAAATTCTAAGGATCTTTTCCAAGAAAATCGATTTTAACACTTTTAATGTTTTTCTTTAAAAATAAATTTTTAGTCACGACAATAAAAAAAAATCACTATAATGCACTTTCAGTCTTTTGGCACTTTTAGCAGACTTTTTGGACACTTTCACTTATCTATTTTTGTTGATGTTAGGGTGGGTTTATAAAGGTGTTTTTCGATGATTTAATGATTTTTAGGTGAAGATCCTGGTAAGGCAAAAATGATGTTCGGGTTTGTTGATGAGGGTTTCCCGTTCCCAGAAAAAATATCAAGATGAAATTGGGAACTTTTATTGGCCAAAAGATTCCCCTCTGTCCTCTCGAAAAATGCGTATGTGTGTGTGCTGTAATCAAAGAATTTTATTATGATATATGTATATGTGTGTTTTGTATGTGGGATTGCGTTTTACCTTTTTTATAGCTAATAGCAAGGTGTATGAACAAAACCTTTTGCTGGCTCTTTTTAAATGAGAAATTTCTTCCTATTAAGGGATGAAAATTAAATTTTCCTTCAGAGAATTCAATTGAAAAATTTAATAATTGATTTCGGATGAAATGCCAAGAATCGGAAGGATTTTTATTCACGAAAATTATTTCTATTAAAATAAAGAAAGAAAATCCGGAATTTATCGTAAAAATACGAATCAAAAATAAATTAATTTTCTTTTAAGCAATTCTAATCCAGAAAAATTACGATCCAATTAAATAAATTTAATTGAATAGAAATTAAAAAAAAATCAAATTGATTTTTAAGGATTAATTTCTTAAAAAAAAATTAATGAAATTAAAAAAAAAATCCTGAAGGATTTCTCCTTAAAAAAAAACAAAAAAACTCTGACTTCACACTTACCCTTTGAATTTCAAAAATTTTCGATGCGAAGGTAAAAAAAAGACTTTCAGGCGACGATCAGCAAAATAGACCGAATCCCCATTTTGAAATCCTTTTTATACCCAAACAAATTTGGAAAATTTTTGGAATCCTGGGAAATGTTGGAAAAGCCCGTTTTTTCAGCAATATACAACACATACATATACAAAATCATATATAAATCTTCGAAAGAAATGTCACTTACTTTTGACACATACGGCATTATCCTTTTTGACAGATAAAATCCTTTTGACGTTTAAAAAGGACCCACTAGACCGTGAAAATTTAAAATGACCGTTACGGTTTCAAATTATTCAAATTTGAAAATTAAAAAAAATAAATAAAAGATTTTTGAGCTACAAGCGCTACTACAAAATAAACTAAATATTTAAAAAATGGAAGGTTTTTTGTTAATGATTTTTTTACCATTTTAGAAAATTAAATTCCAAGAACATTTTATCTTGTCCGATAGAGAGAATTGCATACTTTTGAATGAGCTTGATACCAAGTCAATCGCATGTCAGGATCTTATATCATAAGCTTTCAAAAAGGGTCAAAAATGGCCTTTTTCGGCACTTTAACCGCGAATATCTCAAAATCCTGATGTGATAGACATATTTGGGTCGCTGATTTGGAATCAGCGCAACAAAAACTACCTAAATCACTTACCAGAATCCAATACGCATTTTCATGTTGAGCTGTGTTATCGATATCCGAAAAAAAAAACAAAATTTTTCCAAATATCTTCGAATTAATGCGATACAAAATTTTTTTTTTTTTTAATAATTTTTTTTTAAATATTTAATTTTTTTTTTTTAATTATGTCCATTTTTTTAAAAACCGCAATTTTGAACCGCGATGCGAGAACGGAAGCTATGGACCGGTTTTGTTCATTTTGGTTTTAAATTGCTTGTATTTACTTGTACCAACTTTTTTTCACTATTAATAGTTGATCTGAGCACTTTGTTGGAATACGACCTAGCCTAGTGAGTATACCCCATACTGTGGTTGGAGGGTATAAAAAAAATTATGAAATAAAACAATTTGATGTAATATATAAGTGAGAGTGTTAAATTCGGCTGTGCCGAATCTTTTATACCCTCCAAAATGTAAAAAAAAATTGTCAGGGGCTTTTTTGGGGGGATGGGGGTCAGTAGGGGGGTCAGTAGGGGGGTCAGTAGGGGATTTTGAGATATTTCATTTTGCAGAAAACGCGTTTAAAGTTTACAATTGAAACTGGTTGTTCATTGAAAATGGCCGGTACATAGAAAATGTAATAATTACGTATTTTCTTCTCAAATGATGAGTTTTAAAGATATAAATACGAATTTTTGACACAACATTAAGCATGATATAACGAAAAATGCTGCATTATTAACTCAAAAATCACATTTTTTGAGTTATGACACTATACAAGTAAATGAGCGATATATACTTAATGGGGTCCCCGGCCGATATTTCGATGCGTTACAAACGGAATGACAAAGTGAGTGGTATATGGAATGTGGTTGGAGGGTATAAAAATTTGATACAAAAAATTTATGAAAAAAATTGAAGAATAAAAATTTTATGAAAAAAAAAAATTTGATTAAAAAAAAAATGTTGATGAAAAAAAAATTTTTTTTGATGAAAAAAAAATGATGAAAATAAAAATTTGATAAAAAAAAATAATTTATGAAAAAAAAAAAAATTATGAAAAAAAAAAATTGATGAAAAAATCTATGAAAAAAAACTAATTAAAAAAAAATAGTGAAAAATAATAAAAAACGCTTTTATTCACCAGCAGGTTAATTGTTATCCAAGTAACAAATCAAAGTTACAAACTTTTTTGGTTTTAGGAAAATGAAAACAGTAATTCTTATTTCCTTTTTTTTTAGTCGGTAGCTTATATAGTCAAACTGAGGTGGCGTCCGGCATCATTTTTAAAATTAGACACCAGCCGAAAAACATAATGTTAAAAAATTAGATGGAAATTTACATTTTTTTTTTTTATAATATAACATTTTTTTGTAATTTTATAAATTTCCAACTTTTTTAACATAAAAAAGTTTAGTAAATTCGAAAGAATTCCTTGGAAGTTTTACTGCCCCAAAAAAGTTGTAAGTTTATAATTTAGATGGTAAAAATTTTGTAAAATTACAAAAAAAAGCTAATAATTTTTACAAGGAATGATTAAGGAATTCTCATAAAATAGGAGGTAGAAAAAAATCTAGTAAAGTCACGAGACCTTCTTGTAAGTTTTATCGCGTCAAAAAAAAAATTATAAATTTATTGGTAAAAAGCTTGTAAAATTACAGCATTATTGGTAAAAAGTTTGTTAAAATTTAAGAAATTATTGTCAAATAGGAGGTAGCAAAAAATAAAAGTTACAAGTTTTTCTTGTCATTTTTTAGGTTTTTTTTTTTTTGAGTGTAGCATAGTTTTAAGCATTTTTAAAATATATGACCTGAAAATTATATCCGAGCAAAACAATGACATTAATGATTTTTTTTAATAAATCGACTAAAGATTAAATAAATTGTTATATTTGAAGGTATTACTCCAAAAACTTGATAAGCAACATTTTAGTTTTTGGTGTTTTTTGCCATCTACTGTTCCATTGTCGGATTTTTGGCAGATTTTTTGCCTAAATCCTTTGTACCTGTATCTTGAGTATGAAAGTTCTTCAAAAGATCTAATTCCTACATAATTTCAAAAGTTTTAAGGGAAAAACAACCATAAAATGAAATGTTGCTTATCGAGTTTTTACAATAAGCCTTTCATTTGTTTATAATATGTAGAGTCTTTTTGTCGCTTTTAAATAACTACACCGCTCAACAGTCATTTTCCGGTTTGAATTCTGGTGATCAATTTTAGTAGACTTTGATCTCCTGATTCCAAATCTGTACTCCAAATTTTTCCATAACGTCCAGATTTTTAGTTATTCACGGTTAAAAATGCGAAAAATTACGATTCTTGCATTATTTGAAAGTCTGCACAGCAGCCATTGAGTGGAATACAAATCTGGTATAAATCGCAAAAGTATAATTTGTCTTTGGTATCCAACATAGAAAACAATTTTTTTCTAATTATTGCGTTTGGCTGGGTTACAATTGCGTTTTAAAATGACTCTGTTAAAATCATCATTTTTATAAAAAAGATAAGGTAGGTACTTTAGTTTTTTTTTGATATTTTTCAAAGAAAAACTAAAAAAATAAATATTTTACAAATTTAAGTTTTCTGTGTTATTTTTCGTATAAACCGGAAGATATCTTTAATGGATTTAAAAGTCTATAAGAAAGAATGAGATTTTGTCTAAATTTTGAGCTCATCACACTAAAGATTGATCATCTGGTTTTTGTTTTAGAGCCTTTTAAAAATGGTGCTTTTTCTAATTTTTTTCACAGTTTTTTTTTAATATACTTACGTGTTTGGCCAATAAAAGTGCAACAACTTGAAATTTTTTTGATCATATATTTGAGATCATTGTTCAATTCTACTCTTTCGCTCTATACCAGATTTTTACTCCACCCAGTGGCTGCTGTGCAGGCTTTCAAAAATGGTAAAAATCGCGTTTTTTCGCATTTTCAACCGCGAATAATTAAAATTCTGGACGTGATGGAAAAATTTGGAGCACAGATTTGGAATCAGCGAGTCAAAATCTTTAAAAATTTTGTATCAAACTTCAAACTGGAGTCAAAAACCTTCGATTTGTTGAGCGGTGCTATCATATATTTACTACATGCCTAAAATTATCTCTTAAAAAATCTTGCTTTTCACAAAAATCACGCGACACCAAAAAATAATCAGATGTAGACAAGGTTTAAAATCTAGTTACGTTTTTTTTTCGTAAAAAAGGAAAATTAGCTCTACCTTAATGTACCTAGTTTAGCACACATCTGAAATACACACAATCACACATATGACTCAAAATGTTTATTAAACCATGTTTTCAGTTGGTCAGTTGGTTCGTTATACTTTTTTCGATTTTTAACAGAACTAATAAAAGTCATTTGACAGATAACAAAATGAAAATAATGTATGTTTGTTCATTTCATTTTAGCCTTAAGGTTTTTAGTGTGAAAACTTAATGAAAATTGATCTTATATTAATTTTTTTAAGAAATAGTTGAATAATTGTATTGCAACTATTCTATCTAAATCTATCCTTAGTTATAAATTGAGTTAAATCACAAAAACGTAATGGCAGCGTTAGTGAATTTGATATAGCGATCACTTAAGCTCACAAAAAGGATTTTTCACAAAATTGATAGTTACCAGACTTACTGCATTTTTATACAGTCAAACTCGGTTATAACGAACTCGGTTATAACGAATTCTCGGTTATAATGAACTTATTCTAAAGTCCCGACATTTTGGCATCAATTTTCACACAAAATACTTCTTTTATAACGAACTCGGTTATAACGAATCCTCGGTAAAACGAACTGCTTATTATGGTCCCACGAACGCAATTTCATGTGTATTTACATTTTTATAACGAACTCCCATAAATATTTTTAAATGAGTGGCAATCATGTTTATCAAACTAACAAAAGGTTGTCATTTTTTGGATAATATTATAATTTTGATAAAATGTGTTAATATGAAATAAAACAAAATTGGATCTAATTTTTGGAAAAAAAACTGGGTTGATAAAAAATATAACCCGCTTATAGCGAACTTCGCTTATAACGAACTGTTTTTACTGGTCCCTCGGAGTTCGTTATAACCGGGTTCGACTGTATATCTTTGGATAATATCAAAAATGGTCACATTTAATATAATATAACATATTTTGAGCTATTTTGATCCACCAACTTCATAATTTTATTTTATCCAAATAAGTGTTATATTTAGACATTAGAGTTGTCAACCGATAAAGAATAATTCGATTAATCGATCAAACAAAACCAAACTCTTGTTCGGTTAATTTAAAAATTACGATTTTCGAAAAACGAATAAATCGATTAATTTATGTCAATTAATCGAACAATTATTTTTGTTAAACCCTCCAACTACAGTATCAAAATATCAGTCTAGGACCCCATAAAGTATATATATTATTTATCAGTGATCGATTTTAAGACATTATAGCGATGACCTGTGGAGGGCATGGTACTGTCTAAGATAAAAGGGCTATACTCCTGAAGTTTGGCACGATTATGTGTTATGGTCGTAGGCTGTTTAAGCTCGGTGGCAATATTCCCCCTTAAAGAGTAAAAATGTGTCCTCCAAAGTTCCCTACCGACTCCCAACAACTTAAAATTTTAAGTTTTTTTTTTCAAATTTTTACATAAAAAAGTAAATTCAGTTATTCAATTTATAAGTTTTTAACTTAATTTTTGGTAATAAAATATTAATTATTTTATTTTCAGGTAAGTATGTTCTGTTTATTTTTTTGTTAAATAAAATTTATTTTTTAATAACCACTTTTTTATTCGTTATCCTTATCGATTAATCGAATAATTTTTTAGATTTAATCGTTTGATCGAACGAACAAAAACAATTATTTGAATTATTCGAACAAAGTTGAGAGGCGAATAATTGACAACTCTATTAGACATGTATATTTTTTTTAATCGGCTACTTTCACGTTTTTCAAAAAATACAGTCGTTCAGTAATTGTTAAAAGTTTTAATATTCCTAAATTTTTCTCTTCTTACCTACTTTCTTTTATTTTCAAATGCATTTTTAACATATTAAAAAAAAAAATAATAAAGTTACAACCAAATCTACATGGACGCTTAAAAGCGATAGGCATTAGAGTGTTAATACGTTTTTTTTTGTTAAGTTGTGGTTAATAACCATTAGGGGTGGGAAAGTGCACGTGTTTTCGATTTCGATATGTTACACCCCTAAATTTGTTCAGGTTTAGTATTGATAACCTTTCCTTTAAAGAACTGCTAACAAATATATGCTGTTTTATAATTACTTTGAGTCACTGTAAATAGAAAATTTGCAAAAATTTTAAATTACATATGAGGCATTCCACACCAAATGTCCAGCGAAAAAAAAAATATGTACCGTAAATTTCTGAATAGGTTGTATGGATAGCCCTATATGGAACACAGAAAATTGCGTTTTTGGTTTTTAAATTTTTTTAAAACTGGGCTTAGGAGGCGTGGTCAAATATTGAAAAAAATTGACAAATATATGCTGAGTTGCCTTGATTTAATATTTATCACATTAAAACGGAATGCACCACAATCTCAAAAAATTTTTATTCTAATATAGTTTTGTATGGGCTATCGATTAATTTTTTTTTTTTTTGGAAAATTTTCAGAACCTGTTCTGCAATTTTCCATTTTTTAAAAAAGTCTATTTATCAAAAATCCGGCCACTTTTTTATTTTTTAAGTTTAGATGTTTGTCCATCCACACAAAAAAATTCAGACACGCGTTCTTCGTTTTTTTCGAGAAAATCGCTTTTGAATTTTAAATTTCATAATAATTTAGCAATGTTGGCAATCGATACCTTTTCAATACCGTTATCCGTTTTAAAACCCTTTAAATTGAATACCGGTACCAATACCAATACCGAAACTCAGTTTTGGTATCGGATACCAGTATCCAAAAACCTTTTCCTTAGGTACCGGTACTAGTATTAAAACGGTTTTCCTAAAAACAATGTGTTTTTTTTTACAAAAAAAAAAAAAATAATAAAAAATTTGTACTACTTTTTGGTTTTTGTAAATGAAAAATCGTACGCCAAATGCCTCCCTGAAGTCTCATAAAAATCAAAAAAACCTTGGGCACCCACATCGTGGATTAAGTAAAAATTTAAAAAAAAAATCATATTTAAACCGCTATGCGGGAGCAGAAGAAAATTATTGATTTTCACGAAATTTTTTTTGAAATCATTTAGACTCTCAATAGAAACTTTCTGAACCCCTTAGTATAGTTTAGTTTTTTGGAGATTTTTATTTAGTCCGCGATGTAGGTGCCCAACGATTTTTTGATTTTTATGAGACTTCGTGGAGGCATTTGGCGTACGATTTTTCATTTACAAAAACCAAAAAAATTACAGATTTTCTATTATTTTTGTTTTTGGTGGTTTAAAAATTATTATCATGAATTTCAAATTGGTTTCAACTTTAGTTCACGTGTTGAAAAACGTCAAAAAATTATTTTACAAAGTATTTTTGTCACTCACAAATATTTTTACAATCAAGCAAAAAAAACTTACATTCGAAAAAAATTTTACACTCAAAAAAAAAATGGTGTAATTTTTTTTTTTTTTTTCAAAAATGATTAAAAAAAGTTTTTTACTCAAAACAAAATATTTCTAATCAAAATTGTTAATTTTTTAAGTTAGAAAATCATGAATTCGGCTAACAATAAGTCAAATTTAACTCTTTTACTATTTTTATTTTTGTACTTTTCTTTAACAAATGAAAAAAATTTATGTCAGAATAACTTCAAAGTCCTGCACTTTGATCAAGGGGCTAAGAAAATTACAGTTTTCTCGGCACGCCCCTTTTGTAAGTGTGGTCCGGCAACGTCCCCGCCGATCCCCTAAGAAAACGCTATTTTAATTTTGATTTCACATTTTTAAGGGCATTTTAGCAAAAATTCTAAAAGTAAATACGTAAATACGTGTTTTAGTATTAAATTTGAAAAAAAAAATTTTTTTTTAAGTTTTTATGCGTTTTTTATATTTATAGCATTTTTTTTTTTTTTTTCGATAATACCGATACGTACCGGTATCGACGTTTTGGTATCGGTAATACCGTAACCGATTCAATTCAAATACCGTAACCAATACCGAAATAAATAAAAAAAGATACCAATACCGATATCGATACCGTCATTCGTTTCGATTGCCAACCTTGCAATTTAGTATTTTGCTTGTATTTTCTTGTTGTAATGTTGCGAATGAGTATTATTAATTGCATAAATATTACTCATACGCTCTGTTGAAACAAGAAAATACAAGAAAATTACTAAATTGTTGTGTAATTTAAAATTCAAATGCAATTTTCTCGAAAAAAACGAAAAACTTAAAAAAAACAAGTGAGAGTGTTACATTCGGCTGTGCCGAATTTTTTATACCCTCCAATATGTAAAAAAATATAAAAACAGGTGAGAGTGTTACATTCGGCTGTGCCGAATCTTTTATACCCTCCAAAATGTAAAAAAAAAATAAAAAAAATCCAGGGGCGTCTTTTTTTTTTGGGGGGGGGGTTGGTGGGCTACGTTAGGGGCACCTTCCCCTTGTGATTTTGAACTTCTTCTGAAATAAGTATGTTGCATTTGCTTAGCAAAAGTACAAAAAGCCCTGCAAAAAATGCGATTTTTCTTGGGTTGGTTTAGTTCTCTAAGGGGGAACTTTTTTTCCCTTAGTCCGATTTTGCCCATTTCCGAACTTAACCTGCCTAGGAACATAAGACATATTCGTGCCAAACTTCGGAAGTCTAGCTCTTTTATTTTGGACTGTATCGTGTCTTCTACAGACTGACAGACGGACAGACGGACGGACGGACGGACATCGCTAGAATGTCTTAGAATCGATCACTGATCAATAATATATATACTTTATGGGGTCCTAGATTGATATTTCGATGCGTTACACACGGAATGACAAAGTGAGTACACCCCCATACTGTGGTTGGAGGGTATAACAAAAATCCAGGGGCGTCTTTTTTTTTTTGGGGGGGGGTTTGTGGGGAGACGCTGGGGGCACCTAATTCTGACATAAAAATGTTGAATTTGCTTAAGAAAAGTACAAAAAACACTGCAAAATATGCGGTTTTTCTTAGCTTAGTTTAGTTCTCTAAGGGGGAACTTTTTTCCCCTTGGTCCGATATTGCCCATTTCCGAACTTAACCTGACTAGAAATATAAGACATATTCGTGCCAAACTTCAGAAGTCTAGCTCTTTTATCTTGGACTGTATCGTGTCCTCTACAGACGGACAGACGGACAAACGGACGGACGGACGGACGGACGGACGGACGGACGGACGGACGGACGGACGGACGGACGGACGGACGGACGGACGGACATCGCTAGAATGTCTTAATCGATCACTGATCAATAAAATATATACTTTATAGGGTCCTAGACCGATATTTCGATGCGTTACACACGGAATGACAAAGTGAGTATACCCCCATACTGTGGTTGGAGGGTATAATAAAGTGGCCGGATTTTTTATAAATTGTCTTTTTTAAAAAATGGAAAATTTCAGAACAGGTTCTGAAAATTTTCCAAAAAAATTTTTTTATCGATAGCCCATACACAGGCGCGGATCCAGTGGGGGGAGAATGAGATTCTCCCCCCCCCCCCAAAACGATTTCAAAAAAAAAAAAGAAGGAAAAAAAGGGAAAGGAAAAGAAAAGATAAGAGGAAGGGAAAGAAAAAAAGGAAGTAAGAAAATAACCAGTATGTTTAAAAAGCCTAAGGAGAGTAATACGTGTGCTGATACGTCAGCACACATAGCCTTATCCTAAGAAATTTTTTTCATCCTTGGAATAAAATTATTTAATTAAATGTCAATAGAGTCCGGATATTTTCTAACCGAATAAATTTCCTGATCATTTTCTAAGAAAAAAATATTGTTTGACTCTGAATTTAAAAATTTTTTGATTGAAAAATTATCTAAAATTTTAGGAAAAATGTCTTTTATGTAGCTTTTTTATATAAAAACTTCTTCAGCAAACGAGAATTTTTCCTTAAAAAAAATGTTTCAGAATCTGACAACAATTTTTCTTCAAATAAAATTTCCAGAATCGGATAGCATTTCTACAGAAAAGCGTCTTGGAATTTTAGCTTTCTATTCGGAAATATATTTCCGAATCATTATAATATGAAACTAGTAAGAAACAAACCAGGATGTCAAAATTTTTAGAAAAATTAAAATTTTTCTTTCACACTTTTCTCAATTCAAAACCATATATAACAAATCAAAAAATTATAATACATAATTATAATTAGAGCCTGAGCTCGACTGTCTTTACAGAAAACAATAATTTAAAAATAACGACTATAAGTCGCCCTAAGTGGCAATCAGTATCTTCGGAAAAATGGCAACACCTAACATTTGTGTCTAAAATATAGACCATGTCTGGCAATGTTTGCAAAAATAAGTACTTAGATCAGAATTGATGAAGGTGAGGAAGAAGAATAATGATTACTAAAAATAAATTTTTTTACAATAATTACAATAACAAAGTCTTCTGTTAGAAAAAACAACAGCAACAACCACACTCGAATTGAAAAAATCAGATTTAGTTGATACTTGCTAACAGCCTACTTGGCGTATCGGTCTAGAGTGATTGTACGTTACAAGCAGTTAATAGCAAAGTATTACAGATGATGATGAGTTCAATCCTTGTCGGCTGCGATCTGTTAATAATTTTCACATATAGAGTTTTATTGACTATTAACTAAATAAATTTGACATTAAAAGTTTTTCTGAAGATTATTATAACTGGATAATATGAAACTAGTAAGAAACAAACCAGGATGTCTAAATTTTTAGAAAAATTAAAATTTTTCTTTCACACTTTTCTCAATTCAAAACCATATACATTATGGAAAATTTTTTAAGAATATGAGAATTTTTTTATTTGAAAAATTTTTAAGAATCTGATAATTTTTCTATAGAAAAAGTTTATTAAAATCTATGATTTTCTTATAAGAAAAATGTTTTATAACTTTTCTATAGAAAACTATTTTGTATGAAAAATCTCTCAGAATCTGAAAATTTTTCTGTTGGAAGATTCTGAGAATTTTTCTATAGAAAATGTGTCTCTGAATATGGAAATTTTTCTTTTGAAATTGTGTCCAACAATAATAGTTTGTCCATTTAAAAAATGTTCGAGAATCTAAGAAATTGTCTTGGAAAACATTAGATGATATAAAAACCGTAAAATTTTTCTTTAGAAAAATACTATAAAATTTAAGATTTTTAAAAGTGTATAAAAATTTCTTCATAAAATGTTTTAGAAACTGATACTTTTTTAGTTTTTGATAATTTTCATTTACGAAATATGTTTCAGGATCTGAGCATTTTTGTATACCAAAAATATAAGAATTATTTCAAAAATTTTTTATAAGGAAAGTATATTAGAATTTGGAAAAATTGTAATAGAAAGAACGTCTTAGAATCTCAGATTATTTCTATTAAATAAAGTTTAAAAACCTGCACACAGAAAACAAATTTGCTAATTTCCAACTGAAATTCAGTTGTTACAACAAAAAATCGGTGGATGCATTTGAATTAAGGTTGAAACAACTAAATATCGGTAGTTACAACAAAATGTTGTTATTACAACTGTCTTTTAACTGAAACAACTATAAAATTCGTTAGCCACATCAAAATTTAGTAGCAGCAACCGAATTTTGAGTTAATACAACTGAAAAATTCAGTTGGAAATTTATTTTTCTCTGTGTGAGAAATTTTCTGTGCGAAAAATGTTGAATCTGAGATATTTTCTATTGAAAATTCGATCTGACAACGAGAATAAAACATTCTTTTATTTTTTCTATTAAACCTTAACATTTTTTTTGGATATAAACAAATTTCACCCAAATCAAAAAGCTGAGCCACATTAAACAAAAAAATTTTTTTTTTTTTGGTTTTGAATTTGTTACTTAACATATTAAAAATACATATTCTCAAAAAACAAACGACCAACCCACCCCCCCCCCCCCCCCCGCTTCCACTCAAATTTTTATATTTTTTTGATAAAAAAAAATCCCCCCCCCCCCAAATGAAATTCCTGGATCCGCGCCTGCCATACAAAACTATATAAGAATGTAAAGTTTTGGGATTGTGGTGGATTCCGTTTTAATGTGATGAATATTTAATCAAGGCAACTCGTCACAAATTTGACCATTCTTCCAATATTTGAACACGCCTCCTAAGCCCATTTTTTGAAAATTTTATAAACTAAAAACGTAATTTTCTTAGTTTCATATAACCTATTCAGAAAATTACGGGACACATGTTTTTCTGTAGCCGGACATTTGGTGTGAATGCCTCATATGAGAGAAATATTGTATTAAAGCACAGCGAAAGGTCAAAATAACGCTGATTTGTAAGACTCTTCAAAAAGTTTTTAAAAACACATAGCATTATTTAAATAAACCCAGTTGGCAACGTGACGGCACGTTGACATGTCAGAGCCACTGCTGACACATCCAGACGACATCTCTATATGGACAATTGTTATTAACTTTTAACGCTTGTGATATTTTACTAATTTCGCAATAACATTTTTATTTGTAAACTAGGTGGTACCTGTGAATGTAGATATGTTAAGGGAACCAAAATGAGTAATTCTGCAAAGGCACAGCGCAAATAGTCTCATTATCTCATGGTAAGGAACATGCAAAATTGAAAAATGTAAAAAAATCGCTTGATACTCTCATGAAATTTTTTGTTCAAAGTTCCATTTTGTTGGATGCGTTAAAACTATTGCTCCAAATTTAATACCGTTTAATCAGTAGACTTGGGCAATTATTTGGTGTAGGTTCAGTAGATGTGCCATCAATAAGAAAAAATTTATATGAACCTAAAGCTTTGATACCAATTTTTTTCAATTTTCAATTTTTCGAGGTTTTTTGATTGTAGCTTTTGGTGCAAACTGTAATTTTAAAATTCAAATACACATGGTAAAAGCCCTTGTAAATATGCACAATCTGAGCCTGATTCGAGTGATGTGCTCGCAATGGTTGCGAAGCTGCAGCTCTCCAAAGATGGGAAGAAAAAACGTGAATTTTTTAAAAAGTCTGTTTTTTGCGAGGCACACTCCTAGTTTTATTCCGAATGGTTCCGAATGCTTTGTGAACTTTATAATTAACCATTTCCCACTTGATTTGCAAACGCACTCAGAAAATATTCAATTGCAAAAATTTTATGAACTTTTTAAATTTTTTTCAAAATTTCGATATTTTAGTTTTGCATTATTTGACAGCCAAATGTGTATGGCTAAAAGTTGAACATGTAGAAACAATGGTATGTGCAAATATAATAAATCATGGAAAGCAACATTGATCAAAAGTAAATATTGGGAATTCCGCGGTGTTTTTCAGTTTTCACTTTTTTGTAAGGCACATCCAGGCCGCTTATAGAAATTGGTCGGTGAAAGGCGCGTTTGGTAGTCTTTTTAATTCTCTATCTTCAATTAATTCGCACCCGACAAAAATTTTTTCGTTTAAGCGGTTTTTCGGTGGTTTTAAATTTTTGATTCCTTTAAATTTAATGGTTATATAAAATCTTACATTACTTAAAAAAAGTAGAAAAGAAATGTATTTTGACATGACACAATAATACTAGGTATAATTATTATTAGAATTTGTTGTCAATAACGTCCACCTATTAATTTCAAATTTTAAAAATAAAAATTCAAATAAATAAAAAATCAAAACAAAAAAAATATAAACAACAAAATAAACAAGAAATCCCAGCAGACAATTTGAAAATATATTCCAAAAAGTGGTTATGTTTATGCCCATATACAAAACTTTAAACCACGGTTTTAAACAAATCGGTTAATATTCACAATACGAACACAGTTTTTGCAACAATAGCAATTTTTCTCCAAGAAAAGCGATTGGAAAGCTTCTTCTTATTTCTTTGTTTGTTGGGTTGCTTTATTATTTGGATTTGTTGAAGTCAAGGGGTTTTATGTTTGTTTACATATTTTTGATTACTTTTTCTAATGATAGTACCGTTATAGTTTTACAATGGTATTTTGATTTATTTTGACATGTCTAATTTGAATAAGATTTCAAAATTATTCAATTGTTTTTGTAGTCGCAATAATCGCGAAAATTCGCTAAAATTTGTTGTAACCTTAATAAAATTAGTAATAACGTTAAAATATTTCGTAATAACCTTAATATTATCATTATTAATCATTCTTTGAATAGTTTAATATTCAGTGACGGACAACACTGTTAAATTAGACTTTAAATCAGCGATACACAAACTATAACATTTATGCTTGTGTGGGTAGTAGCAAGCGAAAAGTCAACAAATTTGCTTAAGCAACAGAATTTTATAGTGTATGTGTGTTGACAGCGCACAAGCAGCGCCTATTCCCGCGGGAATATGAATTACAAAAATGCGTATCACTGCTTTAAATATAAAAAAAAAAAAAAATCAAAAATTAGTATTTTTTTTTTTTCAAAAATGTTCCCTTTAAACCACTGCTGTTTCTTACCTAATAGAGATAGAATAATGGTTTTAACAAAGAATTTGTTGAGATTTTGTTAATGCATTTAGTAATATTTAAAAAAAAAAATAAAACCGCTGGAAACATTTTTATTTCCAAAATATTGGAAAATGTGCCGAAAAAAAATTGGTTAAATGCAAATATCTCGATATTTAGCAAAGATTTAAAGCATGTTTGAATGGTACTGCGCAATAACTCCCAAATGAAATAACTCCCAAAAAAAAAAATGAAACAACTCCCAAAAATTTTACATACGATTTGGGACTTATTTCATTATGAAATTAATCCCAGTGTAGTGGGACTTATTGCACAAATTTTGTTGGGATTTATTTCATTATGAAATAACTCCCAAATGAAAAAAACCCCAACAAAAAATAGATTGGGAGTTATTTCATTTCTTGTTAAGCATTGGGAGTTATTTCATCAATGGTGGGACTTATTTCATTTAAATTGAAAACAATATACACCTCTGTGCAATTGTTTTTTTTTTTGCTTAAAATTTTTTTCTGCGTAGCCGGCCTTCGGCCGGGCTTAGGGATTACAAAATCCATGCATTAAACCCACCCTCTCCGCAAAGTAAAGTTTTCTAGGGTAGCAGGCCTTTACGTATCAAATTTGTTATGCCTCAAAAAGGCCTGATAACCAAAATAGCTTTGGTTTGCAGAGAGGGTGGGTTTAATGCATGGAGTATGTAATCCCTAAGCCCGGCCGAAGGCCGGCTACGCAGAAAAAATTTTAAGCAAAAAAAAAAACAAATGCACAGAGGTGTATATTGTTTTCAATTAAAATGAAATAAGTTCCCACAATGGGAACTTATTTCATTTTCTTTGGCACTTATTTCATTGGGAGTTACTTCATTTTTTTTGGAAGTTATTATTTTGATTTTAAATAACTCCCAAATATTGGGACATATTTAATTTTTTCTTTGGGAGTTATTTCATTTTTTAAAGTATGGAGTTAATTCATTTTTCTTGGAACTTATTTCATTGGGAATTATTTCATTGGGACTTATTTCATTTGGGAGTTATTGCGCAGTACCTGTTTGAATATGTATTTTAGCTCTTGGTAAGCATAAAACAAAATGGTACGTTTGGTAAACTTGGGATAAAAAATGTAAGTTTGAGAATTTTTTTTTAAACCGCCATAGTTTTGGGTGCGATTGCTCAAATTAATGCACGTTGAGGGATTTGAATTACTTATTTATAATGTTATTTACCTACAAAATCTTATCAATGTGCCACGAAAAAAAAAAAATCGCAATTTTTTTTTTCTTAAATATTAAAATTTAATGACAATTGCTCATATACTGAGTTGAGGACAATTTCATATAAATTTTCAAAATGTATTCACTCAAAGTCAGCAGTTGTCAGGGCATTCTGACTTTCTAAAGACATGTCGCCTAAGAAGTCTTTAGGGAAATGTCTGATATATTTCCTTTAATTTTTACTTTCATCCAAACCTGTAAAATACTAAGTATTTATTTACTTATATTAATTTTTTTCAAGTATTTTTGTACTTATACTTGAAAAATTCAAGTACAAATATTTTTTACTTACTTGAAAAAATTTTCAAGTAAGTATAAATATTTTTTATTTACTTTACGAAAAGTTCAAGTAAGTAAGTATATTTTTACTTGCAACAATTTGTGTTCAAATAAAATACTTGAACACAAATTTGTTCAAGTAAAATACTTGAAAACATTTTCTTCAAGTAAAAAATAACTAAAAAGTGTTTTTAAATAAATTTCTTAAACAAAAATGTTTCCAAATAAAATATTTGAGCAACACAAGTTCAAACCACTACTATCAATAAGACCATGCGCGTACTGCAATTAATATTAGGAGGAACTTTCATACACACAGAAAATGGATTCAGTTGCCGCAACTGAATTGTTTGCCAACTTATATTCAGTTGTCTCTACCTATTAATGTCTATCACAAGAACCAAATAGTTTAGTATTCGATTTTGTATTGGTTAGAGTGATCGAATTTTATTAACAGAATACAGTCCCCACAACCGAATTTTTATTTTTAACTACACCGTTTCCATTTTTTTTTAAATATTTATTAATTAAAATTTTATAAAACTTCACAATTTAAGTACATATTAATGAGCTTATCAATGATTATAAAATATTATATGATGATTTTAAAAGAAAAGATATTTGAAGAGTATAGAATATTTTAAAAATATTTCGGAATCTGTAAAAAATTTCTTCATATGTTTGAATGAAAATATTCTAGAATTATAGCATTTTTTTATAAGAAAAACATATTAGCCTTGTACAAAGGAAAAATGTATCTGAAAAAGTCTCACATTCTGAAAAATTTTGTTTCTATAGAAAAAGTCTCAGAATCTTAAATATTTTTTCTATAGAAAAAGTCTTAGAATCTAATACATTTTTTATATAGAAAAAGTCTCAGAATTTGAGACATTTTTTTTATAGAAAAAAACTCAGATTCTGATATATTTTTCCTATAGGAAAATCTCAGTATCTGAGACATTTTATTTTTTTGAAAAAGTCTCAGAATGCGAAACGTTTTTTCTATAGAGAAAGTCTCCGACTCTGAGATATTTTTTCTATAGAAAAAGTGTCAGAATCTGAGACATTTTTGCTTTAGAAATAATCTTTAAATCTGCGACATTTTTCCACAGAAAAAGTCTCAGAACCTGAAAAATTTTTTCTGCAGAAAATGTCTCAAAATATAAGACTTTTTTGTTTAGAAAAAGTCTCAGAATCTGAGACATTTTTTCTACAGAAAAGTCTCAGAATATGAGACATTTTTTCTATAGAAAAAGTCTCAGAATTTGAGATATTTTTTCTATAGAAAAAGTATCAGATTCTGAGACATTTTTCCTATAGGAAAATCTCAGTATCTGCAACATTTTTTATATTGAAAAAGTCTAGAATGTGAAACGTTTTTTCTATAGAGAAAAACTCCGAATTTGTGATATTTTTTCTACAGAAAAAGTGACAGATCTGAGACATTTTTTTTATAGAAATTGTCTTGAATCTGCGACATTTTTTTTTACAGAAAAAGTCTTAGAACCTGAGATATTTTTTCTGCAGAAAAAGTCTCAGAGTACAAGACATGTTTTCTATAGAAAAAGTCTCAGAATCTGAGATATTTTTTCTACAGAAAAACTCTCATAATCTGAGACATTTTTCTATAGAAAAACTCTCAGAATCTGAGACATTTTTTCTTTAAAAAAATTCGCAGAATCTGAGACATTTTTTCTATAGAAAAATTCTCAGAATCTGAAACATTTTTTCTGTAGAAAAGGTCTCAGAATCTGAGACTTTTTTTCTATAGAAAGTCTCAGAATCTGAGACTTTTTTTCTATAGAAAGTCTCAGAATCTGAGACATTTTTTTTATTGAAAAAGTAATTTTTTCTATAGAAAAAGTCTCAGAATCTGACACGTTTTTTCTATAGCAAAAGTCTCAGAATCTGAGAATTTTTTTTCTATAGAAAAAGTTTCAGAATCTGAGACATATTTTCTATAGAAAAAGTTTCAGAATCTGAGATATATTTTCTATAGAAAAAGTTTCAGAATCTGAGACATTTTTTCTAAAAAAAAGGCTCGGAATCTAAGATATTTCTTATAGAGAAAAAATCTAGAAAAATTATCAGAATCAGAAACATTTTTTTTTATAGAAAAAGTCTCGGAATCAGTGACATTCTTTCTATAGAAAAAGTCTCGGAATCCAAGATATTTTTTCTTTAGAAAAATCTTAGAATATGAGAGATTTTTATATAGAAAAAGTCTCAGACATTCTTTCTATGTCTCAGATTATGAGAATTTTTCTATAGAGAAAATATTTCTTATTCTGAGACTTTTTCTATAGAAAAACTGTCTCAGATTCTGAGACTTTGCTATAGAAAAAGTGACTTAGATTCTGAGCCTTTTGTATAGAAAAAATGTCATTGATTCTGAGACTTTTTCTATAGAAAAAATGTCTCCGATTCTGAGACTTTTTCTATAGAAAAAACGTCTCAAGTTCTGAGACATTTTATGTAGAAAAAATGTCTCAGATTGTGAGACTTTTTCTATATAAAAAATGTCTTAGATTCTGAGACTTTTTCTATAGAAAAAATGTATCGGATTCTGAAACTTTTTCTATAGAAAAAATCTCTCAGATTCTGAGCTTTTTCTATAGAAAAAATCTCTCAGATTCTGAGAGTTTTTCTATAGAAAAATGTCTCAGATTTTGAGACTTTTTCTATAGAAAAATATCTCAGATTCTGAGACCTTTTCTGTACAGGAAATTCTATTTTTTGATGACATTTTCAAAGTTGTCTCATGTTTGCAGCTTCCGTCTGAGATATTTGTAGGTTTAATAGGTTGCCTTACGACATTATGAGCTCATTTTTCTCTCAACTGGAGTTAATATTTGTTTCGAAATAATTCTCAGATGAATTCTTCTCGAGACGTAGCAAATTCATAAATTTTTTGGCCATTTCAAGTTTTTGATGCTGTACTTCTAAAATAAACTGAATGTTTTCATTGAATTTTCAGAATGAGTAACATTTTCACCTTTTTCACATTGAAATCTTGTTTATCTCAAGTCTTTTTTTGTATTTTCCGAAAGGAAGAAACCGTAAGGTTTTCCAGAAATCTGTAAGTTTAACATTCTTATTTTGTAATTTCCGAAATAACAAAAAACTTATTTCTGTAAATTAAAAGAAAACAGTCACTACTTTAACAGTTTCGGATCATGAATGTGCTTAAACTTACGGTTTTATTGGTTTTTAATTATATTTTTCTTATTAACAATATAAATGAATATTTTTTTTTTAATTATTGCATTTTTTCTTTTATATATTTTTTTGACGTATGATTTTTTTTTATTTTTTAAATACTTTTGTGATAACCAACAAACGGTATTAGTAAAATTTTTTACCATATTAGAGTTAGTTGGATCTACTGAAATCGTTATTAAAGTTTAAAATAGGCAGATATTGGTAGGAAGAAATGAATTTCTGTTGAGTAATTATATTTGCTTGTTACTAAAAATATAATTATTATTGTTACGATTTCTACCGAAATCGATACTAATTTTTGGCACCCTGAAAAATGGCCCTAATGCAAAATGGCCCCAACGCCAAAAATGAAAAATGGCCCCAGTTTTGGGGTCTTTTTGAAAATGAAATTTCACCCCACTTTGAAAAATGAAATATGGCCCCAATTCTGTGTGAAAAAATGCCCCAAAAAATTTGAACCATTTTTCTGAAAATGAAAAAAGGCCCCAAATTGCAAAATGAAAAATGACCCAAAAAAAAATATGTATTTTTCCCAAACCATTATAAATAAAATTTTCATTCAGTCAATTTCATTTAATTTCAGTCAATAATTATAAATTGTAATTAATAATTATAAATTTAAAATAACTCCCAATGAAATTATTATTTTTTATTTAAAACTTTTGAGTTGTATTAACGACAAGAAAGATATTATTAACGCTTTCGGGCTGCTGCTTATGGTGGATTTACATCATGGGATTTTCGGTATGATTTGATTTTGGCACCCATTATAGTTCTCATGATTATTCATATCTTTAAAGCACCCGTGTAAGTACTTCCATATAATTAAGTGAATTTAACAAAGGTAAAAAATATATTCTATTTTATTAACCCACTCGAAGAAGTTGGAATCAAATATATTCTTTGATGACTTATCGTTTCTAGGATTCTATATAATGGCAATAGCAATAATACATATTTCTTTCTTCTTTCTTCTTCACACCTATATGCTTTTAAAGTTTAAAAAAAAAAATAAAATAATTAACTTAAGTAACTCGGAAATAAAATTTAAGTAGGTTTTTATAATACCGAAAGACCAACGGACCTCAGAGTACATGTGTGCTGACGTAAAGCGTAAGCAACCACTTAAAACCTATACCAAAATGAAATTTACATTTCAAATAATCTATCCAAGTTCCTTTCTACTTTTTGTTTGTTATCCTTAAGTCCGACCTAATGCCGGCTACGCAGAAAAACTTTAAAGCAAAAAAAAAAATTTTCACACAGATTTTGTACACATATTAATAAATGCATGCCAATTGTTAAAAGTCTTAATTTAAATACGACGGGGATTATGTGGAAATAATTTTATTATTTTTATTAAATTTGGGGCCATTATTCATTCTGCAAAATAACCCCAAATCAAAAAATGAAAAATGGCCCTATTAATTTTGGGATCATATAAAAATGAAAAATGGCCCCAAAATTAAAAGGAAAAATTACCCCAAAAAACTAGGAAAAATGACCCCAAATTTTCGTGTTGTTGCAATCCATATAAAATTTTGGGGCCATTTTTCATTTTCGTTTTGGGGCCATTTTGCATTGGGGTCATTTTTCATGGTGCCCTAATTTTTAGTTTGACTATTAAAGTTTGATTTTGATAGATATAACCGATTTTTTTATTGTTATCATATTATTTTAATTGAAAATATTGGAAATATATTACGAATACAAACTTTTAGGAGTTGTAATAAAAATAGTCAGACTGTTATTAAATTTCAGCAATAATAATCGTTCTCCAACCGATCTTTTCCCTGTGTGTACGTGTTGTATGAAATTCCTGCACACGCGCATGACTTACACGGGAGTAAAATGACACTAGAACCCAATGATGGGTACCAATACCTTTTCGATACCAATACCCGTTAATACCAATTCAAATTGAAAACCAATACCAATTAAAAACCAATACCTTTATTTGTGCGATACCAATACCGATAAAAAACCAATACCGATTCCCCACTACCAATACCAATTAAAAACCAATACTTTTATTCTTCAAAACCAATACCAATAAAAAACCAATACCAATTAATTTTTTTCTACTTTCGTATCGGTTTTGTTTCGGTTTTTTGTATTCTTATTTTCGTTTGTTTTAATTGTGACGTCAAACATTTTCTTTCCATCACATTATTAGGTTTTACCTGACTAACGAATTGCAAAAGATGTTACATCGATCAGTAATCGTTTGCATGCAATGTCACATAACAAAAAGGAGTTAGCTACTTGAATTTTAAAAGCCATAAAAACATAAAAGAAATATTTTTTGTCACGGTTTTTATGACCCCTAATAAAAGTAGATCTTAAAAAATTTAGACCTTTTCTGTGATGAAATTTTTTCTTTTGCAAACATTGCTAATATTTGATATATGTACATTGAATGTCACTGCACACTTCTTTGCGTTGTAAAAAAAAAATACTAATGTCCTTTTTTGGATATTCCAAAATTTTAATCAAGCAGACGTTACAAAATTTTATGTCACAACACCAGAATCCAGAAACAAAAATTTATTGTTTTATTAGTAGACTTGTGCTTAATCGTTCAATTGAGTGAGCGCTCATTTTCATTCATTTCAGATAAAAGACCTAGTTCGTTCATCTAGTTCAATTGCTCTTTTGTGTTCTTCGTTCAACAGTTCGTGAACGAATCATTTTGATCATGTCTGTTGGTCGTTATCGGTCAGTTTTTGTTTTCGTTCAACAGTTTGTGAACGAATCATTTTGATCATGTCTGTTGTTTTGACTTTCGTTCAAAAAATACAAAAATGTTGAATACAAACATGAATTAAAGAAAACATATACAATTTTTGTAAAAAAAAAACAAAAATGCTGAGAAATTGTGCCAAAAGAGAAAAGACAACTATGGCCTTATGACAAAATTAACAAAAAAAAATTGAACAACCGAACTAAAAGATCAAAATGAAATAATGACCAATTGAGCTAAATGAACGAAAAGACCTAAAAGAGCGGAAATGAACGAACTAGATAAACCGCTCAGTGAAGTGAATAGTTCAATTAAACTAGTTCGTTCGTGAACGACACAACTCTTTTTATTAGAGACACAGTCATATTATATAAGAATTTAGGAACGCATAATGTGCAGTTCACACTTGCTATTTTTGAGAGTTTAAGGGCTACGTGTTTAAAAAATTCTTTTTTCTGTGTCCATTACGTTTTTATTCTGTTACTGATGTTTTGTTAAACAACTTGTTTAAGGTAAAAAAAAAGGTCGTTAAGGTCGTGTGAACACCATATAAGAAAAAAATTGAGCCGTGTAATCGCAATTGGCAAATGATCTAAAATCGAAAAAGGGGCCCCTGCATGATAACCCATTTCAATCACCTTTTTCAAAAAAATATTTATGTATGAAAAGGATGAAGTTCAGGTATATTTTGTTATAGATGTTAAGTCTCATCTTTCTGCAATTAAAAAATATCTCCCCTTGACCACCGGAATTTATATGTGCATTAAATGCAATGTGCATCAGCACAGAAATTGTTTCAAGCAAAAACGAAAAATTTGCATTTTTTTTAGTTTAGGCTTTTAATTTTTTTATTAATTAATATTAATTTTTTTAGATTTAATTTATTATCAAATTCCACTAATTGAAACATTTTGAAACTATTTATTTTGAAAATAACGAAATAAATTTATAAAATAGCAAATAAATCTAAATATTAAAATTGCATAAAAAGTTGAAATACAGGCTTTTCTGGAATATTAAATTTTTTTACAAGAGTTTTGAGATCAGCCGGTGCTAATTTTACTAAATGGTACCTTTTTCAAAAAAAAAAAAATGAATCTTTGTCCAAAATGTGTTAAGCATGTACTATTTAGTTTAAAGTTTGACTTAATTCTGAATGCAAATACTGCTAAAAAATATTTTTTTTTTAAAAGGGGTTTTTCAAAAAAAAAACATCCCTCACGCAAAAATTCGACTCACTCTCTAGACACTCACTCAGTATTTTTCAACTCACAATCACGTGAATTAAATGAAAATCACTTTTTTGAGTCACGCAAATCACGGGACCAGCGACCATCTCCAATTCAAATATATAAACAAGAGACAAGTGTCTTTTCATTTGTTTAATCTATAACAGCGGTTACCAACCTATGGTACGCGTACCACTAGGGGGTATGCGAAACTGTCCGCGGGGGTACGCAAAATTTTAGTAATTTTGACATTCGTTTAAGATTAACCTTTCAATGCTGGTTCCGCATCTGGCCTCCAAAGTTTTCCATAACGTCAGGTTTTTAAGAAAGATGAGGTAAAAGTTCACAAAAAACGTATTTTGTGCATTTTAGAGAGCATTTTTTTGCGATATTTTGAGATCTGACCACTTGTTTTCGATTAACCTTTCGATGCTGATTCCGAATATGGTTCCCAAATTTTTCTATGATGTCAGATTTTTGAGAAAATGTATGTCAAAGTTCTCAAAAAACGTGGCATTTTTGAAACGGGTTGTAATAGAGTGGAAATTTTGGTACCATTTTGTTAAGCTCAAAATGCCCTTTCATTGTATATACGAGGGTGTTTCATTCGAAAAGTCACAGAATTGTTGATCTGCCCTTGTATTAAAAAAAAAACATTTAAAAAAAAATTAAAAAATTATATTTCCGCCCTCTCTGATTTGTTTTTATAACTTTTTTTAAAAAACGTCCGTTGTTTAAATTTTTGGTGTAGAAACGACTGGTGAAATCAGATTTGCAATATTTTCAGCTGTTTTTGCTCTGCAGAAACTGCACCCCATTGTTTTGATCTCCCCTAAATCCTTCAAAAAAGTGTATTACCACAGATCAAAAATTTTAAAATTGACCTTAATATTTGTATGAAAAGTTTTTTTAATGAAAACAAAAAAATCGTTAGGGGGTACGCGAGCCAAAAAGGTTGGTAACCGCTGATCTATAACATCTGTAAATTTTATTTAAAATGAAGTGTCCACCCTTGAAAAAGTTCCCTTGTACGCGAGCCAAAAAGGTTGGTAACCGCTGATCTATAACATCTGTAAATTTTATTTAAAATGAAGTGTCCACCCTTGAAAAAGTTTCCTTGTAGGTCTAAATCCAAAAAGTTTCAAGGCACTTATTTATTACCTTAATATAGTCACTTGACTTAAATGGAAATCACTCTATAACCAAATGATTTAAATGAAAATCACTTACGCTCACGCGTGAATCACGGGACCAGAGACCATCTCCAATTCAAATACTTAAACAAAAGGTAATTGTCTCTTCATTTGATTCATCTATAACATCTGTAAATTTTGTTAAAAATGAAGTGTCCACCCTGAAATAGTTTCCTTGTAGGTCCGATTTCAAAAAGTTTCAAGTCACTTATTTATTACCCTTATATAGTACTTAATTTAAATGAAAATCACTCTATAATCACGTGATTTAAATAAAAATTGCTCACGCCTGAATCACGTGGTTTTTGAGTCACGCAAATTACGGGACCACAGAGACATCTCTAATTTAAATACATAAACAAAAGACAAGTTTCTCATCATTTGTTTCATCTATAACATCTGTAAATTTTATTAAAAATAAAGTGTCCACCCTGAAATAGTTTCCTTGTAGGTCCGATTTAAAAAAATTTCAAGGCACTTATTTATTACCTTAATATAGGCTTATATTCTGAATTTCAAAAAAATCGGTTAACATTTACGACCTGTAGAGACTTTTGGCCAAAAAACCTACCATCTCGGCCCAGTGTGCACTGTGGGGCGGACAGAAGGACGACTAACGTTAAATTAATTAATATTAACGACAAAACCTTTTGCAAACAAATACCAAAACCGATATAAGATAAATACCAATACTTATTAAAAACCGATACCGATTCGAGGCTAAAACCAATACCAATACCCAATACCTAAATAATTCAAAACCAATACCGAAACCTATACCAATTCAACAAAAAACGAAAACCAATACCTATACCAATACTAATATAATTTTAAAAACCAATACCAATACCAATACTTTTATCGAATTGGTACCCATCCTTGCTAGAACCTTAAGATGTTTTATTGAATTATCTCCAAAAGCCATATCATCGACATAACTACTTCTACGTTGGGTATTGCCGAACATGATTCCCAAAATCTACTCTTCCCTACCCCAAATCCTCAAATTGGGCCTAAAGATTCACTGAATCGGTCACATCCTTATCATTTTACTCCCTATAGTCTTTAGACTTTCTCTCGGTGCCAACAAATCCAGACGGAGCATAATAGCACCAACCCCCAACACTAAATGTGACGAAATTATATGCACATCAACTTAACACACATCAACATTTTTGCATGTTTATCTACCACTCCTCCAAACCACCATTCAGCGTTCCACAGTGGTTTCCCTTATATGGACAAGCGGTCAAAAATCAATATATCCAAAACTAAAACAACAAGGGGCTTCAAAATTTTTCAGCACATAGTATGCCCGAAGAACTTAAAGTTTGCAAATTTGTAGGAAAAAATATTACCAACTGTAGCCACAGTAGCCATTTGATCTTTGAAGGGTTAATTGGCTTAAAGACTTGTTTTAAGATTTACTTTTTATACCCTCCAACCACAGTATGGGGGTATACTCACTTTGTCATTCCGCGTGTAACGCATCGAAATATCGATCTAGGACCCCATATTATTGATCAGTGATCGATTCTAAGACATTCTAGGGATGTCCGTCCGTCCGTCTGTCGGTCTGTCCGTCTGTCTGTGAAAGACACAATACAGCCCCAAATAAAAGAGCTATACTCCTGAAGCTTGGCACAAATAATTCTTATGGTCATAGGCTGGTTAAGTTCGGAGATGGTCAAAATCGGACCAGGGGGAAAAAGTTTCCCCTTGAGGAACTAAGCCAACCTATGGAAAACACCATATTTTAACATGATTTTTTGTGTTTTTGTATAACCAATGCAACATTTTTATGCCTCAAGAAGCTCAAAGTTCTGAATTTGGACCCGGGGGATTAAAAAATATCGTTTTTTTCAGCCCGCCCCCTTTTGTGGGCGTGGATTAAAAAAAATTTTTAAAATAATGATAAACTTGTATTTCTTAAGTGCAAAAAGCATAAGAAAGATTTTTAAACATGTATTTCGGGGGGAAATTTGCCCTCCCCCCTAATGACCACTGCCGACCTCCCCCCCTAAAAAAAAAAAACGACCCTGGATTTTTTTTTTTCATGTTGGAGGGTATAAAAGATTCGGCACAGCCGAGTTTAACACTCTTACTTGTTTTTCTTGTTTTTAATACAAAAATATTTTTTTTTTTTTAATATTCGGCTGCGGCTTTGGTTTCGGCCGAATAGTGAAAATTTGGCCAAAAAAGGTGTATTCTGTCTGACACTAGTAACTGTTATTGGTTGCAGATCTTAAAAATCACAGCTAGTAGCAAATAGCTTTGCCCAAAAATGCGGAATCGTCAAAGGGCAAATTTTTCACTAAAAAAAATAAGGGGGAAGGACAATTTCTTTAAAAAAAGGGTTTTTTCTTTACTCAGAACTGTAAGTCAAATACCATAAAATTGCAATATTAAGTTAAAAATAACAACAATTAAAAAAATATTTCACTTTACTTATATTCTTAAAAAGAAATAGTACACAACAAAATGCGAATATATGCAAAAACCAGCGGCCACAATATTTTTTAATTTAAAGAGGGGTAAAAAATCTCCAATTTGATGTATAAAAAGTGGTGGGCAGATGAGGGCCAAATAACTAAAAGTCTATGTGAAAAAGTAGTTTTTAAAAAACGTGTGTTTTGAAAAGGTCAAAAAAGTGTTCTTCAGGGATTTTTTAATGGGCTTATATTTTTGCAGCTTTTATTATTTAATTTGGTACAAAATAGGTTAAAATTTAATGTTTGTTGGGTTTTTGGAAACTTCTGCCACAATATCACGAATAACTTCTTAGATAAACTAAAGTATTATTTTATGACTATTATGCAACCACAATATATGCAATATAAACATTCCCCCACTTCCAACGACCACAAACATCAAATCTCGTAAAAAAAAATCAGAAAATTGGTTAAATTCATAAAATTTAGAGTGTTATCAATAAATTTAGTGCAATAAAGCTTAGAAAAAAAACATAAATTTTTTTTTTTGGCCAACTGGGGAAACCACTGTGCGTTCCTTCCATAACTCGCCACCGTTCCAGAACCACAACCACTTTTCAAATCCTACTCTTCTAAGTTTCCACTTATCCTCTCTATTTTTATTCCCAAGCCCATCAAGCCAAGAACAAAATAAAACCAAAATTATGTCCATAACAAAAATTTATTTTAATTTATTTATTTTTTGACAAGCACATAAACAAATTTTGTTTTTTATTTCATCAAAATGTTTATCAAGTATTTTTACTTGATGAAAATTTGTTCAAATAAAAAATACTTGAAAATACTTGTAGTTGAACATATCAAGTACAAGTATTTTTTTACTTGAAAAATTATTCAAGTAAGTAAAAAATATTTATACTTGAAAATCTCAAGTACAAGTATTTGTATACTTACTTGAAAATACTTGAATTCAAGTTTTTTTACAGGTTTGCTTTCATCCATTTTCGTTAATAAATTATCTTTACATAATTAAGAAATAACATTTCACCTTTTTAAGTCCCAACTAGATTTGAACCTGGAACTTCCAGTTTATTAGTCCCACAGCTAACTACTTGCTCCATTTATTTTAAAAATTGTATGTTTATTAATTACTCTTTTACTACTTGTAAGAGTTTGATTTTTCTAAATATATCGATAATATTGCCATGTTTTTCTTGAAGTTTTCTTGATTTAAAATTCTTAAATAATATACTGCTTTTCTGAAAACATTAGCTTAATGACGTCTTAGAAGAATTATCGTCACTCTTAAAACAAACATTCGGTGCAGACAATGTTAGGGCTATCGAAGGTAATCAACGATTACCTTCGATTTGTCAGAACCTGAAGACATTTCCTTAAGAAATCACTACATTAATTTCTTAAGTGACATTTTTCCAACTGGGAATGTTCAAAAAGTTGTTAAGAATATTTGAATGTGAAATAAACGAATTTTCTTTTAAAATTAACTGAAACGAGAACTATTTGTTTGACTGTGATACAGTAACTGTAAAACTTTTATGAGTGTGCCTGATCTTAAAAGTAAAGTTTTTGAGTTGATTAAAAAAATACCTTTCGTTATTTTAAATTTAAAATAGTGCCTACGGTCAGTACCGTAGATCCGGGAATACCGGTATTCCCGGTTCTCGGTATTCCCGGGAAATGGTACCGGTTTCCCGGTTCTTATATTATTCCCGGTATTCCCGGGAATACCGGTATTCCCGGTTCCGGTTCTGACGGTATTACCGGTATTCCCGGGACTACCGGTATGTATATTTTGTAAAATTTTGTTCAACTAACATTTTTTCTTCGCTTTTACAAAAAAAAAAAAAAATACAAAACATGTGAAAAACACCATTCACTTATTTTTTATGAATTTAAGAAAAAACAGTTTCATGATTTTTAAATAATTTTACAAACACAACTAAATGTTTCTGAAATACTGATTAAATGGTGTAATTTAAATATTCTATGGTATAGTATTTTTTTGTTTCTTGAGAACCGGTACCAGTATCAGAACCGGGAATACCGGTATTCCCGGGAATATATCTAGAACCGGGAAACCGGTACCAGAACCGGGAATACCGGTATTCCCGGGAATACCGAGAACCGGGAAATGGGGGGCACTAATTTAAAATATTGATTTCGTTAGAAATATTCGTTTAAAACTTGTTAATTTTGAATTAAAATTGTCTGACAAGGATTCATTATTTTTTCATTGCAGAAAAAACTTCAATTCTAAATCAACTTTTTTTGTTGCAATAATCGTTATTATACCAAAAAAAGAAATTCTAATCCCTTTAATAGAAATTTGTAATATTCCATTAGAAAAATAATCGACAAAGAATCACACATTTATTTCCATTTGCCAAACAATAAAAAGATAAAGTCAAAATATGAGAAATCCCTATTATAAACCTTAAGTAACTTTAATACTTTATTATTATAATCATTAAATATTATTTGTATGTACCGTCATATAAACACAAACACATATATACATATTATTTAGAATACAGGTCGTCAAAGTCAAATACAACAGTCAGTTATCATCATGCCAGAAAAGAGAGATGGAAAGGTAAAATGGTTGTTTGGTAACATGGCAAAATGTTGTTGGAAGTGTTGCGCCTTCAAGTCAGATATGTAATTATAATATTTTTTATTAGCTTATCTGATCCTTAAAAAAAGGAAATAACATAAATTTCAACATTTTCTTTATTATCATTTTGTGTGTGTGTTTGTTGCTGGTGTGAAGTCACAACACCACCACTACCACCAACCAATGTCTATGTATTTTTTGTTATGATTTTTGTACTTTAGTACGGTCTATGAGTATAACAATGCAAGGAATACACATACAGGCAGATATGTTTATATTATATACTCTCTACAGGATAAGTGATGTTCGTTTTTTTGTTGTAGCTGGTGTTTTTGGTATTTCAAAATGCTTTGTAGTGTGTTGTTGCGGTTGTGTTTATTATAAACAATATTTTTTTTATGAACGATATGAGAAGAACATTTGACTAGCAGTAGGAACAATACCAAACAAATAACACAAACATTGCACTATGGTTCAAAATCCACTTAAAAAAAAAAACAAGCAAAAAAGTTAAATTCGGCTTTGCCGAATGTAGTAATACCCTCCACAATTTCAAAAAGATTATTGCAAAAAACTTTTTTTTAAAAGAAAATTACTTAAAAAATTGAAAAAAAATTTCCGAGAAAAAAAATTTTTGGTAAAAAAAAATCCCCGATTTTTTTCTTTTTTTGTCAAAAAATATGTTCGTACATGTTTAAATACCATTTGGTGTTCAATGATGTTCACATATGTCAACCAGCAGCCGAATTAAAGCATTTTGTATTTTTAGGTTATGTTGAATGTACTAAAATTTTTGAGGTGTCCTTACATTTTCATTCATAACTTTTAAACTGCTGAACCAATATCGCTCAAATGCAATACCAAACTTCTCAGGAGAACTTCCAATAAATGTGTTTAGTTTCAGTCATATCCGTGTAGTATTTTGGTCGCGATCACCATTTCCACAGACAGACGGACAGACGGACATCGCTAGAATGTCTTAAAATCGATCGGGGATCATGAATATATATACTTTATGGGGTCCCAGACCGATATTTCGATGAGTTACAAACGGAATGACAAACTTATATATACCCTCTATCATTAAGTGGAGGGTATAAAAATGCCTGCGAATTTTGTACTCTTGCCCAAAACATTAAAACATGATAATGTTTTGCTGGAGATTTGGGTGTATTTGCTAAGGCAAAGTTTTTTGTAGAAAAAATAATGTTATACTACTTTGCTATTCCATACAAAACAAATTGAAATATCAGTCGAGGAAAAAAAAAATTGATGGAAAAAAAAATATGAAAAAACAAAACAATTGATGAAAAAAAAATTTGATAAAAAAAAAATTTCATGAAAAAGAAAAATTTGATGAAAAAAAAAAAATTTGATATAAAAAAATTTGATGAAAAAAAAAAATTGATGAAGAAAAAAAAAATGTTGAAAAAAAATTGATGAAAAATAAAATTTAATGAAAAAAAAAATTAGATAAAAAAAAAATTTGATGAAAAAAAAAATTATGGAAGAAAAAATGTTATAAAAAAATTGATGAAAAAAAAAAAAAAAATTTGATGAAAAAAAAAATTTATGAAAAAAAAAAAAAAAAATTTGATGAAAAAAAAAATTATTGGAAAAAATAAATTTGACGAAAAAAAAAAAATTTATGAAAAAAAAAAATCGATGAAAAGAAAATTCATAAAAAAAACTTTGATGATTTTTTTTTTTTTTTTTTTTTATAAATTAATTATGTTACTTTTTATTCACCAGCTGGTGAAAAACGGGCTTATTCACCACGAGGTGAATTATTATCCAAGTTACAAACCCAAGTTACTAAAATTTTTGGTTTTAACAATTTAAATCCAATGTAATTTTCTCCACTGAAGACGTAGAGGTGGCTACAGAAACCATGGTCTGGAGTAAATCCACATTAAAATAATCTTTAGAAATACAATGGTATCTTCTTCAATCACAATCCCTTAATGAAAATAGTAATTCTTATTTTCTTTTTCGTTAATTGTTAGCTTATACTGAGGTGCCGTGACGCCACTGGCGTCCTGCAACTTTTTTAAAATTAGACACCAGCCGAAAAACATAATCATGTTAAAAATCAAAAGCTTATGGACATTTGTCATTAACTTTTGGTACTTATGATTTTCTCTTAATTTTTCAATAACTTTTTAATTTGTGAAGTAGGTGGTACCTGTGAATGTAGATTATTTAAAAAAACCTTAAAGAGTAATTGTGAAAAGGCACAGCTCAAAAGGTCTCATTTGGTAAGGGATGTTCAAAGTTAAAACATGTAAGAAACTCGCTTGATACACTTACAAAATTTTTCGTACAAAGTTTCATATTGTTAGGTGCTCTAAAGCTATTACTCCAAAATTAATATCGCTTAATCAGTTGATTAGCGCAGTTATTTGGTGCAGGTTCAGAGAATGTGCCAAAAAGATGAAAAATGTTACATGGACTTAAATTTTTGATAAATTTTTTTCAATTTTCAGGCTTTTGATTGTAGATTTTAATGCAAACTGTAATTTCAAAATTCAAATATAAACGGTAAAAGCCCTTGTAAATACACACGATCTGAGCTTGATTCGAGTGATGTGCTGGCAATGGTTATGAAGCTGCAGCTCTCCAAGCATGGGAAGAAAAAACGTGAATTTTTGAAAAAGTTTGTTTTTGCGAGCACAATCCCAGTTTTATTCCGAATGGTTCCGAATACATTGTGAACTTTATAATTTACCAATTCCCACTTTATTTACAAACGCACCAGAAAAATGATTAAGTGCAAAAATTGTATGAGCTTTTTAATTTTTTTTTTTGAAAATTACTAGGGTTTCTATTCGGGAAAAATTTCCCGGGAATTCCCGGGAAATATTTTTCTTAAAATCCCGGGATTTTTTCTTCGGGAAATTTCGGGAATTTGTCGCTATTTTTTTTAATAAAAATATATTTAATTTACACATTTTTAACACAATCTTAAATAACTTATTAACAATGACGTTAAAAATTTGAATGAATTAAAATTTTTAAAGAAAAACTACAACACTTCAAAGGTTGGGTGCAAATTGGCAAAAGTTTTCTTAACTTAAAATTCTAATTATTTCTTTTTTTCAAAATTTAGTATTTCATATTCAGAATAACAATATTTATAGTGATTTTGGCACGGATGCCTTAAAGCGATTAATTTCAATAATTCGAAAGTTTAATTAAATATATCTTCAAAATATAATTTTCTTACGGTTGGCGTAACCAAAATTAGAAAAATTTTCCAAAAAGTTGTTACAACCGCATTTGTTGCAAAATCGGATAGTTATACATATTTTCCAAATTGTGAAATATTTTGTGTGGAGTGGAAATACGTCAATGCAAATACTAAAACTAAGATAAGGTCCAATATTTCTACAAAAAGTAGATTTTATGAACTTTCTACGTAAAAGAAGACATCCAAAATGGTATTAAATTGAAAAATACGACCATAATTTGTAAAATAATAATTTTTAAATGACAAAGTTCAAAATTTGTTTTAATTCAAAAATTCCCGGGAATTCCCGGGAATACGATTTTTTTAAAACGATTTCCCGGGAATTGAAAAAGTCCGGGAATTTAGAAACCCTAAAAATTACGATATTTGTAGTATTGCATTATTTGTCAACAAAATGTGCATGGCTGAAAGTTGAACATGTAAAAACAATTGTGTGTGCAAATATAATAAATCATAGAAAGCAACTTCGACCAAAAGTTATTATTAGCGGATTCGGTGGTGTTTTTCAGTTTTCTCTTTTTTAGAAAGGCACATCCATGCCGCTTAAAGAAATTGGTAGGTGAAAAGCGCGTTTGGTGGTCTTTTAATGCTCTATCTTCAATTAATTCACATCCAAAAAAATAAACGTTTAAGCGGTTTTTCGGTGGTTTTAAATTGTTGATACTTTTTAATTTAATGGTTATATTAAATCCTAGTATGTTACTTAAAAAAAAAAAAAAAATGTATTTTTATAGATTTTGATATGTCTTATTCGGCGTCGAAGTAGAATAAACTCTTTTTCAATGCTTTTTGAATTATCATGTAAATAAATTCAGAAAACCGTTCACTCAGAAGTACATCAATGTCAATCAAAATCCAAAAAAAAAATATTTTTTTTTAATTTTTCGCCTGCGGAGCTTTCATAGCATTCATCTGCATGTAAGAGCATGGGTTTTGGGCTCGATTCCCACCAGAGCCTTTGTATGTTAGCAACAACGGAACGGTTTTGATTCAGCTTATTCTTAGTTAGTTAAATATATAATTTATAAAAAAAACACAATATGCGTTTACTGTTTCTAAAAATAATAATGTACTGATTTATTGTGACATACATATGGGTGAAATCAAAAAATGTCAGTGTTTTTGATCCAAAATTGTACAAACAAAAAATTTTAATTTTTGGTAAATTTTTTTATTAAAATCGATATGTTACATCACTACTAATGTAACTATAAAAGATCTCTTCTACAAATTGTTTCAAACAAGTTTTATCGACAATTTTATGATTTTTTTTGGTGACGGAGTTTACATTCACCTTAGAAAAATACATTAAATTTTTGGAATTTTCTTTGAAAACATTTTATTGTAATTTAATAACACTGATTTATGTAATTTCTAACAATTTTTGTAATTAGGATTTTTTCTGGTTTTTGTTATTAAAGATTTTACAATTATTTTTTATTTAATAGGATTTTTCTAAGAAAATGTAAAATAAATTTATTATTATTTCTGTTAAAATTAGTTTTTTTACTTTTTTGAATGACTAGTGTTAATATTTGCTTCGGTTTTAAGAACCGCATAAGATTTTTTAATGCTATCTGCAAAAAAAAAAAAAAAAGTTGACGGAGTTTACAGAGACGTCACTTTTTGCCCTTTTTTTCGAAAACTATTTGTCGGAAATTGGTTTCCGAAAAAAAATCATTAAATGTCAACTACATACGTCAAAATATGACGAGATTTCAGATACACGCCAAGTAGTTTTGTTGTAAATGTGGAGACGGAGTTTACAGCATTTTTCGATTTTTCATTTATGAATTATCTCTTCATACCGGGAAATTAATATGCAATGAGCAAACTTGAAACCAATGATGCAAAATGATACTTTATAGCCTCGCGTTTAATAAATGTGGCAATAACCTATTATTTTTCTAAACATAATGCCTCAAAAACAACAAAATTGTCAGGTTCCATAATGTCTAAAAAAAGTGTCGAAAAATCGTTACACAATTGAAGCCGTGTTTGCATGGGTAAAAGAGATAGTTATGACTATATAAAAATATTTTTTGAGAACGTCAACATTCCCTCTTTAAAAATGTAGTCAATTATTAAGCTCTTGGGTTATTGGTTTTTAAGATATAACCGGTTAAAGTCTAAAAATTTAACTTGTTACTGGCGACGGAGTTTACATTTGGCCTACAAAAATGAAAATAACTTGTTTAAAATAGCTAACTAATATTCAGATTGTTGTTAGTTATGTAGAACGCCAATCTATACGACGTTGTACATTAGAAAATATGCGAATTCTTAAACCCATGTATGAGATATTACACGATTACATGGTTTGGTTGACATTTTTTGATTTTACCCATATGTCAGTATTGACATTTTAAAATTTTGACAAAAAATAAAACCAAAATAAAATTGGGCAATTTTTCATATATAATTTTTGGTTAATTTTTCGTAATAAAAAATCCCCCAATTTTTAATTTCGAAATTTTGCCCAAAAACTATGAAAATTTTCCCAAAAATGTTTTGTAACTCTTTATATAAAATATGCCCCAAATTTGTATGAACAATTTTTGGGCGCATTTTCGTTTTCTTTTTGTGGCCATTTTTCTTTGGGCGATTTTGCTTACAACCCAATTTGAAATGATTTATATGAATATCTCCCAGCAAAATTTTCGGTTGCAAAGAACCGATTGTGGAACAACTTATACTTCCCTAGAACCTGTTCTAATTCTTGTGCAACACCGATTCTTTTTACAAAGGGATTGTCCCAAAAGCAACAGGTGTTTGTAAGCAAAATTGGAACACATTTTTGTTCTTCGGAACCGGTTCTAGAAGTAAAATTTAGAACAGAAATGAGAATTAAAGAAATATTTTGAATTGCATTAATTTATTAAAAAAAGATAAAGATAATCCTATATGACATCGTATATTAATTTTTTTTAACACACATACATCCTTTTTCGCCTCCAAAATTGCATTTTGGGCCTTGCAATAAAGATACATCAGATCATGAATTTTCTGCAAACACAAATGAAAAACATTATTTTATTAGTATTTGTCCCGACCCAGACAATCAAAATTTAATTTACTTACCTTCGTATCAACAATTTTCGCGATTATATCCTGATATTCTCATAGAATTTCGTGTTTTTTCTTGGTGAACACAAAAAAAAATGATATTTATTTTTTTAATTTTTTTAACACATAATTTTTTTTAATTCCTGAGAACCAAAATGTTATGAAATTTAAATTGCATAGAACAAGCTTCACAATAATATTCACTTAACTTGTTCTGAATAATTAAAGTGTAATAGTGTTTGATTACCGAAGAACCTGTTCTAGAACAAGTGTTATCGGAATCGGTTCTGAAAAATTTTCCTGGGCTGTTCAAAATACATAACAGAAATAAAAAACTTTTATTTTTTGTAACTGTTATCAAAAACTCTGTGATAACAGTTATTTACTCCAATAAATATAAAACAAAAGTTATTTCAAAATTTTTGAACAAAAAGTTTTTAATAACTGTTATTTTATACTTTTATGATAAAAATCAAACAATAAAAGTTTTTGCAAATTTTAACACGGGACAACATTCGTGATGATTTTTTTTAAATAAGAAATGTGTCTTCTAACTGTAATATTTGGTCTCTGCTTTAAACTCGATTTCTACAAAATCAAATATGTATTTTGAGTTATGAAGTTATACAAGTAAATCAGCGATATGATGAATATATGCGTGGCGTATGATTACACAGTGCAACACCCAAAATCGGAATGGGATGAAACCAAAAGCAAATGAAAGTTGACATATTCCATAACAAACCCCTCAAGGCTTTTTTCTAGTTCAGAGCTAGATTTTGTTTTACACGCATTTGAAGTTAGTGCACTTTTATTATAATTACAATAATAAATGCTTGAAAACTGTATTAGTAGCGAATGATTAATATTGTAATTGCCTTTAAATAACAATCATACGCAACGGTGTCCAGTGATTTATATTAATAATTGCCTTTAAATAACAATCATACGCAACGGTGTACATGGTTTATTTTAATAATTTGGCTATTCAGTAAATAGGTACTGGTCCGATTGCAGCAAAATTCATACCAGTCATAGCTGAAGTAATTTTGAGCTTAAGTTTGGAAACTGGACCCTACATGTCCAATAAGGGCACCACCAGGGGTCTTTAAAGTTGGACACGTTTAGTACACAAAAACTTTAAATGCTTTAAAATCACCAACTTTAAATGCGTGAATAATAAAATCTAGCTCTGACCTAAAAAAAGGCCTTGAGGGTTTTGTTATGGAAAACGTCAGCTTTCATTTGCTTTTGGTTTCATCCCATTCCGATTCCGAAAGTTCGATTTTGTATCACTGTGTTATTGAGTAACAAAATTTAAAAAAATTGTCATATGTGGCGTATTATTTATATTTACTTCAGAATTTGTTTGTCATATGTGGCGTATGATTGTTGAGTAATAAAATCTAAGAAACTTGTCATATGTGGCGTATGATTAATATTTATCTCAACATTTGTTCGTCATATGTGGCGTATGATTATTGAGTAATAAAATTTAAGAAATATGTCATACGATTAATATTTATATATACATTAGAGTGACTCAAAACAAAAATTTGATGATGTACCCCCCTCACAATGAACTTTGACATGTTTTATGAAGATTCCCAAAATATTTGAGCTCTAGCGATAATCTCCCGTGAGCTAAACCGCATCAAAAAAGGGTCCAAAAATGATATTTTTCATGAATATAAAATTCAGTAAATTTTTTTTTGTCCAATGAATGACCAAATATAATAGATATTAAGGAATTCTTTGATTCTGCATTAAAACATTTTAAAAATCTCACCACAGACTGGAGATAACGAGATGTTTATGTCAGTTTTTTGATGCTTTTCAATTAGATTTTACTGAAAACTTAAATAACTTTGATATTTTTTGTCCGATTTTCACTTATAACACATCGTTAGGAAGGTGTTGACCACCGCTTGGGATTTTAGTCAAAAATTAAGCCTTAACTGCACTGTCTTACTTTTTTATAACATTTACTTCGACATCATTAAAAACCCATTTTATAACCACAAAAATCGTATCTTTGTGCAGGAAACATGTTTAATTAATATATTTGGCCACAATTAATTTAACCCATGCATGATCAAAATATTTTGGCAAACATTTTTAAAAAAGTTTTTGCGGAAATTATTGAAAGCTAGTTGAAATACTTTAAAAAATAAAATAAAAAAGGTTTTTATTTATCTAGACGTGCATATTAATATCAAATTATTATTACGTGTAACACTTTCCCGGTGAAATTTTTTTTTTCGGAATTTGTATGTGCAAATAAATTTTAGAAATAAGATATAAACCAATTTTCTCTTAATCACATATATTCGTGCAAAAATGCATCTAATAAATATATCTTAATATTTTTAATTTAACCCATTCATTACCAATTAAAAAAAAAAAAAATGTGGAAAAAATTTAGGTCCAGTTGTTATACTTAAAAAAAATTATATAATTGATATTTCAATTTATTGGATGCGTTTTTTGCACGAATATATGCGATTACGACAAAATTTTTTTATATTTTATTTTTAAATTAATTTGCACATACAAATTTCGAAAAAAAATTTGACCGGGAATGTGGTACACGTAATAATTATATGATATTAATAAACACGTCTAGATAAACAAAAACCTTATTTAATTATATTTTTTTAAAGTATTACAATTAGCTTTCAATAATTTCCGCAAAAACTTTTTTAAAAATGTTTGCCAAAATATTTTGATCATGCATGGGTTAAATTAATTGTGTCCAAATATAAAAATTAAACGTGTTTCCTGCACAAAGATATGCTTTTTGTGGTTATAAAACGGTTTTTAATGATGTCGAAGTAAATGTTATAAAAAAGTTATACGGTGCAGTTAAAATTTAATTTTTGACTAAAATCCCAAGCGGTGGTCAACACCTTTCTATCGATGTTTTAAAAGTGAAAATCGGACAAAAAATACCAAAGTTATTTACGTTTTCAGTAAAATCGAATTGAAAAGCATCAAAAAACTGACATAAACATCTCGTTATCTCGAGTCTGTGGTTAGATTTTTGAAATGTTTTAATACAGAATCAAAGAATTCCTAAATATCTATTATATTTGGTCATTCATTGGACAAAAAAAAATTTACTGATTTTTTTTATTCATGAAAAATACCATTTTTGGACCCTTTTTTGACGCGGTTTAGCTCACGGGAGATTATCGCTAGAGCCCAAATATTTTGGGAATCTTCATAAAACATGTCAAAGTTCATTTTGAGGGGGGTACAACTTTAACTTTTTTTCTGCCCATATAAGGTGAGTCGGTCTAATATACATATATGATTAATATTTACTTCACAATTTGTTTTTAGTTGAATTAAAAGAAAATTCAAAAAAATAAAAAAACAGTTTAGAACAAAATACAAACTTTCAGAAATAAGTCCATTTGTCTATGGAAAGCAAGATGCAGTCTAAGCCAAAATAGCTGTAAATTTGGTAAATGAGTGCATTATAAATGTATTCTTACATTTTGGAGAGTATATATGATTCAGCATAGAAAAATTTAACACTCTCACTTGTTTTTTGTACATTTGGTAAACAAATGGTACATTTTTATGTCAGAATTTCAGACTTGGTAGAAAAGTAGTTTGGTTTGAAAAAAAAGAAATTTCTTTGATAAAAAACGAAATATTAGTGAAAAAAAGTTTCGATGAAAAAACTATTTCGGTGAAAAAAGTTTTTGATGAAGAAAAAAAAATCACAAAAAAAAAATGTTATGAAGTTATAGTTTTATAACTGGTTCAGAAGTTATGAGCAAAACGGTGAATTTTACATGAATTTCGTCCCGAATTCACGTGTGGAAAATTCCAAGAAATTTAGCACACTGTTCGGAAACATGCCTTTGGACGTCACTGAAAATTTAACTCATAGATATCCACGTTCATATGATGTATGTTGCATAATTGGATTTTCAAAATTCGGTGTAGTTTTCAAATTGTCGCGGTTCAAAGTTCGACTTTTTTAGCAAAAGTCTGAAAAATACATCACGTTTAACGTACTCTTACTTTTTAAATACTAACCCGATTATCACAAGTTATGGCTCATATGCAAGCTTAATTCTTCTTCTTTTAGGAAGTATTTTCAAAAGCATACTGTGTTTTTTCAGAAGTGTTTTTGCGAATATTTAAAAACCACATCTTCTATTAAAAAAAAAAAAAATGGTAATAAACAACTAAATTCAGAGCGGGATCCCCATTATTACCAGATTCTTATATTTTATCTTAGAAAATTCAAATTTTATGTTTCTTCAATATATTTTTTCAAAAAAAAAAATTAAAAAATTTTGAAAAACATTCAAAATATTAGAAATTTAAATTTTCTAAGGGAAAAGTACGAGAACCTCGTATTAAAAACAGAATTATTTTTGATACCATGGAAATCCCACTCTGAATTTTGAATATGTTACTCACCAGAATTAAAAAAAAAAAAAAAAAAAAACAAAACAAAAATGAGTACCCATCACAATGCCCTTTTTTATTTAAAAAATTAACAATTTTGATTAGAAATATTTTATTTAGAAAAAAAAAAATACTAATTGTTTTTTGAGTGTAAATTTGTTTTCGTGTGTAAACTTGTTATTATTGTTAGAA